>CM036184.1:12029847-12045043 GCA_020631735.1 Saccharum officinarum | reverse complement strand
ATATCTCGGTGCTAACTTGCCCTTCATATTGAATCTTCTCACATTTCTCATTGGTGACACTTTCAAATACACATAGTCACCTACTTTGAAACTCAACTCTCTTCTTCGGATATCAGCATAACTTTTCTGTCTAGACTGTGCTACTCTCAAATTATCCCTAATCATCCTCACTTGTTCCTCTACATTGCGTAGGACATATGGTCCAAACACTTGGGTTTCACCTGTCTGATTCTAGAATAGAGGTGTTCTACACTTTCGCCATATAAAGCTTCGAATGACGCCATTTTTGAGACTTTTCTGGTGATTGTTGTTATATGAAAACTCAACATATGGCAAACTCTTATCCCAACTAGTACCATACTGTAAAGCACAAAGCTCTCAACATATCTTTCAAAGATTTGATTGGTTCTTTCGGTCTATCCATCGGTTTGGGATGATATGCAGAACTAAAATTTAACTTGTTCCCAAAGCACTATGTACCTTATGCCAAAAATGCGATGTAAACTGAGTTCCTTGGTCAGATACGATCTTCTTTGGAACCCATGTAGGCACACTATTCTCTCATATACAACTCGCTAGCTTTGCGCCACTATAAGTGGTTTTTGACTGGAAGAGTGGGCTACCTTAGTAAGTTGATCCACTATTACCCAGATCGAATCATATCCGTGTGAGTGCGGGGTAATCCAGTGATGAAGTCATACCAACTTCTTCCATTTCCACTCTGGTATTTTCATTGGTTGCAGCAATCCTGCATGTCTTTGGTGTTCAGCTTTCACCCTTTGACATGTATCACATATGGCCACATACTCAGCCACATCTCTTTTCAAACCATACCACCTGTTGACACCGTTTTTTGGCACGTGTCAATATAATCAGAGTGGGCTAATCGTAGAAGAAAAGTTATTGTGTATGTTGATAGCCGATAAAAGACAGCTTGTGAAGAAGGCCCGATGGATGGTGGCGGTGTATGGAGAAGCTAGGTTGGATTGGGGTGTTGCCGATAAGGTAAGGATATTATTGCCGATGTCGATAAAGGAGTTTGAAGACTGCTGCTGATGAAATAGGAAGTGTGTCGATGAAAGAAGACTTGAAGGCTGCTGCTGATGAAACAGGGAGTGTGCCGATGGAAAGGAGGTCGATGAGAATTCCATCGTAATTTAGGCAGACAGGGGAATAAGATAGGAATTAATTTCCTTTTCTATGTTTATTAGAGTCTGATTTGTATAAGAGTCATATGATTCTTTAGATTTGGATTTAGTGTCCTAGTCGTATTTGGTTACGTCTCTGTAGATCAGGGTATAAATATAGAGTGAAGGGCAATGTAATGATGAATCAATCAATATCAAAAAACTAGCTTTTAGTCTTATTTACATCTATTTACTTTCCGGCGACTTCGTCAATTTGCATATTTTTCCTTTTTTATGAGTTCTCATCAATTCGGCGAATTGCATTGCTTCAGTGCAATCTTCGACGATCTTCGAGTTCCGCGTGAGTACCTCTTGGCCTTGACTTCCGGGCGTATCGCTGTTGTCAGGACCAAAGTGCTCGTATCTTCATCCTTGTCGATTAACAGGTCAAATCGACTGGCACGCTTTGGATATCGATTTCGGGTGTTAGCCCTTTGTGTTTGCAGATCCACTTTTGCATCAACACATCTTTTGGCATGCCCAGTGGGACTAGATCTAATCAATATGTTCAATCCTGAGATCGATGCGGGGAACATCATCGCGATATCAGAAGAAGATCTTAAGGAAGAACAGAAGCAGGCTATGGAAAAGGCTATAGAAGAATACAGACAGCTTTGCTTGAAGTCATTCAGCTTGAACAAGAGTGGACAAGTCATCCAGAAGCAAGATTTGCCGTTGCCTCGGCAAGTTACCTTTGATTCTAATCCGGGTAAACTTCAAGAGATGGTTAATTCTGTAGTAAATCATGCTTTAATTAATCACTCCAATGTGTTGTCCAATACTGTTCATAATGCTGTGGTTTGAACTTTCAAAGAAGGGCAAGCATCACCACATTACGTTGGCCTGCCTATCATCAACTAGAGTCAGCATCTGTTATTACTCCATCGGCTCCCCCAGCCGTTGTGGGTACAGAAGTTTCTTCCCCTCCAGTATCAGCAGGCTTATCTAACGTACAATCTACACCGATGTGATCAGATTCAGTATTATCAGGACGAGTTTAGCTTAATATAGATCTATCGGCATCGGCTTTATCAGGTCCTGTGCCACAGAATAACCAGACTCCTGCTAATTGGTGGGGATACGGTATGCCTCCAGAGCCATCTGCTTTTAACCCTGGGTTACCTCAAGTGTTTGACACAGCAGGAAAAGCTCCTATGCCATCGGTTGGTTCGCCGATAGCTCAAGTGCCTCAATATACTACAGCAGCTACTGTGCAACCAACTCTAGGAAGTTTCCAGATGCCTTTGGGTCAAACATCTAATTCAAGTCCATCGGCAAACTTGTTACCAATGCAACAGAAGGCTCCTGCTATAAGTCAACCTGGAGTCTAGTTCATGCCTCAAGCTGATTGTAATTATCCAGCAATGCCAACAAATTACCATCCATCGGCAAATTTTGTACCGATGAACGCTAATAATAGTTGGTCAGGGCAGTTTCCAACTCAACATACAGTTCAGCCAAATCAACAAGTTGCAGGGATTCATCAAGGTCATATGCAAGCTAGTTTTCAGAATCAAGCATCGGCAGCTCAGCCGATGAATCCTTTCTAGCAGGTTAATGGACCACAAGTAATGGCAAATATGCCGATTGCTGGAGATCGTGGGCCACAAAGATATGCAGAGGGATATCAGCAAGTACCTCCTGTAGAAATTCAGCCATATCATTAACAAGATGTTGATGCTTTTTGGGCCGATAAAATAGCAGAGATTATGAAGGATCAGTTTGGGATAAAACCCAAGGTCAATACTTATTCTTATCGGACTCCATATCCTCCGGCATATGATTTAATTCCTCTCCCAAATTGGTACAAGGTACCAGATTTCACTAAGTTCTCTGGGCAAGATGATACATCAACCATGGAACATGTTAATCGCTTCATTATTCAATGTGAAGAGGCAGCTAGTAGAGATGAATTAAGAGTTTGTTTGTTTTCATCATCTTTGTCTGGATCAGCATTCACATGGTTTATTTCATTACCGCCAAATTCTATTATTACTTGGGCTGATCTAGAAAAGCAATTTCATAAATATTTCTTTGCTGGAGTTCATGAAAAGAAGCTTACCGATTTGGTAAAATTGAGACAGCGTAATGATGAATCGGTGGAAGGCTTTGTGCAAAGGCTACGAGATGTGAAAAATAAGTGTTATAGCCTGGTACTGGATGATCGGCAACTTGCTGATTTGGCTTTCCAAGGATTGTTGCCACACCTTAAGGACATATATGCTTCTCAAGAGTTTGAAAGCCTAAGTCATCTCGTGCAAAGGATTTCTGATCAAGATACTAGAGTTTTTGAACCCAAAAGGATTTGGAACAAGAAGGTTTCATTTGTCGAAGAGGTAGAAGATTCTGATTCAGATGAAGAGCCAGTTATCGGTTTGGCTGAGTGGGTTAAAAATAAAAAGCCGATATCTTGTCCCTTTGGTCAAAAAGAGCCAGAGAAGTTTACTTTCGACATCACCAAAGCCGATAAGATATTTGATCTTCTGCTTCAAGAAGGCCAGATTAAGCTGTCACCTAATCATGTGATCCCATCGGCAGAAGAGTTGAAGAAAATGCTGTATTGCAAATGGCACAATGCAACTTCACACAGTACAAATGAGTGCAAAGTGCTTAGGCAACAGTTACAATTAGCTATTGAATCTGGGAGAATTAAATTTGGTAATTCCAAGATCCAGAAGCCGATGAAAATTGATCAACATCCTTTTTTAGCAAATATGTTGGATGCTGAAGGAAAGACTAAGGTGTTGACATCAGAAGCTGCTGAGAAAAACGCATCAGTGGATCCCCAACATCGGATAACTACCGATGATGCAAAAGGCAATGGGCTACTAGGAGAAAGTAGCAGTTCTAGAAAGCCTCCTCGATCTGGCATTGTGATTACCCATCAAAGGCAACAGGAGGGCTGGCGTTAGCGAAGGGACCGATATCGACAACAGCAAGAAGGGAGACGCCAAGAGGATTGGAATCAGCATAAGGATCATTGGAGGTGTCCGTTTTTTATTCATTGTTGGGAAGAAGGTATTAAATTACCTACTGTTGAAAATTGCCTAGAGTGCAATGGTTATTATGGAGTTAATCGTTTAGAAAGGAGGTTTCAACCTGGCAATCAAGGTTTGTCCATCAATGAGCCGATCAGGGGTAAAGCATCAGTACATGATCGACTGGGGGCAGGCTTAGTGTACATGAGAGGCTTGGTAAACGCGCTGCATATTTTCCGAGGAACCAAGAGGAGCTTGAAGAGATGGCAAATGCAAGAGTTCTTGATGAAGAAATATTTTACAGGGATCCTAATATACGTCGTGTAGAGTCAACTAGGACCTATTATCAGCCAGTTTGGAAAACTAAACTTCCTCAATGGTGTCCAGAAGGTTTGACAAAGACACAAAAAAGGAGGATGTAGTGAGAGCGTCAAGAGGACTTATACCGAGAAGAGAATTCCTCCAATGAGAGATCTGGTAATCAGCAGTGGCAAATAAAGCACAAAAATAAAGGCCCATCGGCAGATGTCAATATGGTGTTTATGTTGTCGATGGAATTTTTGGCACTCCCTGATAATGAGGAAGAAGTTGTTTTCTCTGACCAAATAGCTCAATTAACGCTAGATCCAATGATGGCTGTTTTTGAGAAACCTACCGATGATGAGAGACAGCATCTCAAGGCTTTGTTTGTGAAAGGCAGAGTTGATGGGCAGCCTATATCTAAGATACTTATTGATGGAGGAGCTGCGATTAATATTATGCCTTATGTGATGTATCGGAAACTTGGTAAGGGAGATCAAGACTTAACCAAAACCGATATGATGCTAAAGGATTTTGAAGGCAATGTGTCACCGGCTAAAGGGGCAGTGTGCGTTGAGTTGACCATCGGCAGCAAAACCTTACCGCGACTTTGTTATTAATGGCAAGGGTGCATATAATCTGCTTCTAGGAAGGGATTGGATTCATGCTAATTGTTGTGTTCCTTCTACAATGCATCAGTGCCTCGTACAATGGATTGGGGATAAAATTGAAGTTGTTCCTGGTGATTCTTCTTACATCATCGCATCGGTAGAATCAGATACTTATGAATGAACCAAGTGCATATCAGGAGAAGCTTGGGAAAAAGAGTTCCTCAAGGTTGCTGATTATGAAATTCCACCGATCCAAGCAGTCGGTTCTGAAGAAGAATTTTAATGGATAGGTTTGCCGATGATGGAAAATTAGGTCAAGGGTTTACATCGGCTGATGATTTAGTAGAAGTAGATATTGGTGAGGGTGATAGGCCGAGGCCTACTTTTATTAGTGCTAAGTTAGATTCCAAGTGTAAACAACAATTAGTCAATTTGTTAAAAGAGTATAAAGATTGTTTTGCTTGGGATTATACTAAAATGCCTGGATTAGACCGATCGATAGTTGAACATCAGTTGCCTATTAAGTCTGGATTTTGGCCACATCAGCAGCCAGCGCGCCGATGCAATCCTAATATACTTCCAGATATTAAGGCCAAAATAACTAAATTAATTGAGGCAAAGTTTATTCGGCAGTGTCGATATGCGGAGTGGATTTCTAATGTGGTTCCTGTTTATAAGAAAAATGGGAAACTTCGTGTTTGTATTGATTTCAGGAATCTCAATAAAGCCACACTGATGGATGGTTATCCAATGCCGATTGCTGATTTGTTGATTGATGTTGCAGCAGGACATCAAATTATCAGCTTCATGGATGGTAATGCGGGTTATAATCAAATATTCATGGCTGAAGAAGATATTCCCAAGACTGCTTTTAGGTGTCCAGGTCATGTGGGATTATTTGAATGGATAGTTATGATGTTTGGTTTGAAAAATGCCGGTGCTACTTATCAAAGAGCTATGAACTTTATTTTTCATGAATACATCGGCACATTAGTAGAGATCTACATCGATGATATAGTGATTAAGTCTGGAGATATCACAAAGCATCTAACCGATCTACGAAAGATACTAGAGTGCACAAGGAAGCATGGACTAAAGATGAATCCTAATAAATGTGCATTTGGTGTATCGGCAGGACAATTCTTGGGTTTTATGGTGCATCAGCGGGGCATTGAAATTAGTAGGAAGTCTATTGAGGCAATCAACAAGGTGGTTGCTCCTGCCAATAAAACTGAATTACAATCTTTGATCGGTAAGATTAATTTAATCAGGAGATTCATATCTAATCTGTCGGGTAAGATCCAGGCTTTCAGTCCATTACTGAAATTGAAAGCCGATCAGGAATTTAGATGGGGAGATGAGCAGCAATTAGCCCTAGATGAAATTAAGAGCTACTTAACAAATCCTCCAGTGCTAGTTCCACCTTAACACGGAAAACCTTTCAGATTGTATTTGTCAACTGATGATACTGTTATCGGTTCAGCTCTTATTCAAGAATTTGAGGGGAAAGAACATGTTATTTATTATTTGAGCAGACGGTTAGTGGATGCTAAAACCAGGTATTCAGCTATCGAGAGATTATGTCTGTGTCTATACTTTTCTTGTATTAAGTTGAGGCATTATTTACTATCGGCTGAGTGTACTGTCATATGCAAAGACGACGTGGTCAAATATATGCTGTCGATGCCGATATTAAGTGGTAGAATTGGCAAGTGGATTTTAGCGTTATCAGAATTTGACCTATGTTATGAATCGGCTAAGGCAGTTAAGGGGCAGGTTATGGCTGATTTTATCACTCAACATTGCAACACAGTGGACTCTCTAGAGATTGCTCCTTGGACACTTTTCTTCAATGGGTCTACATGTGGTGAAGGAGCAGGCATCAGCATTGTGTTAATTTCCCCTCAGTGGAAGAAGTATGAGTTTTCATTGCCGATTGTTGCTACATCAACAAACAATCAGGCTGAATACCAAGCTTTGATAAAAGGGTTAGAATTGCTTAAGGAGATACATGCCGATGCTATTGAAATTTTTGATGATTCTATGCTAGTTATAAATCAGTTGGCTGGAATTTATGAATGCCGAAGTGAAGTTTTAATTTCATATTATGAGAAATGTCTGCAATTGTTGAAAGAGTTTAGGAATTTTCATCTGGAACATGTTTCTCGATTGCATAATAAAGAGGCTAATCAATTAGCTTAGCATGCTTCAGGGTATCAGCCTATTCAAGAAGTATTAACATCGGCAGTTGATACCGATGACTGGAGAAAGGAAATTGTTGATTATTTAAGGGATCCATCTAAAAAGGTAGAAAGACGTATAAGATTCCAAGCTACCAAGTATGTGCTCCTTGATGATGAATTATATTACAGTACCCTAGATGAAGTTTTACTCAGATGTGTTAGCATTGATGAATCAAAAAGCTTGATGGGTGAGATTCATGAAGGAGTATGTGGGGCTCATCAGTGGGCTTTCAAGATGAAATGGATGATCAGAAGAAATGGATATTATTAGCCGACTATTCTCAAAGATTGTTTTAAATATTTTAAAGGATGTCAGGAATGTAAAAAATTTGGTAATATTCAAAGAGCACCCGCATCGGCTATGAACCCCATAATTAAGCCTTGGCCGTTCCGGGGTTGGGCTATTGATCTCATCGGTCAGATTTATCCACCATCGAGTAAGGGGCATAAATTTATTTTGGTTGCTACCGATTATTTCATAAAATGGGTTGAAGCAATTCCTTTGAAAAAGGTGACATCGGCTAATATGATTGATTTTGTGAAAGAGCATATTGTTTACCGATTTGGTATTCCTCAAACTATCACTACCGATCAAGGTACCATGTTTACATCGGGGGAATTTGATGAGTTTGCTGTGAGTATGGGGATTAAAGTTTTAAATTCTTCTCCATATTATGCCCAAGCTAATGGTCAGGCTGAGGCTTCTAACAAAGGAACTATCAAGCTCATTAAGCTCAAAATTAAAGAATATCCTAAGAGGTGGCATACGGTATTAAATGAAGCCTTGTGGTCATATCAGATGTCGTGTCATGGTGCAACCAAGGTAACACCTTATCAGTTGGTATATGGACACGACGCAGTATTGCCTTGGGAGATTAAAACTGGCTCTAGGCGAATACGTTCTCAAGATCAATTGACAGCCGATGACTATGATACCCTTATGAAAGATGAGTTGGAAGATGTGGCAGGTCATCGGTTAAAGGCTTTAGCTAGCATCGAAGAGAATAAGAAAAGGGTAGCCAGATGGTATGATAAGAAGGTGAAGATAAAGGAGTTTGTCGATGGGGATTTGGTTTGGAAGTTGATTTTACCGATTGGGACTAAAAGTTCAAAGTTTGGCAAATGGTCGCCTAATTGGGAGGGTTCATGTCGGATAAATCAATCTGTTCATTCTCAAAACCCTTGAAGGGGTTGTGTTTCCTAGAGCATTAAATGGAAAATATTTAAAGAAATATTACCCTAGTATCTGGATAGATGCATAAAAGTATAATTGTTGATAACAATCCTATCGGCTAGAGTTAAACAAAGCATCAATGTGTCATTGCCGATGCACTAGATGAGAATTACAGATTTAACAAAGATTGGATAGCCGATATTGCACGCAGGCGAATCTCATCGGCTTCCTTCAATTCTTTAGCGTCTTCATCGACAACCCCCTCCACAGGCTTGAGTTTCTTTTTCAAGGCCAAGGCCTTGAGAGCTTGGACATCCCTTTCTTGCTGAAGGGTTTTGATGACGTCAGGAAGCTGGTCTTCTTCTTGCCTGGCATGAGTTAGGGCTGTTTCAACTTCTTCCAGTTCAGCTAGAAGAGCTGCTCTCTTTGCTGATAGATCTAGAATCTTCTGCTTAAGATCGGCACCTGAGGTCTGCAAGTTGCTGATGCTTTTATGCTTCTCATCGGCAGTTTGTTTTAGCTGCAACATCTCTTCCTTGAGTTGGGCTTGAGCTGCTCTATCAGCGATACGGTGAGCAGCCCGTTGATATTGAAGTTGTCGGCTCTCTAGATGGACTGCTGGGAAGAGAGTTTCTTCAACATCGGCAGGAACTTGGCTACGGATTGTCTTGAAGATGGTTTTTGCAGGATCTGAATCGTTTACCAACTGAGCAGTATCTTGTTGTAACAGATTCAGAAGGGCTTCTAGCTTGGCATAAATTTCTGCTGATATCGTCCCCAGTGCTAGGGAAGAACTCGCTTCTTCTCCATCATCATTGGAGATGTCGATAGCAAAAGAAAACAAGCTATTGAGAGAATCTTGTTCCTGTGAAGAGGAAAGGAAGTCAGAGATCCTACCTAAGGATAGATATGGATATTATAAATCGAATAGGTCAATCGGTTTACCTGCTTCAAGGCGATTTCTTGGGCCTAGCTGGAAGGAGCAGGTTGAAGGGGGCCATGTGAGGGATCGCAGAGCTGACCGATGGGATGTCTTTTATGACTTCATCAATAGTTGGCCCTTGGGGTATGATGGTCGATGATACATTTTGTGCAGAAGGGTCAACTTGTTCAACTACATCGGTTGGCTGACTAACAGGTGTTGGAGCAGATGCAGGGACTAGCATAGATGTCTATCGTTTTTGCTGAGTCTCGGCATCAGTTAAAGCTTTACGCTTTACTTGTGTCTCAGCGACAGTTGGCTGGGGGGGCATCGACACTTGTTGATCGTGGAGCTTGAGCGCCTGGTGTGTTTGCCGATGTGCCCATTTGCTGTTGCAAAACAAGTGTAAGATTGGATGTTTAACAGATAAAATGTAAAGTTGAAAGAATACCTCTGAAGGTTGACTAGAGGTAGTGGTGCTTGGTGCTGGAAGAGTTGTCAATGATGATCCAGCAGCGGCTCTTACACCCTGATGGTTACATGATTAATATAGTTTGTATCGGCATTAGTGAAAATAAACGAGGTTATTACTTTGAAAGCTTTGATTAGGCTTGATGCGGCGGCTAACGGAGTAGCCCTAGCTATTGCTAGCTTTGATCTAGAGGCGACAGTCTTGGCACGGGTCCTCTGGAAAGTTAAAGCGGCTAAGGTGGGGGCGTTGTAGCCGATCACTGAAATTGGAGAGATAGGTTGGAGGTTGAAAGGTTTCCCACTCTTGCTTATGGATGGAACTGGGTCATCGGCCTGTCACAAGAAAGATTAGTTGCCGATATATGAAAAAGGAGAAACAAAAGAAAGTTAAAAGAAACTTACTACATCATCAGGAATGGCGTAGTTGGGATCGATCATGTGCCGATATGTATGGACAGATGTTGCGAATAATTGTTCCTTCCATTCTTGCCACCATTGCTTATATGATTCGGTAATAAAAGACGCTGGTGACTAGACGGAAAGATCAACGTTTGAGATATCGGCATCGGGGGTAAGTCTCACTACCCGCTCCACTCAGTTCCGCTGGTGATTGTTTCTCTGGGCTTGATCACATCGGCAAAGCACAGCTTGATTGGCAGTTGCCCAAAAGCTAGTTGACGGGATACTGCCGATGGATTGTAGAACTCATAGGTGGTATTGGAATTTTTCCCACTACCAAATGTGTTCACCGGGATTGCCCTGGGAGTGATGATGGCCATCATAAGCTCATTGTCTTAGTTCAGCTCGTCATCGGCAAAGTTGAAGAGAAGGGGGAATTTGTTCTCTTCATCGATATAGGGTACCCAAGCCCTATGATCGTGAGGGAGACCATTGTAGAAGTTCTGGAAAAATCTACCGATTTGATCTTCATTGGCCTCTGTTCCAGGGAGGACAATTATGGCTTCACCGAAGTTGAGAGGGGGAGTGTTGCCGATTCCTCATCTCTAAGAACGTAATCTTCGGTGATTTCTCATAGGAATTCTTGGGCGAAGAAATCCCACTGCAGACATTTATGCATATGGGCATTTAGCCACATACTGATAAACCACCATGGACCTCCCAAATTGCCGATGGGTTCACCAAGCAAAAGCTTCTAGGATACTTGGTGGAGGAGGTGGTAGGTGGAGCTCAGAAGGAATCGACCGAGCGGGAACCTTACACCGTTGGCCAAGAGTTCGGCTGCAGGAAGGAAGGCGTTGGTTGGCCCTACCGATCGACCGCAGAAGATAAATTTCTCCAACCACATATTCAAGAATATGGTGTGTTCCCTCTGGTTAACAGTACCAGTCCTTTGGTATTCCTGGATGTATCCTGTCTAGCCGCCGATGTTGCGTGTGTTCACTCTATATTCGGCTCTCCTACCATAGATGGAAGCCTCATCGACAGTCGAGATGTCCAAGCCAGTGAGCATGTATACATCGGCAAGAGTAGGGGCGGATGGACCATGGCGAAACATGAAGGTGTTTGTTGTATCTGACCAGAAGTAAGCGGCGGCTATCATCATGGATTCATTCTTCTGCATATCGGCAATAGATAGCCTAATGCATTGGTCTATTTTCCGCTCTGCCCAGTACACCTGCATCGACCTGTTAACCCTCAAATACCAATCTTTCCACCATTTGGTGGGTTTGGGCTAGGATCGGAATGTATCTTTCTATAGATTCAAAGAAAAATTTTGAGCTTTGAAGGGAATTCTGTTAGCTTCTGCGTTGATCAAATCAGTTGGATCTGGGTCGCCCATTGGACCTAGGAATTGGAGGTGTGGTTGGTCGGTTGGAATAACCAGTTTGTTGCATAGTTCCTAAGTTCGGAGGATCAAAAGAATGAGGAAAAAGAGAAAAATTACTAACTATATGAACTCACAAAGATCAAAAGAGTCAAGGTAAAAGTAACGGAAGTAGAACGAACCGCGGGGACGTTCAAGTTGATCGCCATTGCTCTGAGGAAGGTGAAGGCGCCGGTTGGGAACTTAAAGGTGATGTTGGAAGGAGCTCTTGTTGGTTGAGGTTGCGCGGTTGTTCATTGAGGTCGCCGTCGGAGAGAGAGAATGCCAAAGGTTGGAGTCTGAGGGTAGAAGATGAGCGTTCTGGAGAAATCTATTTATAGGCTGCTTGGAGTAGGGGTATTATGGACTTATCTCTGTGCCGTGCGCGTGTAGGTCGAGGTGGTTCAGATAGATATGGTAACTGTTCGCACGACAATCAAGGGATTGTACAGGGGATTTGATGGCAAGTGATCATGACTTGGAAAAGATCTCAGTACAAAATCTTTTGATTCTAAAATGGTGGCATTAATTATGTTAAGATCTTGCCGATGGATTGTTATTTCGGTATCTTAACCATAATTAGGGCAAGAGTAGTTGGGGATTGTGCGATATTTGCTGATATGTGTGAATCAGAACTAGATTTGATTAGATTCAGTAACGGATTATGTCATGCTTGGAGAATGGGTTGAGAAAAATAGGTAAAGGCAAACATTATCTGGAGTAAATTTCAGAGCATCAATGTTTTATACTCCGAAATTGGGGGGCATGTGTTGACACCGTTTTTTGGCACGTGTCAAGATAATCAGAGTGGGCTAATCGGTAGAAGAAAAGTTATTGTGTACGTTGATAGCCGATAAAAGACAGCTTGTAAAGAAGGCTGCCGATGGATGGTGGCGGTGTATGGAGAAGCTAGGTTGGATTGGGGTGTTGCTGATAAGGTTAAGGATGTTATTGCCGATGTCGATAAAGGAGGTTTGAAGACTGCTGCTGATGAAATTGGAAGTGTGCCGATAAAAGAAGACTTGAAGGCTACTGCCGATGAAACAGGGAGTGTGCCGATGGAAAGGAGGTCGATGGAATTCCATCGTAATTTAGGCGGACAGGGGAATAAGATAGGAATTAATTTCCTTTTCTATGTTTATTAGAGTCTGATTTGTATAAGAGTCATATGATTCTTTAGATTTGGATTTAGTGTCCTAGTCGTATTTGGTTATGTTTCTGTAGATCAGGGTATAAATATAGAGTGAAGGGCAATGTAATGATGAATCAATCAATATCAAAAACCAACTTTTACTCTTATTTACATCTATTTACTTTCCGGCGACTTCGTCAATTTGCTTCAGTGCAATCTTCGACGATCCTCGAGTTCCGCGTGAGTACCTCTTGGCCGTGACTTCCGGGCGTATCGCTGTTGTCAGGACCAAAGTGCTCGTATCTTCATCCTTGTCGATTAACAGGTCAAATCGACTAGCACGCTTTGGATATCGATTTTGGGTGTTAGCCCTTTGTGTTTACAGATCCACTTTTGCATCAACACCACCAATACTTCTCTTTAAGGTCTAAGTACATCATGGTGCTTCTAGGGTGAATAGAATAAGCAGAATCATGTGCCTCTCGCAGAATCGTATCGCAGATAGCTTTCACTTCCGGTACACATATTCTTTTTCCAAACCATAGAGTACCATTCTCATCCAACCTGAAGCCTGGTGCCTTTCCAACCACTACATGCTCTACAATCTCCTTTAGTTTCTCATCCTCCAACTGACCTTTGCGTATATCTTGATCCAATGTAGGTTCTATGGCCAATTCTACTACATTATTGACAAAACCCAAATTGAGATGTTCTATTTCAGCTCACAACTCTGCTGATATAAATGTCAACTGAAGTTCGTTGGCATAGCTCTTCCGGCTAAGTGCATCGGCAACAACATTTGCCTTTCCAGGATGATAATGCACTTCCAAATCATAATCTTTAATCAATTCCAGCCAACAACGTTGCCTTAGGTTCAACTCTGACTGAGTAAAAATATATTTTAAACTCTTGTGGTCAGTATAGATGTCACACTTATGTCCGATCAAATAATGCCTCTAGATTTTCAGAGCATGGACAACTACGGCTAATTCAAAATCATGTGTTGGGTAATTCAGTTCATGCTTCCTCAACTGCCTAGATGCGTATGCCACAACTTTTCCTTCTTGCATAAGCACACATCCAAGGCCTAGGTGAGATGCATCACAATAAATAGAGAAGCTCTTACTTAAATCAGGTAAGGTCAACACTAGGGCTGTTGTCAACCTTCTCTTTAGCTCCTCAAAGTTAGCCTGACATTTGTCTAACCATACAAATTTGGCATTCTTCTCTAATAGGGCTGTCATAGGCTTACCTAGCTTAGAGAACCCTTCAATAAACTTCTATAGTACCCAGCCAATCCAAAAAAGCTACGGATTTCACTAACATTGATTGGGGCTTTCCAATTTAACACATCTTGCACTTTATTAGGATCTACGGCTATTCCACCATTAGAGACCACATGTCCCAGAAAAGATACTTCTTTCAGCCAGAACTCACATTTGCTACTTTTAGCATACAATTTATGTTCCTGAGTTTTTGTAAGACTAATCTTAAGTGTTCAGCATGTTCCTCTTCATTTTTGAAGAATATTAGGATATCATCTATGAATACCACTACAAACTTATCCAAGTACTCCATGAATACTTTGTTCATCAGATACATAAAGTATGCAGGTGCATTTGTCAGTCCAAAAGACATCACTGTATACTCATAAAGGCCATATCTGGTAGTAAATGCTGTCTTAGGTATGTCAGATGCACGAATTTTTAGTTGATGACATCTAGAACGGAGGTCAATTTTTGAGAACACACAAGCACCTTTTAGCTGATCAAATAAATCATCAATTCTAGGGAGTGGGTACTTGTTCTTGATTGTGACTTCATTAAGGGACCTATAATCAACACACATCCTTTGTGTGCCATCTTTCTTATCAACAAATATAATAGGTGCTCCCAAGGTGAAGAACTAGGACGAATAAACATTTCTCTTGCAATTCCTTAATTTGTTTCTTTAGTTCTACTAATTCATCTACCTCCATTCTATATGGTCTCTTAGCTATGGGTGCAGTTCCAGGTAAAAGCTCGATAAGGAATTCGATGTTGCGATCGGGTGGCATACCTGGCAGTTCATCGGGAACACATCTGGGAATTCATCCACCACCTGGTTCTCCTAGTTAGCAACATCGTTCAACTGGTTGATGGTGGTGGTAGGTTGAGCTTGCACTTCCACTTCGACACAATTCTATCACCACTTGGAGATGTCACAACAACGGATTTCTCCTGACATTGTATCACTGCTCTATGCTGCTTCATCTAATCCATTCCCAGGATGAGGTCAATTCCAGCGGTTCTCAGAACAATTGGATTTACTTTAAAAGCTACCCCTTAGAAAAATACTAGTAGAATGGCTCCAA
>CM036184.1:11975802-12029747 GCA_020631735.1 Saccharum officinarum | reverse complement strand
CCTCCAGAGCCATCTGCTTTAACCCTGGGTTACCTCAAGTGTTTGACACAGCAGGAAAGCTCCTATGCCATCGGTTGGTTCGCCGATAGCTCAAGTGCCTCAATATACTACAGCAACTACTGTGCAACCAACTCTAGGAAGTTTCCAGATGCCTTTGGGTCAAACATCTAATTCAAGTCCATCGGCAAACTTGTTACCGATGCAACAGAAGGCTCCTGCTATAAGTCAACCTGGAGTCTAGTTCATGCCTCAAGCTGGTTGTAATTATCCAGCAATGCCAACAAATTACCAGCCATCGGCAAATCTTGTACCGATGAACGCTAATAATAGTTGGTCAGGGCAGTTTCCTACTCAACATACAGTTCAGCCAAATCAGCAAGTTGCAGGGATTCATCAAGGTCATATGCAAGCTGGTTTTCAGAATCAAGCATCGGCAGCTCAGCCGATGAATCCTTTCCAGCAGGTTAATGGACCACAAGTAATGGCAAATATGCCGATTGCTGGAGATCGTGGGCCACAAAGATATGCAGAGGGGTATCAGCAAGTACCTCCTGTAGAAATTCAGCCATATCGTCAATAAGATGTTGATGCTTTTTGGGCCGATAAAATAGCAGAGATTATGAAGGATCAGTTTGGGATAAAACCAAGGTCAATACTTATTCTTATCGGACTCCATATCCTCCGGCATATGATTTAATTCTCTCCAAATCGGTACAAGGTACCAGATTTCACTAAGTTCTCTGGGCAAGATGATACATCAACCATGGAACATGTTAATCGCTTCATTATTCAATGTGGAGAGGCAGCTAGTAGAGATGAATTAAGAGTTCGTTTGTTTTCATCATCTTTGTCTGGATCAGCATTCACATGGTTTATTTCATTACCGCCAAATTCTATTATTACTTGGGCTGATCTAGAAAAGCAATTTCATAAATATTTCTTTGCTGGAGTTCATGAAAAGAAGCTTACCGATTTGGTAAAATTGAGACAGCGTAATGATAAATCGGTGGAAGGCTTTGTGCAAAGGCTACGAGATGTGAAAAATAAGTGTTATAGCCTGGTACTGGATGATCGGCAACTTGCCGATTTGGCTTTCCAAGGATTGTTGCCACACCTTAAGGACAGATATGCTTCTCAAGAGTTTGAAAGCCTAAGTCATCTCGTGCAAAGGATTTCTGATCAAGATACTAGGGTTTTTGAACCCAAAAGGAATTGGAACAAGAAGGTTTCATTTGTCGAAGAGGTAGAAGATTCTGATTCAGATGAAGAGCCAGTTATCGGTTTGGCTGAGTGGGTTAAAAATAAAAAGCCAATATCTTGTCCCTTTGGTCAAAAAGAGCCAGAGAAGTTTACTTTCGACATCACCAAAGCCGACAAGATATTTGATCTTCTGCTTCTAGAGGGCCAGATTAAGCTGTCACCTAATCATGTGATCCCATCGGCAGAAGAGTTGAAGAAAATGCTGTATTGCAAATGACACAATGCAACTTCACACAGTACAAATGAGTGCAAAGTGTTTAGGCAACAGTTACAATTAGCTATTGAATCTGGGAGAATTAAATTTGGTAATTCCAAGATCCAGAAGCCGATGAAAATTGATCAACATCCTTTTTCAGCAAATATGTTGGATGCTGAAGGAAAGACTAAGGTGTTGACATCAGAAGCTGCTGAGAAAAACGCATCAGTGGATCCCCAACATCGGATAACTACCGATGATGCAAAAAGCAAGGGGCTACTAGGAGAAAGTAGCAATTCTAGAAAGCCTCCTCGATCTGGCATTGTGATTACCCATCAAAGGCAATAGGAGGGCTGGCGTCAGTGAAGGGACTAATATCGACAACAGCAAGAAGAGAGACGCCGAGAGGACTGGAATCGGCATAAGGATCATTGGAGGTGTCCATTTTTTATTCATTGTTGGGAAGAAGGTATTAAATTACCTACTGTTGAAAATTGCCTAGAGTGCAATGGTTATTATGGAGTTAATCGTTTAGAAAGGAGGTTTCAACCTGGCAATCAAGGTTTGTCCATCAATGAGCCGATCAGGGGTAAAGCATCAGTACATGATCGACTGGGGGGCAGGCTTAGTGTACATGAGAGGCTTGGTAAACGCGCTGTGTATTTTCTGAGGAACCAAGAGGAGCTTGAAGAGATGGCAAATGCAAGAGTTCTTGATGAAGAAATATTTTACAGGGATCCTAATATACGTCGTGTAGAGTCAACTAGGACCTATTATCAGCCAGTTTGGAAAACTAAACTTCCTCAATGGTGTCCAGAAGGTTTGACAAAGACACAAAAAAGGAGGATGCAGCGAGAGCGTCAAGAGGACTTATACCGAGAAGAGAATTCCTCCAATGAGAGATCTGGTAATCAGCAGTGGCAAATAAAGCACAAAAATAAAGGCCCATCGGCAGATGTCAATATGGTGTTTATGTTGCCGATGGAATTTTTGGCACTCCCTGATAATGAGGAAGAAGCTGTTTTCTCTGACCAAATAGCTCAATTAACGCTAGATCCAATGATGGCTGTTTTTGAGAAACCTATCGATGATGAGAGACAACATCTCAAGGCTTTGTTTGTGAAAGGCAGAGTTGATGGGCAGCCTGTATCTAAGATACTTATTGATGGAGGAGCTGCGATTAATATTATGCTTTATGTGATGTATCGGAAACTTGGTAAGGGAGATCAAGACTTAACCAAAACCGATATGATGCTAAAAGATTTTGAAGGCAATGTGTCACCGGCTAAAGGGGCAGTGTGCGTTGAGTTGACCATCGGCAGCAAAACCTTACCGACGACTTTGTTATTAATGGCAAGGGTGCATATAATCTGCTTCTAGGAAGGGATTGGATTCATGCTAATTGTTGTGTTCCTTCTACAATGCATCAGTGCCTCGTACAATGGATTGGGGATAAAATTGAAGTTGTTCCTGGTGATTCTTCTTACATCATCGCATCGGTAGAATCAAATACTTATGAACGAACCAAGTGCATATCAGGAGAAGCTTGGGAAAAGAGTTCCTCAAGGTTGCTGATTATGAAATTCCACCGATCCAAGCAATCGGTTCTGAAGAAGAATTTTAATGGATAGGTTTGCCGATGATGGAAAATTAGGTCAAGGGTTTACATCGGCTGATGATTTAGTAGAAGTAGATATTGGTGAGGGTGATAGGCCAAGGCCTACTTTTATTAGTGCTAAGTTAGATTCCAAGTGTAAACAACAATTAGTCAATTTGTTAAAAGAGTATAAAGATTGTTTTGCTTGGGATTATACTAAAATGCCTGGATTAGACCGATCGATAGTTGAATATCAGTTGCCTATTAAGTCTGGATTTTGGCCACATCAGCAGCCAGCGCGCCGATGCAATCCTAATATACTTCCAGATATTAAGGCCAAAATAACTAAATTAATTGAGGCAAAGTTTATTCGGTAGTGTCGATATGCGGAGTGGATTTCTAATGTGGTTCCTGTTTATAAGAAAAATGGGAAACTTCGTGTTTGTATTGATTTCAGGAATCTCAATAAAGCCACACTGATGGATGGTTATCCAATGCCGATTGCTGATTTGTTGATTGATGTTGCAGCAGGACATCAAATTATCAGCTTCATGGATGGTAATGCGGGTTATAATCAAATATTCATGGCTGAAGAAGATATTCCCAAGACTGCTTTTAGGTGTCCAGGTCATGTGGGATTATTTGAATGGATAGTTATGATGTTTGGTTTGAAAAATGCCGGTGCTACTTATCAAAGAGCTATGAACTTTATTTTTCATGAATACATCGGCACATTAGTAGAGATCTACATCGATGATATAGTGATTAAGTCTGGAGATATCACAAAGCATCTAACCGATCTACGAAAGATACTAGAGTGCACAAGGAAGCATGGACTAAAGATGAATCCTAATAAATGTGCATTTGGTGTATCGGCAGGACAATTCTTGGGTTTTATGGTGCATCAGCGGGGCATTGAAATTAGTAGGAAGTCTATTGAGGCAATCAACAAGGTGGTTGCTCCTGCCAATAAAACTGAATTACAATCTTTGATCGGTAAGATTAATTTCATCAGGAGATTCATATCTAATCTGTCGGGTAAGAACAAGGCTTTCAGTCCATTACTGAAATTGAAAGCCGATCAGGAATTTAGATGGGGAGATGAGCAGCAATTAGCCCTAGATGAAATTAAGAGCTACTTAACAAATCCTCCACTGCTAGTTCCACCTCAACACAGGAAACCTTTCAGATTGTATTTGTCAACTCATGATACTGTTATCGGTTCAGCTCTTATTCAAGAATTTGAGGGGAAAGAACATGTTATTTATTATTTGAGCAGACGGTTAGTGGATGCTAAAACCAGGTATTCAGCTATCGAGAGATTATGTCTGTGTCTATACTTTTCTTGTATTAAGTTGAGGCATTATTTACTATCGGCTGAGTGTACTGTCATATGCAAAGACGACGTGGTCAAATATATGCTGTCGATGCCGATATTAAGTGGTAGAATTGGCAAGTGGATTTTAGCGTTATCAGAATTTGACCTATGTTATGAATCGGCTAAGGCAGTTAAGGGGCAGGTTATGGCTGATTTTATCACTCAACATTGCAACACAGTGGACTCTCTAGAGATTGCTCCTTGGACACTTTTCTTCAATGGGTCTACATGTGGTGAAGGAGCAGGCATCAGCATTGTGTTAATTTCCCCTCAGTGGAAGAAGTATGAGTTTTCATTGCCGATTGTTGCTACATCAACAAACAATCAGGCTGAATGCCAAGCTTTGATAAAAGGGTTAGAATTGCTTAAGGAGATACATGCCGATGCTATTGAAATTTTTGATGATTCTATGCTAGTTATAAATCAGTTGGCTGGAATTTATGAATGCCGAAGTGAAGTTTTAATTTCATATTATGAGAAATGTCTGCAATTGTTGAAAGAGTTTAGGAATTTTCATCTGGAACATGTTTCTCGATTGCATAATAAAGAGGCTAATCAATTAGCTTAGCATGCTTCAGGGTATCAGCCTATTCAAGAAGTATTAACATCGGCAGTTGATACCGATGACTGGAGAAAGGAAATTGTTGATTATTTAAGGGATCCATCTAAAAAGGTAGAAAGACGTATAAGATTCCAAGCTACCAAGTATGTGCTCCTTGATGATGAATTATATTACAGTACCCTAGATGAAGTTTTACTCAGATGTGTTAGCATTGATGAATCAAAAAGCTTGATGGGTGAGATTCATGAAGGAGTATGTGGGGCTCATCAGTGGGCTTTCAAGATGAAATGGATGATCAGAAGAAATGGATATTATTAGCCGACTATTCTCAAAGATTGTTTTAAATATTTTAAAGGATGTCAGGAATGTAAAAAATTTGGTAATATTCAAAGAGCACCCGCATCGGCTATGAACCCCATAATTAAGCCTTGGCCGTTCCGGGGTTGGGCTATTGATCTCATCGGTCAGATTTATCCACCATCGAGTAAGGGGCATAAATTTATTTTGGTTGCTACCGATTATTTCATAAAATGGGTTGAAGCAATTCCTTTGAAAAAGGTGACATCGGCTAATATGATTGATTTTGTGAAAGAGCATATTGTTTACCGATTTGGTATTCCTCAAACTATCACTACCGATCAAGGTACCATGTTTACATCGGGGGAATTTGATGAGTTTGCTGTGAGTATGGGGATTAAAGTTTTAAATTCTTCTCCATATTATGCCCAAGCTAATGGTCAGGCTGAGGCTTCTAACAAAGGAACTATCAAGCTCATTAAGCTCAAAATTAAAGAATATCCTAAGAGGTGGCATACGGTATTAAATGAAGCCTTGTGGTCATATCAGATGTCGTGTCATGGTGCAACCAAGGTAACACCTTATCAGTTGGTATATGGACACGACGCAGTATTGCCTTGGGAGATTAAAACTGACTCTAGGCGAATACATTCTCAAGATCAATTGACAGCCGATGACTATGATACCCTTATGAAAGATGAGTTGGAAGATGTGGCAGGTCATCGGTTAAAGGCTTTAGCTAGCATCGAAGAGAATAAGAAAAGGGTAGCCAGATGGTATGATAAGAAGGTGAAGATAAAGGAGTTTGTCGATGGGGATTTGGTTTGGAAGTTGATTTTACCGATTGGGACTAAAAGTTCAAAGTTTGGCAAATGGTCGCCTAATTGGGAGGGTTCATGTCGGATAAATCAATCTGTTCATTCTCAAAACCCTTGAAGGGGTTGTGTTTCCTAGAGCATTAAATGGAAAATATTTAAAGAAATATTACCCTAGTATCTGGATAGATGCATAAAAGTATAATTGTTGATAACAATCCTATCGGCTAGAGTTAAACAAAGCATCAATGTGTCATTGCCGATGCACTAGATGAGAATTACAGATTTAACAAAGATTGGATAGCCGATATTGCACGCAGGAGAATCTCATCGGCTTCCTTCAATTCTTTAGCGTCTTCATCGACAACCCCCTCCACAGGCTTGAGTTTCTTTTTCAAGGCCAAGGCCTTGAGAGCTTGGACATCCCTTTCTTGCTGAAGGGTTTTGATGACGTCAGGAAGCTGGTCTTCTTCTTGCCTGGCATGAGTTAGGGCTGTTTCAACTTCTTCCAGTTCAACTAGAAGAGCTGCTCTCTTTGCTGATAGATCTAGAATCTTCTGCTTAAGATCGGCACCTGAGGTCTGCAAGTTGCTGATGCTTTTATGCTTCTCATCGGCAGTTTGTTTTAGCTGCAACATCTCTTCCTTGAGTTGGGCTTGAGCTGCTCTATCAGCGATACGGTGAGCAGCCCGTTGATATTGAAGTTGTCGGCTCTCTAGATGGACTGCTGGGAAGAGAGTTTCTTCAACATCGGCAGGAACTTGGCTACGGATTGTCTTGAAGATGGTTTTTGCAGGATCTGAATCGTTTACCAACTGAGCAGTATCTTGTTGTAACAGATTCAGAAGGGCTTCTAGCTTGGCATAAATTTCTGCTGATATCGTCCCCAGTGCTAGGGAAGAACTCGCTTCTTCTCCATCATCATTGGAGATGTCGATAGCAAAAGAAAACAAGCTATTGAGAGAATCTTGTTCCTGTGAAGAGGAAAGGAAGTCAGAGATCCTACCTAAGGATAGATATGGATATTATAAATCGAATAGGTCAATCGGTTTACCTGCTTCAAGGCGATTTCTTGGGCCTAGCTGGAAGGAGCAGGTTGAAGGGGGCCATGTGAGGGATCGCAGAGCTGACCGATGGGATGTCTTTTATGACTTCATCAATAGTTGGCCCTTGGGGTATGATGGTCGATGATACATTTTGTGCAGAAGGGTCAACTTGTTCAACTACATCGGTTGGCTGACTAACAGGTGTTGGAGCAGATGCAGGGACTAGCATAGATGTCTATCGTTTTTGCTGAGTCTCGGCATCAGTTAAAGCTTTACGCTTTACTTGTGTCTCAGCGACAGTTGGCTGGGGGGGCATCGACACTTGTTGATCGTGGAGCTTGAGCGCCTGGTGTGTTTGCCGATGTGCCCATTTGCTGTTGCAAAACAAGTGTAAGATTGGATGTTTAACAGATAAAATGTAAAGTTGAAAGAATACCTCTGAAGGTTGACTAGAGGTAGTGGTGCTTGGTGCTGGAAGAGTTGTCAATGATGATCCAGCAGCGGCTCTTACACCCTGATGGTTACATGATTAATATAGTTTGTATCGGCATTAGTGAAAATAAACGAGGTTATTACTTTGAAAGCTTTGATTAGGCTTGATGCGGCGGCTAACGGAGTAGCCCTAGCTATTGCTAGCTTTGATCTAGAGGCGACAGTCTTGGCACGGGTCCTCTGGAAAGTTAAAGCGGCTAAGGTGGGGGCGTTGTAGCCGATCACTGAAATTGGAGAGATAGGTTGGAGGTTGAAAGGTTTCCCACTCTTGCTTATGGATGGAACTGGGTCATCGGCCTGTCACAAGAAAGATTAGTTGCCGATATATGAAAAAGGAGAAACAAAAGAAAGTTAAAAGAAACTTACTACATCATCAGGAATGGCGTAGTTGGGATCGATCATGTGCCGATATGTATGGACAGATGTTGCGAATAATTGTTCCTTCCATTCTTGCCACCATTGCTTATATGATTCGGTAATAAAAGACGCTGGTGACTAGACGGAAAGATCAACGTTTGAGATATCGGCATCGGGGGTAAGTCTCACTACCCGCTCCACTCAGTTCCGCTGGTGATTGTTTCTCTGGGCTTGATCACATCGGCAAAGCACAGCTTGATTGGCAGTTGCCCAAAAGCTAGTTGACGGGATACTGCCGATGGATTGTAGAACTCATAGGTGGTATTGGAATTTTTCCCACTACCAAATGTGTTCACCGGGATTGCCCTGGGAGTGATGATGGCCATCATAAGCTCATTGTCTTAGTTCAGCTCGTCATCGGCAAAGTTGAAGAGAAGGGGGAATTTGTTCTCTTCATCGATATAGGGTACCCAAGCCCTATGATCGTGAGGGAGACCATTGTAGAAGTTCTGGAAAAATCTACCGATTTGATCTTCATTGGCCTCTGTTCCAGGGAGGACAATTATGGCTTCACCGAAGTTGAGAGGGGGGAGTGTTGCCGATTCCTCATCTCTAAGAACGTAATCTTCGGTGATTTCTCATAGGAATTCTTGGGCGAAGAAATCCCACTGCAGACATTTATGCATATGGGCATTTAGCCACATACTGATAAACCACCATGGACCTCCCAAATTGCCGATGGGTTCACCAAGCAAAAGCTTCTAGGATACTTGGTGGAGGAGGTGGTAGGTGGAGCTCAGAAGGAATCGACCGAGCGGGAACCTTACACCGTTGGCCAAGAGTTCGGCTGCAGGAAGGAAGGCGTTGGTTGGCCCTACCGATCGACCGCAGAAGATAAATTTCTCCAACCACATATTCAAGAATATGGTGTGTTCCCTCTGGTTAACAGTACCAGTCCTTTGGTATTCCTGGATGTATCCTGTCTAGCCGCCGATGTTGCGTGTGTTCACTCTATATTCGGCTCTCCTACCATAGATGGAAGCCTCATCGACAGTCGAGATGTCCAAGCCAGTGAGCATGTATACATCGGCAAGAGTAGGGGCGGATGGACCATGGCGAAACATGAAGGTGTTTGTTGTATCTGACCAGAAGTAAGCGGCGGCTATCATCATGGATTCATTCTTCTGCATATCGGCAATAGATAGCCTAATGCATTGGTCTATTTTCCGCTCTGCCCAGTACACCTGCATCGACCTGTTAACCCTCAAATACCAATCTTTCCACCATTTGGTGGGTTTGGGCTAGGATCGGAATGTATCTTTCTATAGATTCAAAGAAAAATTTTGAGCTTTGAAGGGAATTCTGTTAGCTTCTGCGTTGATCAAATCAGTTGGATCTGGGTCGCCCATTGGACCTAGGAATTGGAGGTGTGGTTGGTCGGTTGGAATAACCAGTTTGTTGCATAGTTCCTAAGTTCGGAGGATCAAAAGAATGAGGAAAAGAGAAAAATTACTAACTATATGAACTCACAAAGATCAAAAGAGTCAAGGTAAAAGTAACGGAAGTAGAACGAACCGCGGGGACGTTCAAGTTGATCGCCATTGCTCTGAGGAAGGTGAAGGCGCCGGTTGGGAACTTAAAGGTGATGTTGGAAGGAGCTCTTGTTGGTTGAGGTTGCGCGGTTGTTCATTGAGGTCGCCGTCGGAGAGAGAGAATGCCAAAGGTTGGAGTCTGAGGGTAGAAGATGAGCGTTCTGGAGAAATCTATTTATAGGCTGCTTGGAGTAGGGGTATTATGGACTTATCTCTGTGCCGTGCGCGTGTAGGTCGAGGTGGTTCAGATAGATATGGTAACTGTTCGCACGACAATCAAGGGATTGTACAGGGGATTTGATGGCAAGTGATCATGACTTGGAAAAGATCTCAGTACAAAATCTTTTGATTCTAAAATGGTGGCATTAATTATGTTAAGATCTTGCCGATGGATTGTTATTTCGGTATCTTAACCATAATTAGGGCAAGAGTAGTTGGGGATTGTGCGATATTTGCTGATATGTGTGAATCAGAACTAGATTTGATTAGATTCAGTAACGGATTATGTCATGCTTGGAGAATGGGTTGAGAAAAATAGGTAAAGGCAAACATTATCTGGAGTAAATTTCAGAGCATCAATGTTTTATACTCCGAAATTGGGGGGCATGTGTTGACACCGTTTTTTGGCACGTGTCAAGATAATCAGAGTGGGCTAATCGGTAGAAGAAAAGTTATTGTGTACGTTGATAGCCGATAAAAGACAGCTTGTAAAGAAGGCTGCCGATGGATGGTGGCGGTGTATGGAGAAGCTAGGTTGGATTGGGGTGTTGCTGATAAGGTTAAGGATGTTATTGCCGATGTCGATAAAGGAGGTTTGAAGACTGCTGCTGATGAAATTGGAAGTGTGCCGATAAAAGAAGACTTGAAGGCTACTGCCGATGAAACAGGGAGTGTGCCGATGGAAAGGAGGTCGATGGGAATTCCATCGTAATTTAGGCGGACAGGGGAATAAGATAGGAATTAATTTCCTTTTCTATGTTTATTAGAGTCTGATTTGTATAAGAGTCATATGATTCTTTAGATTTGGATTTAGTGTCCTAGTCGTATTTGGTTATGTTTCTGTAGATCAGGGTATAAATATAGAGTGAAGGGCAATGTAATGATGAATCAATCAATATCAAAAACCAACTTTTACTCTTATTTACATCTATTTACTTTCCGGCGACTTCGTCAATTTGCTTCAGTGCAATCTTCGACGATCCTCGAGTTCCGCGTGAGTACCTCTTGGCCGTGACTTCCGGGCGTATCGCTGTTGTCAGGACCAAAGTGCTCGTATCTTCATCCTTGTCGATTAACAGGTCAAATCGACTAGCACGCTTTGGATATCGATTTTGGGTGTTAGCCCTTTGTGTTTACAGATCCACTTTTGCATCAACACCACCAATACTTCTCTTTAAGGTCTAAGTACATCATGGTGCTTCTAGGGTGAATAGAATAAGCAGAATCATGTGCCTCTCGCAGAATCGTATCGCAGATAGCTTTCACTTCCGGTACACATATTCTTTTTCCAAACCATAGAGTACCATTCTCATCCAACCTGAAGCCTGGTGCCTTTCCAACCACTACATGCTCTACAATCTCCTTTAGTTTCTCATCCTCCAACTGACCTTTGCGTATATCTTGATCCAATGTAGGTTCTATGGCCAATTCTACTACATTATTGACAAAACCCAAATTGAGATGTTCTATTTCAGCTCACAACTCTGCTGATATAAATGTCAACTGAAGTTCGTTGGCATAGCTCTTCCGGCTAAGTGCATCGGCAACAACATTTGCCTTTCCAGGATGATAATGCACTTCCAAATCATAATCTTTAATCAATTCCAGCCAACAACGTTGCCTTAGGTTCAACTCTGACTGAGTAAAAATATATTTTAAACTCTTGTGGTCAGTATAGATGTCACACTTATGTCCGATCAAATAATGCCTCTAGATTTTCAGAGCATGGACAACTACGGCTAATTCAAAATCATGTGTTGGGTAATTCAGTTCATGCTTCCTCAACTGCCTAGATGCGTATGCCACAACTTTTCCTTCTTGCATAAGCACACATCCAAGGCCTAGGTGAGATGCATCACAATAAATAGAGAAGCTCTTACTTAAATCAGGTAAGGTCAACACTAGGGCTGTTGTCAACCTTCTCTTTAGCTCCTCAAAGTTAGCCTGACATTTGTCTAACCATACAAATTTGGCATTCTTCTCTAATAGGGCTGTCATAGGCTTACCTAGCTTAGAGAACCCTTCAATAAACCTTCTATAGTACCCAGCCAATCCAAAAAAGCTACGGATTTCACTAACATTGATTGGGGCTTTCCAATTTAACACATCTTGCACTTTATTAGGATCTACGGCTATTCCACCATTAGAGACCACATGTCCCAGAAAAGATACTTCTTTCAGCCAGAACTCACATTTGCTACTTTTAGCATACAATTTATGTTCCCTGAGTTTTTGTAAGACTAATCTTAAGTGTTCAGCATGTTCCTCTTCATTTTTGAAGAATATTAGGATATCATCTATGAATACCACTACAAACTTATCCAAGTACTCCATGAATACTTTGTTCATCAGATACATAAAGTATGCAGGTGCATTTGTCAGTCCAAAAGACATCACTGTATACTCATAAAGGCCATATCTGGTAGTAAATGCTGTCTTAGGTATGTCAGATGCACGAATTTTTAGTTGATGACATCTAGAACGGAGGTCAATTTTTGAGAACACACAAGCACCTTTTAGCTGATCAAATAAATCATCAATTCTAGGGAGTGGGTACTTGTTCTTGATTGTGACTTCATTAAGGGACCTATAATCAACACACATCCTTTGTGTGCCATCTTTCTTATCAACAAATATAATAGGTGCTCCCCAAGGTGAAGAACTAGGACGAATAAAACATTTCTCTTGCAATTCCTTAATTTGTTTCTTTAGTTCTACTAATTCATCTACCTCCATTCTATATGGTCTCTTAGCTATGGGTGCAGTTCCAGGTAAAAGCTCGATAAGGAATTCGATGTTGCGATCGGGTGGCATACCTGGCAGTTCATCGGGGAACACATCTGGGAATTCATCCACCACCTGGTTCTCCTAGTTAGCAACATCGTTCAACTGGTTGATGGTGGTGGTAGGTTGAGCTTGCACTTCCACTTCGACACAAATTCTATCACCACTTGGAGATGTCACAACAACGGATTTCTCCTGACATTGTATCACTGCTCTATGCTGCTTCATCTAATCCATTCCCAGGATGAGGTCAATTCCAGCGGTTCTCAGAACAATTGGATTTACTTTAAAAGCTACCCCCTTAGAAAAATACTAGTAGAATGGCTCCAATAATTTGCTGGCATGCTACCCCCCGGTGAATTTACTAACATGGGATCCTTCATGGCACACAGGGGTATGCTATGCATTCTAACAAAAGCTTGTGATATGAAAGAATGCGAGGCACCGGAATCGAAAAGTACGGTAGCGGAGATGGAGTTGATGCTAAACGTACCCAGCATAACCTTAGGCGCCTCCTGAGCTGATTGAGACGACACATGATTCACCTTGCCGGTGAATGGAGGTCAAGCATTGGGTCTCTGGTTACTCTGCTGGTTCTACGGGGCCTGCTGGTTCCTGCTTCTTTGGGCACTGGTATGAATAGTGTCCCACCTCTCCACAGTTGTAGCATGCATTGGGGTTGCCTGGAGTGCCACTCCTGATTGGGGCATTGTTGGGCACTCCCTGATGTGGCACCTAATTGCTAGCTTGATGTTGCTGGGGGCGCTACTGGTTCGGGTTCCTCTAGGGGTACTGGCCTTTGTTCCATTGGTTGGGTGGCCCTTGGTTCCTCTGCGGAAAACCTTGCTGTGGGAAAGCTCGCGGGTGAGTGTTGCTACCCGACGCCTGTCCCTGGAGCTTCCTCTTCTTGAGGTCCATTTCCTTACGCTTGTTATTGATCACAATAGCACGATCCACCAATTCTTGGAAACTGACATACTTGTTGGACATCAGCTGCAGTTGGAGTCCATCATACAGTCCCTTCAGAAAACAGTGCTGTTGTCAGAATCCCTGGCCACCTCAGCCGGGGCATATCGCAATAGTTGGGCAAACCTGTCGCGGTACTCCGCCACAGACATGGACCCTTGTTTGAGAGCCCGGAACTCTTCTTGCTTCAGTTCAATAAGTCCCTTAGGGATGTGATAGGACCTAAAGTTCTCCGTGAACTCTTTCCACGTGATCTCGGGAGCATTCTCTAGACGTCCATACTGGAATGACTCCCACCAATCCTGAGCCGCTCCTTGGAGTTGACCTGAGGCGTATAAGACTTTCTCCAGGTCATTGCACTGTGCAATGTTTAGCTGCTTTTCTACAGCTCTCAACCAGTCATCAGCCTCCATAGGCTCAGAGGCATGTGTGAACATAGGTGGGCGTCCTTTTAGAAACTCACCACATTTGTCACGGACCTGCATAGGAGGGGTGCTCCTGCTGGGTGCTCACCGAGACGGTCCATCACTGTCTGCATGAGCTGCGCTTGCATTGCCATCAACTACTCAATCGTCATCGGCGGTGGCGGAGGTGGATCCACGAGAGCACCATGTCCATGACCACGTCCACGACCTCTGCCACGTCCTCCTCTGGCAGCCATCTGCTTCCAAGCAAATGTGCAAACTTTTAGAGATCTTCCAAAAATTTACAAATTATTTACAAAAGGTAAATAACATAGCTGAAAATTTCAGGACGGGTGTCTACAATAGCAGATCAGAAATTGAAGTGTAACTCGAGTTTCAGAGATCCAAAATAGGCGTGGCATACATCGTTGGAAAGCTTAAAGAGTCTGCTACAACTTTTATATAGAACTTTTTCACAGATTCAGACGGCAACATCATCGAGAAATGAGCTAAACAATTTCTGTTCTAAGTTACAGACTGTATAGACTTGCCAGATTGTAGCAGGCATATCTCTCAAACCAAAATTGATAATGAGGTGATTCTAGTGGGAAATTAAAGGTACACAAGTCTAGTTCTTTCCACAAAAATTTCATAATTTTTGGACGCAGAGATTTAGAGATATGAGATAAACATTGCAGACTACTCGGAAAAACTGTACAGCAGTGATACGAAATTTTAAACCCCAACTAAGTTAAACAAATATTAACTTAAGGTTTTGATAAAAAGAACACGTGGACAAGCCCACACTGTTCCAGCAATCACACAAACTCCAAATCAACCAAGTTCATCAACACAACCAACAAGACAATTAAAGGTTCACATTACACACATATGCTTAACATGACTTTCGATCTAGAACACATTCATTTTGACGGGGCTGCAAGCATCTAAGGAGCGCGATCCACCATGGTGAACACCCTGGCCTTCTTCTTGTAAATGGTAGGCTGCCCTAACTGAACGTCCATCTCATCTATCTGTTTCTGAAGGCGTTTCTCAGACTTCTGCGCCGCACGAAGCTCTTCCTTGAGTGCTTCGTTGGCCTCCTGCATGGCGCTGAGGTGCCTCACTGTGGTGTCCATGGTTGGATCAGAAGCTGAGGGAGCCAACACCGCCCATGTCTTTTCCACCGGGTCGTAGCGTGGAAGATACCTGTAGCGATTATCCTGCATGTCCTCAAAACGGCGACCATGGTAATGCAGGTACGCCTCCTGCGCAGCATCCTCCATGCTGTCGTAGGCGCTGGCACGCCTGGACTGGTGGCTGTGGGTAGTCATGACATCTTGGGATTAGTCTTCCAGTATGTCGCCTCTACTGGATGCTTGTGCTCTGCACAGTAGTACTTGACCGAAGCAACAAGATCTGGGTAGTACTCGGGCAGCATGGTGGTGAGGAGGTTGTGGTAATGGGCATCTTTGGGAGCGTCCTTAAACTTGTTTTTGGTGGTCCACCCCATCTCTTCTAGTTCCTCTAGAGCAGCTGGGGAGGGTACTGGTGTGGGTGCAGAAGCGGCCTAGGAAGCTGGTGGAGGTGTAGCAGCGGAGACTAGCGCATCCACTGGTGGGATGGGTACAGCCACGAGGGTCGAAGCGGGTCCATCTGATGCAGTAGCTGAAAATGCCTCCACTTCCATGGGTTCCTCCTCCTCATCGTCGGTGATGTGGACGACCTCTGGCACCACTGGTGGTACTGCTGGTGGTGCTGGTGGAGCAGGTGTTGCTAGAGTGAACTGGGCGACGTAGGCAACTGCACTGAGGCGAGGCATCTGTAGTTTTGATATAAAATATTATCAGAGTCAATATTTTATGCAATAGAATAAAGATTAGAGTATAAAATTTTAATAAAATACCAAGATTGAGATAGTAGCAAGTAAATAAATAAAACCAAATTCCTAGAAACGACCATTTCTATCTAGGTTTGTGTCCTACAGTCGACACAGCTTTGATACCAATTTGTCACACTCCAATTAAAGGACAATATAGAGTGCATACATCTTATGTGCGCCCCAGGAATAGTCACACACATAAGCCGACAAATTAACAAGAGTATCATCACGGTGTACATACATCACGATATTACATCACATAGTTCTTAACATAACAAGCGGAAAAGTAAATAACACTCTCGAACGAAGTATCTGCTCCACAGGGAAGGATGACTGGTTGACCCAAACCTAGAAATCTTTTGGGAAATCCTTGTAGAAACTGTCATCTGTTACCCATCCGGGATTTTTATCCAAAAACAAAATAACAAGTATGAGTACACTCCTACTCCGCAAGTATAGTATGAGGATTCATGAGGCTCAAAAAGGATAGACACGGTTGACTGCAGTTAGCACTTTTAATAGATCAACATTTCATTATTAATTATTATTAAGTTATGCTTAAGCTCCCATTTAACCCACATGATCACCTACTAGAATTAAGAAGAGTAATTGTGCATCAGTATAATCTCGTCATCATCATCATAAGTCATCCACGTGTCAAGTAACCATTTATTCTATGATTTTTTCGGGCCGCTCGTGACCGTGAGCACGGCTGTTATAACAGTTTTAACACTCTGCAGAGGTTGTGCATCTTTACCCGTGAGTCGTGTTGTCCATATGCCCGGGGCCCGTCGACCCCCTAACACTTCCAAGGTGAGCAGGCAGGGTACACTATGAAGCCTTCCATAGGCCTCTTCTAACAAGTTAGGTCCGCGAGGTTTCCTCGGCAGGCAGATATAGAGAGCCCCCTTTCGATGGCACAATTCCCGCAGGCTATACACATTAGAATAGAGGCAGTTCTATACCCAACGTGGCAAGTCCCTCTTGCGCCCTTTCGGGTAACCTTTAACAAGCTAGAAAAGATCCTATTACTGAGCTAAAGTCAGAGCCATATAACTCTCACGGTTGCACTGTATATCCCAGCTTTTGCCCTACAGATAAGTCCTTACGGAGGGTTTAGGGCAAGATGATCAACATCACTTGCACCTTCACCTTATAGTTCCACTGTTACCATCATGATTATCCATTAGTTCCATTAGTCATAGTGTAGATCATGTTTAGTTAGAGCACTAGCATTCTACCCATATGCAAATAATCCCCATAGGAATCGAGGTATAGTCATCAATTAGCTAGGAAGTCCTTATAGTCGAGCAAAATTAGACACATGCATAATGAGTATATTATTTAATGAATAGGACAACAAGGTAGGCCCATGCTATACTTGCCTTGGTTCACGAACTGCTGCTGGTCCTGCTGCTCCTCGTACGTGTCCGGAATCCCGAAGTACTCCTCACCGTCTAAACTCGAATGACACGAAGTACAACACGCATTCCAGAACAGACATACAAGCAAAACATGACTATGATTAGAACAGTACACCAACAATAAATAAATCTTAATAAAATGTTTACCAAAATCATCTACGTCTCGCTACGATCACAATGACGCGAAATGCATGAAAAACAGAGTTACTACGCACAAGTTACGAGCTATTTACGATTTCAAAAGCTAGCTACTAACTAGACTTAATCGAGAAATTCAAAAGCTCCTAACAGGTCTAACAGTAGCATTATTGCATATATCATGAAATTATGAAACTAACGCAAGTTGAATGGATCAAATCGGAGCTAAAATGACGATTTTATAAACGTTTTACTATAGTGGCAATTCTGTAATTAATCTGAAAACGTATTTTCATTTAAACCGAAGAAACTACGTCTTCAAAATGGGAATGCGTAGTACGGGAATACGCCAAGGATGGTGGGTTAGGTATGCCAGAAACTGAGGGGCTCTTTTAGAAATAGAACCCGCGAAGGGGTATGGATTGATCGTGGCCTTTGGATTAGATTTGGACGGTCGCGATTAGATGGGGGGAGGAGAGAGAGGCTGGGTCGCCGGAGTTGGGGAAGAGACGGCGGCGCCGCCATGGCCGGCGATCGGGAGCTCGCCGGAGTGGTCCAAACCGGTGCCATGGTGCACGGTTTTCAAAACCAAGAGCACCGGGGTGACGCGGGGAGGAAGGCGAACTCGCCCCGGAACAAAATACGGCCACGGGGTGGCCCGCGCGGTGTGCCCGCCATGGCCGGTGGCGGAGAGCTCACCGGAGCGATGAAATTGAGCGCTACGGGGCCCCATTCTCCAAATAGAGGCTACGGGGAGGATGTGGAGGGGATGGAGAACTCGGCCATGTCACAAGTGCAGCCGGGGAAGGCCCGAGGGGCACCCGCCATGGTTGGCATTGGAGAAACTCATCGGAGCTCGCGGACACGGCCCTAGAAGCCACCAAACAAGAAAATGAAAGCATGGGGAGGAAGCGGGGATGAAGGCGAGCTCACCGAGTAGTAAAACGAGGATGAGGGCGGCTCAGAGACGAATGCCGACGCGGTGGGGACGGACGGCACTCCGGTGGATTGCCGCTGCAGTTTTTCTGGGAAGCTCTAGCGGGTGTGAGTGAAGAGAAACAGGAGAAGGGAAGGCGTAGGCGGGGTCGCGCTCCCCTTTGAAGGCCGGGCACGGGGCGCGGAGACGCTCCCACGAAGCGGATAACGTGGGCGCGGGTGGTTGCAGCCAGTACGAGCGAAACAGGAGGGAGCGGCTAGAGGTTGAGGAGGGCGCCGACAAGTGGGCCCGGACTGTCAGCCGCTGAGAGAGGGAAGGAGAGAGCGGCAGCGGTGGTTACCAGCGCTGACGGGCCGGCCCAACTAGGGAGAAAGGAGGGAGAGGGGGAAGGCGAGCGGGCTGAAAGGAAATGGGCCAACGGGCCGAAATGGAGGGAGGGAGGGAAATGAATAAGAATTCCTTTTCATTTTCCAATTTGATTTTCCAAATACATTTTGAACAGATTTTTAAATCCTCTTGGCATTTGAATAAAACCAGTCATCACACAAAATATAATGCAACAACATGAGTGCAAAAACAAGTTGCTAACCTTATGATTAATTTTAATTTCACAAAAATTTATTATTCCCTATATTTAAATGCACACTCAATTACACAAATAAATCATATTTAACTATTTTGTAATTATGAAAAATTTAGGGTGTTACAAAACTACTTCTAGGACCATTTCTAGATGCGGTTCACTTTCACAATCCTATATAAAAAACAGAGATGCCTTTGAAAATTGTAGTAGTGTAATATGTTAATTTTTAACAATGCATGGTCCTTTGTCAGGACAGACAATTCTTACATTATCAATGTCAGGATAACCCTTACGTCCTGTCAACATCTCTATGATTCTAGTGCCAAGACTATATATGTCTGACTTGAATGTAATTGTAATTACATCGTTATAGAATTCTGGTGCCATGTATCCCCTGCATAAAAACTATGTAGTCTGAGCGACATAGAGTGAACTGAATGCAACATATAAAATGTGTTTTTTCAGAGATTAGAGATGCAGCCAACTTACAGCGATCCGTACACCGTTGATGTTTCAGCCTGGGTTTGCATTTCATTGAAGCACCTTGAGATGCCAAAATCAGCAATTTTGGGGATCATGTAATCATTCAACAATATATTTGCAGGTTTAAGATCTAAATGAACAATATTATTTTCGTGAAGATAATGTAGACCTTCACAAATTCCCTTGATTATATGTAGAGTGTCCTCCAATCAACTCCTTGGGTCACATCTGTAAAGTGGAGGACCGATTTATTTATTTTTATTTTGGAGCGTGGTAGCAGCATACTTGAAGTCCCTATTATAAAAAATGCTACAATTTCATCTGCCCTTATAAGCGAAAATATAGGAACTGGATGAATGTTTCATATATACAGGATTATGAATGATTTATATAATGATATAACACTAGCCAGAAGCTAAGAATATGCAGTCAAGTGAAGGAGGTTATTATGACTTATGGCAGGGTTTATATTTTCCACATACTCCCTTCATAAATAAATTAACTTCTAGAATTATCCTAAGTACTCAAACTCTCTTAGGTTTAACTGATTATAGAAAAAAAAATATAAAGAGTAAAGTTCATGGCTAGTCCTCTAACTTGTAGGGATGTGTCATTCCTGTCCCCAAACTCACAAAGTGTGTCACTGATCCTTAAACTTTGTTTGGGGTCTCATATTCATCCAAATGGGTATGGATTTGTGTTTGCATGCAGAAATAATACTTAATTGCTTAAAATAAAAGATTAGCGGGGTTATAAACAAAATCACCGACACACATATATAAATTACACAAATATTTAAAAACTTCCTAGGAGAAAAAACATCATCTTCCTCATTAGCAACGTCGAATTCATCCTGCCGTCAATGCCGCCACTACTGTAGGGGAGGCTAGCGAGCGACCCACCACCGCATAAGCGTCAGAGCGAGTAGCCACCATGCCCGTGTAGGCGCCCAGGCAAGCAGCCGGCGCCGCACAAGCGCGCGGGCGAGCAGCCGCCGTGGCCACGTAGGCGAGCAGACGAGCAACCAGCACGGTCACACAGGCGCAAGGTCGAGCCATCGTCATTGCCATGCCCACGCACACACGGGGTGAGCAGCCAACACTGTCGATGGACGGTCAATGAAGGCCGGGTGCATGGGGAGCCCACATGGTCCACACGCTATCCACCACCACGGCATTCGCACGGGACGAGCACCGGCGCGCGAGCTCACCATGGCTATGAGAGAGGTGAGAGATGAGAGATATAGCTAACATGTGGACCCAGACCCATTTGGATGAATATGAGACCCGAACAGAGTTTAAGGACCGGAACGACATACCTTTTGAGTTTGGGGACTAGGGTGACATACCCCATGAGTTCGAGGACGGGCCATGTACTTTGCTCAAATGTAAATATTTATGACACTAAATTTGTATAGCTTGATACACCCTAAATTATATTTTTATGGTATAGTTATGTTTGGGCTCGTAGATATTTGTAGTCTTCTCTGTAACTTGATTAAATTTAAAGTTGCTTGATTAGAAAACTTTAAAAGTTGTTTATTTCAAAACCGATGGGGCATATAAGATGGGATGACGTACCCTTAACGTACTTATCAAGACTTCCTTTTGGCATAAACTCAAAGCAGAGCAACCTTTGTCGTTCCTCGGCCATGACATTCTTCCCTTCAAACTTGCACACCTTCCCTTGTGTGTCAGCACAGTAGCCGAGGAATCGTACTATATTTTTATGTTTCACCCTCATCAGACTCTCAACCTCTTGGTTGAATTTCTTCTCATTGACCTCAAACGTTTGTGACAGCTTTTTCACGGCCACTGTTCCTTTCTTAAGTAATCCCTAAGGTGAGTTGCCTTGTCAGCATGATCTTGAGCCTTTTCGTGAACAATATATATGAGTTGGGTATAGATTTTTGATACCTTGTAAACAACCGCAAACCCACCATTGCCAATTTTCTGACCATCAGAGAAATTATCTGTGATGACTTTTAGAAATGAAAGTGACAGCTGTGTCGGCTCTAAGTTTGCATCATGTAGCATGCGCTCCAAGAGATCATGCATATTAGCTTCACAATCCATTCCTCGTCATGTATAAATATGGGTAGCCTTCAGTCAAACAAGGATCCAAATTAATTATAGGTTGATCATGTGGTAGACAAATTTTGTGTAAAGTTTTACGAATTTTGGAGGTTGTTTGTTGTAGCCTTCAGTCAAACAAGGATCCAAATGAATCATAGGTTGATCATGTGGTAGACTAGTTTTGTTGAAAGTTTTACGAATTTTGGAGGTTGTTTCTTAAAGTTTTGCCTTTTTTCTCCAATATAAAAATGTCCTAGGGTGAACACAACCAAAACAGGCTTAACAGGATTCAAAAGGCTAATCCGATTTCCCTGACTTGGCCGAGTTGATACTATTTAAGCTGGGCTTTCAAAGTCAATGGGTGCAGTGGATCATGACCTGTGTTTCAACTGTACGCTACTCAGTACGCTTCAATGGGGTGCCATCGCGCTCCTTCTCCCCATCACGTGGTCTGCGACAAGGTGATCCACTTTCACCATATTTGTTCTTGTTAGTAGCTGATGGTCTCTCTACTTTGTTGAAACATAATGAAGGGCTTGGTGAAATTGATGGCCTAAGAGTTTGCCGGAGGGCACCGAGTGTGTCTCATCTTTTATTTGCAGATGATAGTTTACTATTTTCAAGGCAACTGTGGACCAGGCCCAGGCTGTCAAGTTGGTGATTTCTACTTTTGAGAAGTGTTCGGGACAATTACTAAATCCGAACAAATGCTCCTTGCTGGTAAATAAAGACCTGGATGAGGAGATCACTGACCAAGTGCGTTCAGTTTTGGGAGTGGAGAGAGCTGATTTTGAGGCCAAGTATCTGGGCCTGCCAACTCCAAATGGCCGGGTTCGACGAGGGCTGTTCCAACCTCTTGAGGAGCGCTTCCACAAAAGAATGGTTGCATGGAAGGAAAAATATTTATCTGCAGCAGGGAAGGAGGTGTTGATCAAATCGGTTGCTCAGGCTCTGCCAGTTTATATTATGAGTATTTTTAAGCTTCCTCTAACCCTGTGTGATGAACTCATGAAGCAGATTCGTGCTTTCTGGTGGGGAGCTGAGAAGGGTCGTCGAAAGGTGCAATGGATCCCATGGGACAAACTGGTGCTGCCGAAGGGTTTGGGCGGTATGGGCTTCAAGGATCTGCACCTGATGAATCAGGCGTTGCTAGGCCGCCAAGCCTGGAGACTTGTGGCTTTTCCGGATAGTCTCTGTGCAAGAGTGCTGAAGGCTAAATACTACCCGAACAGTAGACTGCTAGATCGGGCACCGGCGGGTGATGCATCACAGACATGGAGAGCTATTGAATATGGCCTGGAATTGCTAAAACAGGGCGTCATCCATCGGATTGGTAATGGTAAATCCACTCAGATTTGGCGAGATAGCTGGCTACCAAGAGGACATGGACTAAAACCGATTGGTCCTAGGCGTTCTTGTCGGCTCAGATGGGTTCATCACCTCATTGATGATAGTGGATCTTGGGATGAAAAGGCCATCCGGAGGTATTTTTATTCTTGTGATGTTGATGAGATTTTTAAAATCAAGTTGCCGGTTCAGGAGACTGAAGATTTTGTGGCCTGGCATTATGAGAAAACGGGCATCTTCTCAGTTCGTAGTGCTTATAGGTTAGCTGTCCGGAATTTTTACGGGGCCGGCAACATTGGGAGCAGCTCCAGTCCTGATCAAGGCCGGGTCGGTTGGAAGAAATTGTGGCAGGTTGATGTACCATCAAAAGTCAGCGTGTTTGCTATGAAGACTGTTAATGATGGTCCGCCGACTCGTGTAAATAAGAAATACCGCCATCTTGAGGAGCAGGATGTATGTCAGATTTGTGGGCAACATGCTGAAGATGTTTACCATGCCTTGGTGGCTTGCCCACATGCTGTGGCCCTGCGCCATGCTATGAGGGAGCACTGGGAATTACCGTCAGAGCAGATTTTAGCCAAGGCTGATCCAGAATGGTTGATGATGCTGATTCACAATAATACTCGGGAGGTATTGGCAAATGTTTTTATGCTCTTTTGGCATACTTGGAGTATACGAAACAAGGTGATCCATGAGGATACTTGCCCATTTATTGCCAGCTCGGTCACCTTCCTAACCAGGTATATGACATCCCTGAAGAATATCCGACAACAGCCTGTTCATATGGATCCCAAAGGAAAACGTTGTGCGAAGTCTGTGGCTAGTAATGTTCAGAGGCAAACTGCAACTCAGAGGAGGAAGTGTTGGGTGTTACCATCGCAGGGTACCTTCAAGATTAATGTTGATGCTGCTTTTGATCCCGTATCCAGAGATGCTGCAGTGGGGATTGTGATCCGAGATTGACAGGGTTCCTTGAAACTAACCTCCTGGCGCACTTTATCTCATTACAGGGATGCTGAGGAAGCTGAGGCGTTAGCATGCCTGGAGGGTGTTCACATGGCGCTGAGATGGCCAGAAATTCCGATGATCTTGGAATCTGATTGTCAAACGGTGGTCGCCAAGTTTCACATCAAGGGCTGTGATCGTTCTGCTCTATGGAATGTCATCGCAGAAATGCATGATGTCGGTAGCCAGTTATGCAAATTGGAGGTTATTAAGATTAGTAGGGATCAGAATAATATGACGCATGAGTTGGCACGTTTTGCTTCTAGGTCTAGGGAGTGTCAGTGTTTTTTTGCTTGTTTCCCAGAGTGGGTTGTGTCCCTCTCTTGTAAGGATGTTACTTAATTTTTAATAAAGTTATTTCTTTCGCAAAAAAAAAGGTTCGATCCCTGACTTGGACAGATTTCTCTAAATAATTAGGTTTATTATCATATTTTGCTCATTAGACTTCTACATCATCTAGTTTTAATTTGTTCCTAATATTAGTCGGTACATTATCACTGTGTGGTCTTAATGAGAACAAGATGAGAGACGCAGGTGAACCGTTGGGAAATAGCCTACATATTACTCTTCCACTCGGCCAAAAAAACACCCATAGACATGCATTCTTAGTCAAAAACCAAGCACTGCTCGGCCTGGGCCGGCAGCTAAGCACCCTTAAACCTTGGTGGCTTGTGTAGGTGTGCTTGGAGCCCTCTAACTCACTTGTTGTTGGTATTTATTAACACGAACAGAAAAGATCCGCAAGCGCAAGGATACCGTTGTAGCTTTCACCCGGAGGGTTTTAAATATCGTATCCACAGGGAAACGTGTAAGTCAACTACGTGTTCTAACTTAACCAGAAAAGGTGAATGAGTTGGAAATATAAATAAGGTGGGAACAACTAAAGTAAAAACAAGACTAAAACGTAAGAGAGGATCAATCTAGTATGGGGTCGATAGTAGGAGTATAGAGAGGATAACTCGATCAGGATTTCTACTTCTAACTTGGGTAGTCAGCGCTGGTAACCAGTAACTGCCGCTCTCTCCTTCCCTCTCTCAGCGGCTGACAGCCCGGGCCCACTTGTCGGTGCCCTCCTCAACCTCCAGCCGCTCCCTCCTGTTTCGCTCGTACTCGCCCACGCCCACGTTCTCCGCTTCGTGGGAGTGCCTCCGTGCCCTACGCCCAGCCTTCAAAGGGGAGCGCGACCCCGCCTACGCCTTCCCTTCTCCAGTTTCTCTTCACTCACACTCGCTAGAGTTTCCCAGAAAAACCGCAGCGGCAATCCACCGGAGTGCCGTCCGTCCCCACCGCGTCGCCATTCGTCTCCGAGCCGCCCTCGTCCTCGTTTTACTGCTCGGTGAGCTCGCCTTCATCCCCGCTTCCTCCCCATGCTTTCATTTTCTTGTTTGGTAGCCTCTAGGGCCCTGTTCGCGAGCTCCGACGAGTTTCTCCACTGCCATCCATGGCGGGTGCCCCTCGGGCCTTCCCCAGCCGCACTTGTGACATGGCCGAGTTCTCCATCCCCTCCGCATCCTCCCCGTAGCCTCTATTTGGAGAATGGGGCTCCGTAGCACTCAATTTCATCGCTCCGGTGAGCTCTCCGCCACCGGCCATGGTGGGCACGCTGCGCGAGCCACCCTGTGGCCGTATTTTGTTTCGAGGCGAGTTCGCCTTCTTCCCTCGTCACCCCGGTGCTCTTGGTTTTGAAAACCGTGCACCATAGCGCCGGTTCGGACCACTCCGGCGAGCTCCCGATCACCGGCCATGGCGGCGCCGCCGTCTCTTCCCCAACTCCGGCAACCCAACCTCTCTCTCCTCCCCCCATCTAATCACGACCGTCCAAATCTAATCCAAAGGCCACGATCAATCCATACTAATACAATACGATGTCCAAATCAAACGTAGGATGAACACCAGATAACTAGCTCTAAAGAAGCCAAGATAACTTGCTGCAAGCAGCGATAACTAGTGCAACCTGGCAAATAAAACTCGAAGCCAACCACCGTCTTTAACCAGCAACCTGAATCGAGGATTCGCCCAACCACACTCTCAAAGAATCAACCAACACAGCCTACAATCAATCGAGGAAATCTCGAAGGGAGTAGGAGCACCAATTGGGAGCGGATGAAGCCGCCGCTTCTGTAAATCCCGCAAAGGAAATCACAAGAGCAAAGGGGTAGAGATCTCTCTCAATATTTGTTAGCACACAGCTGAACAAAAGGGGGGTTTGTATTCGATTATCAAAAGTCTAAGATTGCAATGAGTCTAGGAGGTATTTATACTAGCAACAGCCCTGCTAGATAGGTGGAAACTCGAAAAGAAAAATATAAGACGCACTATGTGAACGGGCCTCCTCGAGATGCCTTCCTGGAGAGTTTTCGCGTGGCTGCTGGTTGTCAGCGCAGTCTTCAGTGTTTTGGCAATAACTCTATCTTGGAAACTTCAAATGACATGTGGTTTGTTGGGTTGGAAAGTTAACTTGATAACCTTTCACACCATGTGCAGCATGTACCACGAAATATTGTACATTGGTACAGTTTTGCATGGGAACTTGGACATCAGGCTGACTGCTGACTAGCTGACCAGTCTGTACTAAATCAGTCTAATCTCAACATTGGAGAATCCAAATCAAGTGAGAGAACATGGGCTTGAAATTAGACTTGATAAGCTTTCCAACAAGTCCTTACGGGCCTTCATAGCTTTTGCAAGCAAAAAGTTGTGACTGATTCTTTCTGATGGTTCTGTCACACTGGACTGGCTCGAACGTGATCCTCCTCTTTGGTTCACCCTTGGTGTCTTCTTGTCATCCTCCGTGGTGCACCTAAGCAATAGCAACGTGCACAACTTAGGCAGTATATAATTCTCATTAACATTAAAATGATTTTCAGAAAGTAGCGCGTGCACCTCTTGTTGTAGCTTCTTGGCTCGACTACGTGTAATTGGACCATCAAAGACTTGGACTGGTGCTGGTGTAGCTTGACTTGGAGGTTGTAACATGTTGTTGGTTGACATGGTCATATCATCCTCCCCCTCTTGAAAAGGAGTCGTCCTCGACTCTGAAATATCTTCACTTGTGAATGGAGATAGATCAACAACATTGAAGGTGTTGCTCACGCCATAACTTGCTGGAAGATCTATCTTGTATGCATTGTCATTGATCTTGGACAACACTCTGAATGGACCATCCCCTCATGGCATTAACTTGGATTTGCGCTTCTCAGGAAAGCGATCCTTACGCAAGTGAATCCACACCAAGTCCCCTGGCTCAAACAATACTTTCTTCCGATGTTTGTTCATACTTGCAGCCTTGCGTGTTGCCTTCAACTCAATTGCTTCTTTGATCTTCTCATGTACCTTCTTTATATATGCGGCACGCTTTGAGGCTTCCATGTTGGTTCTCTCCTGCAATGGCAGTGGCAACAAATCTATCGGAGCAATAGATTTGATCCCATAAACAATTTCAAAAGGACACAAATTAGTGGTAGAGTGTACTGCCCTGTTATAGGCAAACTCCACATGAGGCAAGCAATCCTCCCAATCCTTCAAGTTCTTTTTCACCATGGTTCGCAGCAAGATTGACAATGTATGATTCACCACTTCAGTTTGTCCATCGGTTTGAGGGTGACAAGTGGTTGAGAACAAGAGCTTGGTCCCAAGCTTTGCCCATAATGTTTTCCAAAAGTAGCTCACAAACTTGATGTCACGATCAGACACAATGGTTCTAGGCATCCCATGCAGCCTCATAATTTCTCTAAAAAACAAATTAACAACATGTGAAGCATCGTCGCTCTTGTTACAAGGGATAAAATGAGCCAATTTTGAAAATCTATCAACCACAACAAAAATAGAATCTTTTCCCCTCTGAGTTCTAGGCAATCCCAAAATAAAGTCCATACTTATATCTTCCCAGGGAATATTAGGAGTAGGTAATGGAGTGTATAAGCCATGAGGGTTCAGTTTGGACTTAGCTTTGTGGCAGGTGACGCATCGCTCCACAAATCTGATGACATCTCTCCGCATCTTGGGCCAATAGAAATGATCTTGCAGCAGTTCATGAGTTTTCTTTTATCCAAAATGACCTGTTAGTCCACCTCCTTGTGACTCCTGCAACAAAATCAATCTAACCGAAGAATTTGGAACACAAAGCTTATTAGCTCTAAACAAAAATCCATCATGTATGTGATATTTTTCCCAACCTTTTCCATCTTTACAATGACTATATGGTTCTGAAAATTCAGGGTCATTTTTATACATGTCTTTCAAACTTTCAAGTCCCAAAACCTTTACCTCAAGTTGGTTCAGCAACACACTCTTTCGTGACAACGCATCAGCAACCACATTGTCCTTACCTTTCTTGTATTTCACGATGTATGGGAATGTTTCGATGAACTCAACCCATTTAGCATGGCGACGATTCATTTTTGCTTGTCCTTTCAAGTATTTTAAAGCTTCATAATCGGAATGAATAACAAACTCTTTTGGCCATAAGTAATGCTGCCATGTCTCAAGCACACGCACCAAAGCATACAATTCTTTATCATATACAGAATAATTCAGTTAAGCACCTCCCAATTTTTCACTAAAATATGCTACAGGTTTTCCTTGCTGCATTAAAACTCCTCCTATCCCAATCCCACTAGCATCACATTCTACTTCAAAAGTTTTAGTGAAACCAGGAAGAACAAGTAACGGTACTTCAGTCAAACGTTTCTTTAATTCTTGAAAAGCATTTTCTTGTGAGTTGCCCCATTTAAAATCAACACCTTTCTTTGTCAATTCATTCAAAGGAGCAGCGATGGTACTGAAATCTTTCACAAACCTTCTATAAAAACCAGCAAGGCCATGAAAACTTTTTACTTGACTTACATTCGTTGGAGTTGGCCAATCCTTGATGGCCTTCACCTTGCTTTCATCAGCTTCTATTCCTTTCCCTGAAACAACAAAGCCAAGGAACACAACATGGTCTGTGCAAAAACTGCACTTCTCAAGATTAGCAAATAATTTCTCCTTCCGGAGCTCATCCAAGACTTGACGAATGTGATTCATATGTTCTTCAAAAGATTTGCTATAAATTAAGATGTCATCAAAATAGATAACCACAAATTTTCCAATGAAAGCTCTTAGGACATGGTTCATTAATCTCATAAAAGTACTTGGAGCATTAGTCAAAGCAAAAGGCATAACCAACCATTCATACAACCCAAATTTTGTTTTAAATGCAGTTTTCCATTCATCTCCAGCTTTCATTTTTATTTGATGGTACCCACTTCTCAAATCAATTTTAGTAAATATGGTGGAACCACTCAATTCATCAAGCATGTCATCTAATCGTGGAATAGGATGGTGATAGCGAACAGTGATATTATTTATAGCTCTACAATCAACACACATCCTCCAAGAACCATCTTTCTTAGGTACTAAAATCACAGGAACAACACAAGGACTTAAACTTTCACGAACAAAACCTTTGTCAAGAAGTTCTTGCACTTGCCTTTGTATCTCCTTTGTTTCTTCCGGATTGGTGCGGTATGGCGGACGATTAGGGAGTGCAGCCCCTGGAATGAGATCAATTTGATGCTCAATCCCACGAATTGGAGGTAGTCCAGCTGGTGTCTCCTTTGGAAAAACATCTTCATAGTCCTGCAAAAGATGAGACACAACACTAGGAAGAGAGGTGATGTCGTTAGCTGAAACTAATATGTCCTTATACACAAGTACAAAGAGCACTTGATCTGGGTTGTTCCTAACTTCTCTCATTTCATATTTTGTGGCTAGCATAACTAGATGCTCTCCCTCTCCTTTATTTTTTCTCTCAAGTTTGGCTTGTGGCACTCACTCACCGAGTTGTGGATGGCACTCAATTTCTTTTGCTCTCCTGCCTCTCTACTCACTGGAACAATTTCAGATTTCTTTTGTAAGTGTTCAGACATGATTTGTTGAGGTGTCATAGGCTTGAGTACAAACTTCTTCCCTTTTAGATCAAGAGTGATCTGATTTGTTCTCCCACAATGTTGGCTATATCGATCATATTGCCATGGTCTTCCAAGCAGCAAGTGACACACTGACATGGGTGCCACATCACACTCCACCGTGTCAACATATTCCCCAATATTGAATGGAACTTTCACATTATATGCAATCTTGATATCTCCCAAATCATTCAACCATTGCGACAACTACTACTTATGACCCTAATGCAACCATTTTTTGGCGCAACGACAAGATTTGGTTGCAAAAGGTGGTGTTCTCGCAACCATTTTGACTTTTGGTTGCGATAGATGAGATTGTTGCCACCAAAATTGTCTCGTGGCAAAAAGTATAAAGATCGTTGCAATAAGTAGTAGTTGTCGCAACCAAATGTAGAACGGTTGCAATACATTGTGACTATTGCCACGATTTGATTGGCGTTGCGTGGAGTTCTTTTGGCGTTGCAATACTAAGATGATATTGCAACGTTTTTTTGGGTGGTTGCAACAAGTGGCCATTATTGCCACGATCTGATTGGCGTTGCGGGGAGTTCTTTTGGTGTTGCAATACTAAAATGATATCACAACGTTTTTATTTGGTGGTTGCAAGAAGTGGCTTATATTGCCACGATTTGTTTTGCGTTGCAAGGATTTCTTTTGGCGTTGCGATACTAAATTGATATTGCGACGCTTTTTAGTTGATGGTTGCGATAGTGCACTTCTTGCAACGAATTTATTTTGTTGTATGTAATACTAGCTTGCGTTGCAAAAAGTGCATATTGCAACTAAAAATTGTAGCGTTGAAATACCTATGATTTGATAAAAAGTTAAACAAAAAAGGAAAAAAAATACAGTGCATATAGGATTTGAACCCTAGACCTTTTGGTTTAATTGAAGCGCACTAACCAGTAGAACCCATTTGTGTTTGTGTCTTTGGTAGACAGAAGACGCTATATTAGGTAACGTAAATATATTATTATAACGTAGATCTAAAATTACTTAATAACAGGTCGATCCAGCTTCACCACGGGACTGCAGCCTCGCGACTTTCCATCACGCGACGGCGTCCTGCAGCCGCCCTTCACGTTGCCCTGGTCGCGCCACACCGTTGCACGGAGGTCCTCCGACGATCCCCCTGTCTTCTCTCGCAGCTAGAGATCGCCGGCCAGCAACAGGTACCTCTCGCAGCCCTGTCTTTCTGACTCTGCCGATCCCCCCTGCAGCAGCGAGGGCCATGGCGTGATGCCCTAACTCTTGATCGGTCCCCTGCCCTTCCCTGCAGCTAGCGTCGAGGAACAGCGGGCCTTCCCTCCATAGACGTCCTTCCCTGCAGCTAGCGTCGAGGATCAACAGACCGGAGGCTAGCCATCACCGACAAGTGCAGAGCTTCATCAAGTATGTGTATGCAAGCATGCCTTGAATATAAATATATTTTATATTTTATATATATTGTAGTACAACAGATTTGGTTCCAACTTTCTATGTTGCTTTTTTCGTAACTTAATTAGCGTTATCCCATTAATTAACATGTTACAGGAAATTCGATCTCGTTACATTTGGAATATTGAATCAATGGCACATGATGATGATCGGCGATGGATGTTGTTGTCTCCGTCAACCGCCGAGTGGCAAGCTGGTCTCGAGAAATTTATTGGTACTATTTTTGAAGGCACATATGCATCAGAAACTGCACCGTGTCCATGTTCAAGCTGTCGTAACATCGTATACAAAACAAAAAACGAGGTTCAGATGGACTTGCTAACTAAAGGGTTCGATGAGAACATTGTCAAAGAGAAAGGTAAAGCTGAACCTTGCAATGATGATAGGGATCTAGCAGTCACAAGAGATGATACATCATGTGCCAACAATCTGATGTCCGCGTTAATTAGGGGTGCAAACAGTGGTAATACCGATAAAGAGCCAAATGAGAGTGCAAAGAAATTCTTTGAATTGTTGAAAGAAGCGCAGCAAGAGTTGTATCCAGGTTGCTCCAATCTTACCAAGGTATCATTCATGGTTAGGCTCTTTGAGCTTAAGTGCATGGGTGGATGGAGTAACGAGAATGCAGAGCGAACACTTAAGTTATTCTCAGATGCACTCCCCCCCGGACATTGTCTCCCTGACACTATCAAGAAAGCACAGAAGATTATTCGCAACCTTGGCCTCACATATGTTAAGATTGATGCTTGTGTGAATGACTGTGTGTTATTTCGTGGACCATTAGCTGATAAGGACACATGTCCCATATGTCATGAGAGTAGGTGGAAGAAGGATGACACTGGCGAGTCCAGTGAAAGTTGTGGACCAAAGAAGCGCAATCCTTGCAAAATTCTAAGGTATTTTCCACTTGTTCCTAGATTGCAAAGACTATATATGTCAGAGGAAACATCATCATTGATGCGGTGGCACAAGGAAGAATTGGTCAGTGATGGGAAAATGCGGCACCCAGCAGACTCGCCAGCATGGAAGCACGTCGATAAAAGGTATAAGAAATTTGCTTCGGATCCATGTAATGTTAGACTGGGACTTGCATCGGATGGCTTCAATCCGTTTGGTATGTTGAATGTTAATTACACTTGTTGGCCTGTGATATTGATTCCTTATAACCTGCCACCTTGGTTGTGTTTGAAACAACCTTATTGGATGATGTCGATGTTGATACCTGGGCCTAAATCTCCTGGAGTGAACATTGATGTATATTTGCAACCTCTAATTGATGAGCTACATGATCTGTGGGTTAAAGGAGTTGAGACATGGGATGAGAACGAGAAGAAGAATTTTACTCTACATGCAATTCTGTTGTGGACAATTAATGATTTCCCTGCATATGCAATGTTATCTGGTTGGAGCACAAAAGGTAAATTTGCATGTCCTTATTGTCACAGGGATACTGATTACTTGTGGTTAAAATATGGTTCAAAGCACTGCTACATGGGACATCGCCGATTTCTACCAAAGAACCACAAGTGGCGAAGGAACAAGGTGAGCTTCAATAACAAGGCTGAAACCAGGGAAGCTCCTGTGCCGCTCACTGGTGAGCAGGTCCTGCGTGACTTTGAGAGTTTCGAGCAAGTGATTTTTGTGAAGGATATAAGGAAAAGGAAGCAACGTGACGAAGAAAATAGTTGGCACAACTGGAGGAAGAAGAGTATTTTCTTTCAGCTTCCTTACTGGAAATCATTACTTGTACGACATAATTTGGATGTCATGCATATTGAGAAGAACATTTGTGAGAGCATACTCGGGACTTTGTTGGAATTATAAGGTAAAGACAAGGACAGTGAGAAGGCTCGACTTGATATGCAACATTTGGGTATTAGGCAAGATCAGCATCCAGTGCTCGAAAAGGGTAAGTACACTTTGCCACCAGCGTTATACTCGCTAAGTAAGGATGACAAGGAAATTTTGTGCAAATTTTTACATGGAGTCAAGTTCCCTGATGGTTATGCTGCAAATATTAGAAGATGTGTGGACGTCAGTGCTTGCAAGCTTTCTGGACTTAAAACTCATGACCTCCACATCATATTGCAAAAAACTTTTGCCCTTAGTGGTGCGCAATATATTGCCTGAAGATGTGGTGATCCCATTGATCAAGCTAACTAGGTTCTTTAACTCACTGTGTTCAAAGGAGTTGGAGCCTTCAGAAATTGAAAAACTAAGCACTTCGATTAGGGAAACACTTTGTCGGCTGGAGATGATTTTTCCACCCGCTTTTTTTGATATTATGAAGCACTTACCAGTTCATCTTGCTGATGAAGCTATACTTGGAGGTCCGGTTTGTTATAGATGGATGTATCCAGTTGAGAGGTACCTCCGTACTCTTAAAGGCTATGTGAGGAACAAAGCGCACCCTGAAGGTTCGATTGCAGAGGGGTATATATCCGAGGAGTGCCTCACATTTTGCTCTCTCTTCTTTGATAATATTAGAACCAAGCTAAATCATCCAGAACGTCACGAAAGCGCCGGTGGTATTGAACCACCATCTAGGCTAAGTATATTTGGGAGCATTGACTACAGTAGAAGAGGATGTACTATAGAGGTCGTTTCTGATATTGACATGCACAGGATGAGGCATTACATATTAACCAACTGTGATGAGGTCACTCCATGGATAGAGTAAGCTATATTTTAAATTTGATTTTTTTACAGAGCTCATTAAATTTTAAATTATTTATATATATTTCGATATTTAATTAACGTATTTTCAATTTTTGTGCAAAGTGTGCATATGGATGAGCTGAAGAAATCGAACCCTCGGCAGGTTGAAAAAAGACACAAGCAGGAGTTTGTATCATGGTTTGAGCGTAAAGTGAGTCGACCCTAATATATTAAACCTTAATAATATTTTTATCCTTATTTTGTCTATATAATTTATCCCTATTGTATTTTTAAAATTTTGATAACTGCAGACCAACACATTGCGTGCACAAGGGAAAATTGATGACATGATTTATTATCTATCTCGCGGTCCAGACAGTCGGGCTCGTGTGTTCAACAGGTGCTTCATCAATGGCTTCCTATTCCGGGTTTCTTCTGTAGAGAACTGCTTAACTACTCAAAATAGTGGTGTATTTGTGAAAGGCGATGCAAGTACAGGTGACATGGGCTGGTATGGCGTGCTTAAGAAAATCATCTGCCTTGATTTTCCTGGTCAGAAGGAAGTAATGTTGTTCCAATGCATTTGGTTTGATATCCCTGCAGCAAGTTCAAGCAGATCGAAAGGGTACCATAAGGATCGATATGGGGTCATCGATATTAATACCACTAGGTTCAGGTATAAAGATGAACCTTATATCTTAAGTACACAGGCCGAGCAAGTCTTTTATGCAAAATACCCAGATAAACAAGATTGGTGCAGTGTCCTCAGAGTACAGCCTAGAAACTTGTTTTCCATGCCTGAAGGAGAAGGCAGTGACAACATGGAGCTTGACCTGGACTCAGTTCATGCAGGAGTGGAAGATATGAATGTTCAACAACAAATTAGAGATGTGACAACTTGGAGTAGGTCTGGCCTTGACGGGGTTACTGTTCAAGCTTCTATTATTGAGCATGCTATTACAACAGCAATGCCTGAACCTGAACATGATTGGCTTGATGAAGACGAAGACCCAGATGACACTTACATAAATGATGGAGTCGTCCCTCCTTTCAGTGTTTTGAGAGATGATTCAGATGATGATCTTTTCTGATGAATGATCTAGCTTTTATTGTTTCTTTGATCCCTACGTGGATGCTTTGAGTATTTTGAGACAATTTTCTATTTCAGTAGACAATATTTATGAACAATGTTTCATTTATATAGTGTTCGGAGACAAATTTCTATTTCATTGAGCAATATTTATGACCAATGTTCATTTTGAAATGAAGCACTCATACAGGAAACCATCAGTCATGCACCACTCTGAACGAGGGGATTATTATTGAAATTCAATATAAGTGTTCGTAGACAGGGTATAAGTAGTCTAATCTCTGCACCTACACATATTCTGAAAGAAATATAAACAGCCAACACAAGAACGCACCACACACACATATCACTCCCCAAAAGCTACATTTTTGACGACTCGTCCCTCATCCAATTCATCAGTACTCTTTCATTTAGACGACCTCTTTGGTTTAGACCTTCTCTTTGGTTTGGAGCGAGCAGGTCCGTCATGGCGATCCAGAGGTTTCTTGATCAGTTGAACAGAATGAAGTCGATTCCAGACATGTAAGGTCGCAGCACCTCGAGCACCCGAACACCACCCTCCTCTGTAGCCTCGCTGTGAATCCACCCAGTCCTTATCCATTTCCTCCTGTCCCTAACTACAAAACATTAGGTAAGTGGCAATAAAATATATCGCAACAATCTGTCAACGATCTGAAGTTCATAATACTTAAGACCAATCTGCTTACCTCCTCAATGTGCTGGGCATCACCAAGCATGCACATCATCTTTGGACGCGGATTGTGGGGCAACTTAACAGAGCCACTGAAACGCTTGTCCTTCTGTGGTTCATAATACTTAAGACCAATCTGAAGTTCAATAGTCTCAGTGAACTTCCTATTCTTCTCCTTGGCATCCCCAACGATCTGGGAGATGGCATCCTTGAGAACCTCAGACTGCAACTTACTGCAATAGTATCAGTGCAGAGAAATTCCTATTCTACTCTAGCGTACAAGAACAAAACTGCAGAATAATATATCATAATAAGCAAACAAGAACAAACTAACAGCCTGTTGGGTTGAATATTGAAGCTAAATACCTGCAAAGGCTATTGGGGTTGTCTCCTGACCACTAGAACCAGAAATCATTTGTTGTGGGGAGCCTATCGTTTAAATGTCAGTTTCAAATATCAAAATCGCCTATGGACAGATTATGTTCCACCAGCATGCTTCCGGAACATAGAAGCAATTGTCTCCATCCCTCTTCATAGTTCACAAATCCTACCACCAAATCGCATAATGCATAAGTAATCGACCAATACATTCCTAATTCCTACTACATACATCTATAAGCTACATCAATTGAACTAAATCTAGCAGAAATCTATAACAACTACCTAACAAATTAGATAACAGTAAAGTTAGGGTTAAGAATTTGAGAGAAAACTAAAGAACATGCAGGGAGAGCAGAGCTGCTGAGGGGATTGAATTCTCCCCAGCTGGGGGCCGGGGCAAGCCGCAAGAGTTAGCCAGCTGGGGCCGGCCACCGGGGGACGAGGCGCCGGGGCGGAGCTGGAGCCGTCAACACAGCGTCCGTCACCGCCGCCGTGAACACTTCACCTTGCTGCAGCCGCCCGTGGAGTGGAAGTAGGTGGGGAAGGGGAACGGCTTGACATCTTCTCCACCGACTGACCCGCCGCCGATGCAACCACCGTCAACGCAGCGTCCGTCATCGCCGCCGTGTCCACTTCGCCTCGCTGCAGCCACCCGTGGAGTGGAAGTAGGTGGGGAAGGGGAACGGGTGGGGAAGGGGGAATGGCACGGCGGCCTTAGTACTCCCCGATAACGAGTTGGGCCGGCCTGTTAGCCACTTCGCCACACTGCAACCAGGCGCTGGTGAACGTTTCGGTGGTTAGTACCACCTCGGTTATTCAAAGCGTGATTGCAGTGCTTAAAGGCTCTAGCGCGTCAGCCAGGTCGAACTCCGTGAAACCAATTCTACACTGACCTCTGTGCACTCGTCTTGGGCCTGCCGGGCTTGAAGTGGCTTGCTGGGCGCCCGTTTAGGTTTGAGCTCGGTTGGCTCCCTTGCGGTTGAGCCTGGCGAGCCTACTTACACTTGGCAGGCCTGAGACAATTTTTTTAATTAGAAATTGTTTTTCTTACCCTTTATTCAACTTTTTGTTTTTTAATAAATTATTTTTCTAACCCTTAATTCAACAAATTTAGTTTGTTTTCTAAAATGTTTGTCTAAATTATTTAGTGCCAACATTTTTAATTTTAGTGAGTGCCATGTCATGACCAAGAACTTGGTATATCATTACTACTATGTGTCATATCATTACTGGCGGAGCTTAGGCATGGCCACCTAGTGTCATATCGTTACTGGAGAAGCTTAGGCATGGCCATAATGGGCCATGGCCCCCTGCCAAAGCAAAATCTCCATTGAGTGAACATTGATTTTGGTACTGTTTATTAGTTTAGATGCTTAATGAACACTGGCTGGCCCCCCTTAATTCTTCATTAAGCTCTGCCACTACAGATCATAACCAACAAAACTAACAGTATGCCATATATCTTCCATGGAGCGTGTCACGTCTTGACCAACAACTTGATTTTAATTTTTGACCCCAAGTTTGATATTGTCGTCTTGTCCTCTTTTGTTGTTGTTTCCTTTAGTCATGAAAGACTGCCGTCAAGGATGCATGTCGTATGTGCCATCTTCTAAATTCTTTTGAGTGGTCAAAGGAAGTTACTAATTTCGAACGAAAGTTAGTACCTTGATATGTACTCTTGTCGTATCGAGTGCCATGTCATATCCCATCCACTGCGATGTAGCAAGACACATCGAGTGTCCGATCATGATCAACTAAGTGGTATGTAGTCTCGTCCTATCAAGAATCCTGTCATATGCCACCGAGTAGCACGTAATATGCGGCCGAGTGTTTGATCATGATCAACAACTTCATACGTAAGTAATAAACCACGAGTTATGACATGGGCCATTCCACCAGATCTTGATGAATTAATAAATTGACTTAATAAATTGCTTATTTTTAGTAAATGATATTTTAGTATTTTTTTCAAGTTAGAGACATGTATGCTTATTTTTAAAATTAATTTTAAAGCTAATAATTATTTTTTGAGTCTCCTCCAAAAAACGAGCGCCAAATTTTGCCACCAAAATTTTTAAAAAAACTGCGCCCTTCATACCCCGTGACCGACCGTCCCCCTCCGAAAAAATGTGCGCCAAAGTTTCCCTCCTTTCCTAATCTAAACCCAAACCCTGACCTAATCTATTCCCAAACCCCATGACCGACCGTCCCCCTCTCCCTCCCCGACCTAATCTCTATTCCCTCCATGACGCCGCCAGTCCACCGCCGCTTCCTCCGTCGCCGTGAGGGGCATGGCACCCCAGCGGTCATCCAGGACGCTGCCGACACCTCCGAGGTCCATGAGGACCCCGACACCGCCTCCGTCGAGGACGCCACCGGTGACGCCACCAGCCAGGAGGTCGATTTCTCAGGGTACAAGCGATGGCAATGACAGCACCACCTTGGGCGCCCATCGGTATACTGAAGCCACCCTCGAAATCGAAGACGATGAAGGTTTCAGTACTCCATATACGCCCAGGTAGTAGTTGTAATTAGGGTTTCATATCATATATGTTAATTAGGGTTTGCAGTTTATACCAACTTACATATGTTCATTAGGGATTCCAATTTACTGACTGTAATTAGGGTGTAGTTTCTAGAATAATTGAGTGCAAATTTAGGTGTTGTTTCTTACTGATTGTTTATGTTCTAGAATAATTGCTTAAGTTTCTTATTGATTGTAATTTCTAAAATAATTGAGTGCAAATTTAGGTGTAGTTTCTTACTGATTGTTTCTTTTCTAGAATAATTGCTTAAGTTAACATACTGCTTTTAGGTAATGAATCTCCTTTTTTAATATGTGTTTATTTGTCAACTTGTCCTATGAATATAGTGACTTGTTTAGGTTTTCTGTACTTAATAATTTGTAGTACACCTGAATAATTTTGATTAGCATCTACAGAGCAATTTAATGAACTGCTAGGAACATGAACATGTCTACTCTTGCTTAAGATAACATACTGCCTATAGGTAATACATCACTTTTTAATACTTGTTTATTTATCAACCATTATTCTATGAGTACAGTGGTAAAGGTGAAATGTGGACTCTATATGTTCATTGCAAGAATGGACTTCCAAATCAGGAGTATGTCATGTTCAGAATTCAAAGGAGTGATCTAAAATTCTCAATATTGACATCTCTTAAGGACCAGCTTGGGTACGCTGTCCGGGATCTAAAATTCTCAATATTTTTTATACTCTTGAGCCCATAGATTATAGCAAACATGCAGATATTATGATACAATAAAATGACATGGAGAAGGAAATCAGATTAGTACTCACACACCAGCAAGAGACAACACAACCAGTCAGCATAACACCAACGAAGCGACGAAGGCAACAGACCGAAGAAGATGATGATGATGACGACCATCCGTTTATGGATGATGAACTTAATGCATACAAGGACTGGCTACAAAACCTGCCAGTGGAGAAATCGAAAGGTTTATCCTCTATATTTCTGTGTTTGTATTGTTATTGTTCATAATCTACACCTTTATATAAACTACACTATATCTAACATATTTTGGTGACTAACAGATTTCAAGGATACTAATAGGACGGAGACAGTTGACACGTACAAGGAATTTTTAAAGATGAAAGGGGACTTGCCAGAAATAAGTAATTAAGTATCCTTCTTATAGCAATATATTTCACATCTATGTTTTTAATAACTGAAGCTTTTAACCTTGTGCAGTGGCATATCTCGAGCAACCTAACATTGATGGCATCATAAATGAAGAATATGAAAGTAATGGGAGCAGCTTGGCACCACGCTCAAATAGGCCAAGCCATGCAAGGAGGCCAAGGGGACAGGAAAATGGTTTGTGGTGATGCATATACTTTTAATATTGGGTTCACTATTCTTAAATTGAGAGCTAAGACAGTTGAAGTTTATTGTTGTCTTTTTTTTGCAAGGAGTTGGCCCCAATCAACGAAAGAAAAAAGGTCGTGGTACAGTCAAAGGAAAAACAGTAATCAATAAGAGAGTTAAGGAACGCACCCAAAAACTCTCAATTGAATTTTCAGCAACTCGTGGAGGTCCGATAGGACCGAACGCCCGTGCATTTGTGGATGAGATCGTACTGTTTACAAGGAAATGGGCACCACTGATTGGAGTAAATAGTTGGAAGGATATAAAGGAAGAAGTCAAAGAGCAAATTGCAGAAGAGATGCTGGTATGTTGCGTACTATTTTTCCCGTACTCGTGTCGTATATTAATTATGTTAAACATTTGATTGCTTTTTAATTGTAAGCAGCTTACGTGGAACTTCACCAACATTAGCACTTTGGAAAAACAAAAGGGGAAGATATGGCACATTGCTAGGGAGCGGTATAAAGGATGGCGAGCAACTCTGAGTGCCACATATAAGGCTTACAATACCTATGCTGAGAGAATAAGAAATAAACCTGAAGAAATAGACATTGTTGAGTGGCACTACCTGCTTTTGTATTTCGCATCTGATGAATTCACGGTCAGTTCTAGTAAAATGTACTTTCTCAAACAAGTTTTATGAACCAAAGTTGCATTCTCACATTTCACTTGTACTCATTTTGCAGAAGACTAGCAGCCAGAACTCCTCCAAACGTAAGCAACAAAGAACCACACATCTTATGGGTTCAAAAAACTTCTCTCAATGTAGCTACGAGCAGGTATTCATATGGTTCACTAATTTGGTCCTTCCATTTTATTATGCAACACTAGTATTGAAATATGTATTGGCATTCTAGAGAAACGATGAAACTGGTGAAGAGCCAAGTGATCTTCTTCTTTGGAGGAGCACTCACACAAAACATGGCAAATGGTCAAATTCTATATCAGCTGCAGTATATGTGAGTAAATCTTTCCGAAAGCCTTTTATGTAGCTGCTGGTTGTGTCAAGCAACTTGTAACAAACATTGTTATTTTATTTAGGAAAATGCAGCCATGAAAATTGGTGAGATTGGCTTACAACCTGATACACAATCACTTTCATCTGTTGAGGAGAACATGATTTTCCAGTCATGCTACAAAGAAACCACACAAATCAAATCATCCAAATTACATGGGCATGGATATTTGGCTAAGTATCGAACTCGCAGAGAACTTATGGAAGACAACCTTGAAGTATATGCACGTGCTGAAGCTGCAGCCAGAGAGAAGAGCATAGCTTTTGAAGTAGAGGTTGAGAAGCTAAAAGAACAGATTGCGTATGAAGCTGCAGAAAGGGAGAGGGAGAGAGAAGAAAATAGGAGGAAGATGCAAGAAGAGCTGGAAGAGGCTAAGATAAAACTAAGAGAAGAAATGAAGCAAGACTTGCTTAATATGTTAGCACAGCACAAAGAAGCAAATATGAATAAGGTAATATTTCAGAATATTTTTAATCCTTCTTCCTCTTAATAAACTTATGATTATGATGATGACTAGTCTTTTACCTCAATATTTGTTGTTTAGAGTACCCCGCAAAACATTGACAGTGTACAAGTTGCACCAGCCATACAAGACGATGATGAGACTGGTGAACATGATCAACAAAATGAGTTACAACAGGTAATGACATTGTTGCACTATTTTTCAAGTGATCTTGAGTACCATGAACTGTAGCTTAAAAAGATTAAAAAATTATTGTTTGCAGACTCAGCCTGCAAGTGTTGTGACTGTACAAAAAGATGCAGCTACTCGTTCTAGTAAAAGTACTAGTCTTGTGAGCAAAAACATTTTTGACGAAAACACTGCAAATATGGCACCATCGAAGACATATGTCACACAACAACAGCTGATGAATAGAACAAGAAGTAACAAAACGAGGAAGGTAACGACTTTAACACGTTATCAGCTAATTGGAATCTAAATTTTGGTCATTATTCCTCGCTGTCCCTACATTTTATATTTATGTGAGCTTGAATGGGTGTTGTGAGTTTGAATGGCTGCTGTGAGCTTACAATTTCTAAGGTGCTGTGAGCTTTCAAGTCATGGAGACTCTAGTGTCTCTCAACCACTATTTTGGATTGACCTGATTGTTGACCTAAGGATAATAAAACACTATTTTGGATAATAAACACTATTTTGGATTGAATAAAAAAATACTATTCTGCTGGCATGTATAAAAAAATACCATATTTGTGGAGTATGTAACACCCAAATTTTAGGAGTAATGAATTTTAAATAATTTAGATAACAATTAATGGGGAATTAGAATTTAAAATTTTAGATATAGCATTTGATGATGCATTCATGCTGTTGCATTTATTTTATTTTGTGATGTGGAATTTATTTTATTCGTTTTGGATTAGAAATTCTTTTTGAAAAAGGTTTTGAAAAACAAACAGAAAAAAGGGAAAGGAAATTTACCTACTGGCGGCCCGGTTAACTGGCCGGCCTGCTTCTTCCTTCCCCGCGCTGGGCCGCGAAGACGGGCCGCTGCCGCGCTCCTTCTCTCGCGTCGGTGGGCCAGCCCAGGAGGCTAGAGCCCGCGCGCCTCATCCTTTCCGGCCGCTGACGGGCGGGCCCCAGGTGACAGTCGTATCCCCTACCTCCGGTCGTAACCGAGACGAACACTGGTTCCAACCGAACCGATCTTCAATCCCCGCTATACTAACCGAACTAGGAGAAGTGAACCTATAAAAGGGTAGCCGGGGTTCTCTTATTTCTGTTTTCCATCTAAAACTCTAGTCCAACCACGTGAAACCGAGCGCTAGGGATTGGGGGGAGTTGGAGATTTCGGTTGCTCGTAGGAGGAGCTCTCGGGTGGATTTGAGGTCGAGTTCTTCGCGTTGGTGAGTCCGCACTCTTCTCCTCTACCTTCTCATGCTTTTCTTTTGGGTGGAGAGGCTTCGAATCGTGCTTTTGAAGATCACCGACGAGTCGGCAATGGCGCCGCCGCCCTCCTCTCGTCGTGTGCTGTGTTCAATCCACCGTAGCTAGCTTGTACCGCATAGATGGATTCGCGTTGAGCTTCTCGTTCGGTTGGAGTTGTTTGCGGGGAAAACGGTGGCCGGAAACAGGAAAACCGTTTGATTCCGGCGAGCTCGAGTGGCCGGCCATGGAGGCCGCCGGCCGGATTTAGAGAAGATGGCCGACCTTTTCTCTATGAAGTCGAGGGTGAATGACAGCCGTCCATCTTTAGATCAACGGCCTAGAAAAGGAGATACCCCTTCGTCTTGATTTTTTACTAAAGAGACCCTGAAATTCTTTAAGGTTTAACCCGCGGTCCTTAGCGTAATATCCGAACTCCGTTTCTTGGTTTTGAAAGCGTATTTTCTTCCGGCTAAATCAAAAATACGTTTTCAGGTATTTACAGTTTTGCCATTAGAATTGTTTTGGTCATAAAATCTTCGTTTTTAACTCCGATTTGATCCGTTCAAGTTGCGTTAGGTTCGTATTTGCGAGCTCTACATGTTAGTGTAGTTGTACAGTTGGTTTTGATACTTTATTTTTCAAGTTTATAATTTAGTATTTATTTATCTATAGGAAATCTTAGAAAATTCATAACTTATACGTTTTAACTCCGAATTTGGTGATCTTTGCGTCTGTGTGATCGTAGAAACGTGTAGAAGAGTTTTATAAACTTTTATTACTGTTTTGCTACTGTTGGTGTACTGTTCTAATTATATCTCTTTGTTTGCTTCGTGTATGTTTGATTGGATGCATGTATGTGTTGATTGATGATCGAATATAGAAGGTGAGCAGTATTTGGACGATTCGGAGTATTACTTTGAACCAAGTCAGCAGTATCACTTGGAGAGCTTTGATCAAGGCAAGTATAACACAGGACTATCCTTGTTACCTATACATCAAATTGTCATACATATGCATGTGCTTACCTTGACAACCGTAGAGATTATAACTTAGTGATTGTTATCTTGATTCCTTGTCAACCTTGGGAATGCATATGGGTAGCTACTGCTAGTGCTTAAACTAAGAACAATGATCTTGTAATTTGATTAATGGATTAAGCAATCAACCTTTAAGATGTTTCTATTAATGTTAAAAGGGGCTAGAGCATGTGTATTATTTTGATGCTCTGGTTTCTCTCCATAAGGACTTATCTGTACATGATTATCCGGGATATACAGTACAGCTGTGAGGGCTATATGGCTCTGGCTTTAGTTGTTCAAGAGACCTTTTCTAGCTTGTTAGTGGTTACCTTAAATGGCGTAAGAATGGCTTGCCACTTTGGGTGTAGTGCGAGCCCCTGGCCTAGTGTGTATAGGCTGCGGTTGTTGTGCCACAGGGAAGGGGGGTTCTACATCTGCCTGCCGAGTGAATCTAATGGCCCTAACTTGTTAGACGAACTTTTGAGTGGCTTTATATGGTTCTCGGGTGTTTGGGCTTGATCTCCCCACTCATTTGGAAATCATGACTTACAGTGAAAGTGTACACCTCTGCGCAGAGTTAAAAACCGGTATACTAGCCGTGCTCACGGATACGAGCGGCCTTGGAACATTTACAGATAGATGATCACCATTGCTATATCATGTTTAATTATTATTGATTATTATTATGCTCATGTTAATGCTATTCGTTATCATTATTACAATTGATCATTGGTTCTTTAATGGGAAGTGGTTTATCTTGATGCTACTCAATTGCTAATATATGATTAAAAAGCTAAACGCAGTTAAACAGTGTCTAGCCTTTTTGAGCCTCATGAACCCTGTGTTATATTTGTGGAGTTCGACATGAACTCACTCTTGCTATTTCCATCATAACAGATGAAGATATAGAGGAAGATTATCGGAATGAGTACTAGTCTTGGTGTCAACCAGTCAACCGTGTCCCTGTGTGGAGTTTCCGCTGAAGAACTACTATTAGTTATTATTACCTATCGTTCAAGACTATGTCTTAAATACTTATTCGTTATATAATAAGCACTGTGATGGTACTTTATAATTTGTCAACTTATGTGTGCGACTGTTTCCTGGGGCGCACATGAGTCTTTTATGCATCCTATTTTTGTCCTTAAAAATGGGTGTGACAGATTGGTATCAGAGCCGTGTTGACTGTAGGACGCGAGCCTAGTTAGAATGGTCGTTAATAGCCTCCATATTTCACTTAATTCATGCTTCCTCTTTTCACCTTGTTAATTACTAAAGTTTTATGCTTCCCCTACTTTATTCTATTGTGAAAATACATTGATTCTATCTAATCTATGTCTAAATCTTATAGATGCCTCCTCATCCCCGTCTGTCAGCTGCACAGTACGTTGCCCGTTTCAAACCTCAGGAGCCGTATAAAGATGGTGATCAAGAGCTATCTGATGCTGAATCAAGAGTTGGTGATATACCAATAGAGAATGTAGTTATGGGGTGGACTACGAAGTTTCATATCATGGTTCCTAAAGCTGATGCTTTCTTCCATGACATGTTGACAAGAACATTGGACAACTACTACTACGACTGGGAAGCTACGTTGGAGTATCGTAGTGCAGAGTATAGTCATCCATGGATGGATTCCTATTGGGAAACGGAGTTATGGGTTAAGAAAAGGGATCCTACCACTAAGGAGCTTAAGGTGGAGTCAAAGTTCATTACCAGAGTGAGCCGGGCAACCGTGGAGACAAGCATGGAGGATGTCGCTTTCAATGCATTTGTTTACTACCATGGTCTACGCTCGGACAAGACGTTAAAGGGTGCACTCCGGCATTTTCCTTGTTTCTTACATGACAAGGGTATTTGGACCGTGCCGCCTGTAGATGATTCCTCCTTGACTTTACAAGCTACGGTGGGATTAGCTCGTGAATTGGCTCTCCATGAGGTGGATTTGAAGGATGAGTTGCTGAAGGAAAAAGAACTTAAGGAGCAAGCTTATAAGGAGATTGATCAATTAAGGGCGGAGTTAGGTCGTCCCAAGATTTATGAGAAGCTTAATTAGGAAATAGGAAAAATCCCTATGTAATAGGAACAATAGTAGTTGCGAGTTAATTTTAAGTTTGGTTTGTTTTAAGAGTCAGTTTGTGGTGTGAACAATTGTGTGATTGATGAATTGTGATTATGATAATGTGTGATTTGGATCTTTGTAATGTGTGCTGGAGTTTTGTAGACATGCCTACAAGTTCCATGGTTGAGAATATTAAGTTTGATCAAAATATATTAGTTGGTTGTGAGGTGAACATAGTTCTGTCCTTTGCTGATTCTTGATCAGTCTGGGATGTTTTAGAAATAACTTAAAATCCGTTCATGAGAAATTTAAGAAATTTTACTGGGAATAATTAGACTTCTATATCTTTCCAATTCCGCAAGAATTATTTTAATATCTATTAAGAGCTAAGAGATATATCTGTTCCAAGTTGGAGTTACTGCACAGTCTGGAATTCTGAAATAGTTTCAGTTAAGTTCAGTTTTTGGCCAATTTATTGACAGAGTCAGAAAAAGTGTTGTGAATAAAAGTTGTAGATAATTTTGTAAGCTTTCCAACCATGTAAAGATCATCTGAATTGGACGTCTGTAGCTCGAGATATGCCAATTTTACTGAGTTGCTGAAATTGGAGTTCGCCCAGAAAAATCAGATTTTGCTTATCTATTGAATACATCACCTCGGATCGTACTGAATTTCAATTTCTGTGTTTTTGGAAACAGATGTCAGGCAGAGGTCGTGGTAGAGGTCGTGGAGGTGCTAACCTACCCATTACTATGGAGGAACTCATGCAAACTCAGAACCAGATGATGCAGATGTTTATGCAGCACATGCAGAACAATCCCCCTGCAGGAGGACCACCGCCTGTGCAAGTGAGGGATAAGCGTGGGGAATTTTTAAAGGGACGCCCTCCAGTGTTTTCTCATGCTGCTGATCCTTTAGAGGCAGATGATTGGGTGAGGGCAGTGGAGAAACAGCTGAATATAGCCCAATGCAATGATATGGAGAAGGTGTTATATGCATCTGGTCAGTTACAGGGGACAGCTCAGACTTGGTGGGAGTCGTATCAAGCTGCACGCCCTGACAATGCTCCTCCTATCACTTGGAATGAGTTTGTTAGAGATTTTCGAGCTCGTCATATTCCTGAAGGTATAATTGAGCTGAAGCAGGAAGAATTCAGAAATCTTAGGATGGGACAGATGAGCGTTAGTGAATATCATGATAGATTTACCCAGTTGGCTCGCTATGCTCCTAATGAAGTGAGGGAAGATGTAGACAGACAGCGTCTTTTCTTGAAGGGAATTTATTATGATCTTCGCTTGCAGTTGAAGGGGAACAACTATGCTAGTTTTCAAGAGCTGGTAAATAAAGCTATTGTGCTTGATAATGAGCGCAGAGAGATGGACAGGAAGAGGAAAATGAAGGTACAAGGCTCAGGAAGCAACAACCGTCAGCGCACTAATTCTCAACATGGTTTTCATCAGAAGTTTCAAGGACCGGTTAGTCAATGGAATCGCAATCTGAATCAGAGGTGGTCCCAGAATTGGCAAAGTAATCAGTCACAACAGCATTCATCATATCCACAGCGTCAACAGTATCAGCAGACTGGGCAACAGACTCCTCGCACTAAAATTCCAATGTTGCCCCCATGAAGAATAGTGCCCCCAACACGCCTACTAGATGTTTTGTCTGTGGTAAAGAGGGGCATATGTCTTATCATTGTCCTAAGAAGCAGAACCAGCAGACTCCTCAGAGCCAGAAGAGCAGCCAGAGGCAATCTGATACTGGAAGGGTGAATCACGTGTCTTCTGATACAGCTCATGATGCACCAGAAGTTATGATTGGTACGTTCAATGTACATTCCACTCCCGCAACTGTTCTTTTTGACTCTGGAGCATCTCATACGTTCATATCCAACATTTTTGTTAAAATGCATAGTATACCCATGCTAGCTATGAAAGAACCCCTATTAGTAAATTCACCTGGAGGTACCATGCAAACCAGTAATCGTTGTCTTTCAATTAGTATGGTATTAAGGGGGGTAGAGTTTAAGATAACTCCTATAGTGTTGAGGACATCTGGTATTGATGTGATATTGGGTATGGACTGGATGAAGCAAAATCAGGTAGAGATTCAGTGTCAGCAGAAAGTGGTAGTTGTGAATGCACCTAATGGAGATAAAATCAATGTGGATGTAGCAGTGCAGAAGCAACCAACCGCTGTGGTGAATCAGCTTGAAGATACTATTAAGGAGAATTCAGTGATTGAGGAATTTCCGGATGTCTTCCCTGATGAATTGCCAGGTATGCCACCTGATCGAGACATTGAATTTCTTATTGAATTATTACCTGGAACTGCACCTATAGCCAAACGACCATATAGGATGGGAGTAGATGAATTAGAAGAACTTAAGAAACAAATTAAAGAATTACAAGATAAAGGTTTTATTCGACCTAGTTCATCACCTTGGGGAGCACCAGTTATTTTTGTTGATAAGAAAGATGGCGGTCAGAGGATGTGTGTTGATTATAGATCACTAAATGAGGTAACTATCAAGAATAAGTATCCTTTGCCCAGGATTGATGACTTGTTTGATCAGTTGAGAGGTGCTTGTGTGTTCTCTAAGATTGATTTACGTTCTGGTTATCATCAGTTGAAGATTCGTGTTTCTGATATTCCAAAGACAGCTTTTACTACAAGGTATGGATTGTATGAGTATACTGTTATGTCATTTGGATTGACCAATGCACCTGCATACTTTATGTACATGATGAATAAGGTGTTTATGGAATATTTGGATAAGTTTGTGGTGGTATTTATTGATGATATACTGGTATTTTCCAAGACGGAGGAAGAGCATGCTGAACATTTGAGGTTGGTATTGCAGAAACTTAGAGAGCATAAACTGTATGCGAAGCGAAGTAAATGTGAGTTTTGGTTGAAGGAAGTTTCTTTCCTTGGTCATATTGTTTCTAATGGAGGGATATCAGTGGATCCAGGTAAAGTAAAGGATGTATTAAATTGGAAACCACCTATTGATGTTAGTGAGATTCGTAGTTTCTTGGGATTAGCTGGATATTACAGACGGTTCATTGAAGGGTTTTCTAAACTTGCTAAACCTATGACATCTCTATTAGAGAAGAATGCCAAGTTTGTGTGGTCAGATAAATGTCAAGCTAGTTTTGAGGAATTGAAGAAGAGGTTGACTACAGCGCCTGTTTTGGTTTTGCCAGATTTGAGTAAGAAGTTTTCTATTTATTGTGATGCTTCTCGTCAAGGTTTGGGATGTGTTCTTATGCAAGAAGGCAGAGTTGTGGCTTATGCATCTAGGCAGTTGAGAAAGCATGAGTTGAATTATCCTACACATGATTTGGAGTTAGCAGCTGTAGTTCATGCTTTAAAGATTTGGAGACATTATTTGATTGGACATAAGAGTGATATATACACTGATCATAAGAGTTTGAAGTATATTTTCACTCAGTCAGATCTGAATTTGAGGCAACGCAGATGGTTAGAATTGATTAAGGATTATGATATTGAGATACACTATCATCCTGGTAAGGCTAATGTAGTAGCTGATGCTCTTAGTAGGAAAAGCTATGTCAATGAGATACGGACATTGACTATGACTAGTGAGTTATGTGCTGAATTTGAATATTTGAATTTGGGAATTGTTACTAATACAATGGAATTAGTGATAGAGCCTACCTTAGAGCAAGAAATTTACAAGGGTCAGTTGAAGGATGAGAAACTAAAGAAGATAGCGGAAGATATAGTGATTGGTAAGTCACCAGGCTTTCGAATGGATGATAATGGAATTTTGTGGTTTGGAAAGAGGCTGTGTGTACCTGAGGATCAAACTGTTAGACAAGCAATTCTTCGCGAAGCTCATGAGTCAGCTTATTCTATTCATCCTGGTAGTACTAAGATGTATTTGGATCTGAAACAGAAATATTGGTGGGTTGGATTAAAGCGAGATGTGGCTGAGTATGTGGCATTGTGTGACACTTGTCAGAGGGTGAAAGCAGAGCATCAGAGACCTGCTGGATTGTTGCAACCAATGAAGATTCCTGAATGGAAGTGGGAAGAAGTTGGTATGGACTTTATAGTGGGGTTACCTCGTACTCAGAAAGGTTATGACTCTATTTGGGTGATAGTAGATCGATTAACCAAAGTTGCTCATTTTATACCAGTTAAGACTACTTACCGTGGACCAAAATTGGCAGAGTTGTATATGGAGAGGATAGTATGTTTGCATGGAGTTCCAAAGAAGATTGTATCTGATCGAGGATCGCAGTTTACGTCGCATTTTTGGAAAGCTGTGCATGAATCATTGGGAACAAAATTGAATTTTAGTACAGCATATCATCCACAGACAGATGGACAGACTGAAAGGACCAACCAGGTATTAGAGGATATGTTGAGAGCTTGTGCATTGCAATATGGAACTAGTTGGGATAAGAGTTTGCCTTATGCAGAATTTTCTTACAATAATAGTTATCAACAGAGTCTTAAGATGGCACCGTTTGAAGCTTTGTATGGACGTAAGTGTAGAACTCCATTGTTTTGGGATCAGACAGGTGAATCTCAGGTGTTTGGTACAGATGTTCTTAGAAACGCAGAAGATCAAGTGCGAGTGATTCGTGAGAATTTGAGAGTAGCACAGTCTCGTCAGAAGAGTTATGCTGACAATAGAAGAAGAGATTTAGTTTTTGAGGTAGGTGATTATGTTTATTTGAAGGTGTCACCTATGAAAAGTGTGAAGAGGTTTAACATGAAAGGTAAACTAGCACCAAGGTATGTTGGACCATTTAAAGTTATTACTAGACGTGGGGAAGTTGCTTATCAATTAGAGTTGCCTGAGAATTTATCTGGAGTACATGATGTGTTCCATGTTTCACAACTTAAGAAGTGTTTACGTGTGCCTGAGGAGCAGATACCTTTAGAAGAGTTGACTGTTAAGGAAGATCTTACATATGAAGAGTTTCCGATCAAGATTTTAGAAACTGCTGAGAGAGTTACTCGAAGTCGGGTTATTAAAATGTGCAAAGTGCAGTGGAATCGATATTCAGAGGCAGAGGCAACTTGGGAAAGAGAGGATGAATTGAGGAAATCATATCCGCAGTTGTTTGAGTAAGCAGTTCAATCTCGAGGACGAGATTCTTTTAAGGGGGTAGAATTTGTAACACCCAAAATTTTAGGAGTAATGAATTTTAAATAATTTAGATAACAATTAATGGGGAATTAGAATTTAAAATTTTAGATATAGCATTTGATGATGCATTCATGCTGTTGCATTTATTTTATTTTGTGATGTGGAATTTATTTTATTCGTTTTGGATTAGAAATTCTTTTTGAAAAAGGTTTTGAAAAACAAACAGAAAAAAAGGGAAAGGAAATTTACCTACTGGCGGCCCGGTTAACCAGTCGGCCTGCTTCTTCCTTCCCCGCGCTGGGCCGCGAAGACGGGCCGCTGCCGCGCTCCTTCTCTCGCGTCGGTGGGCCAGCCCAGGAGGCTAGAGCCCGCGCGCCTCATCCTTTCCGGCCGCTGACGGGCGGGCCCCAGGTGACAGTCGTATCCCCTACCTCCGGTCGTAACCGAGACGAACACCGGTTCCAACCGAACCGATCTTCAATCCCCGCTATACTAACCGAACTAGGAGAAGTGAACCTATAAAAGGGTAGCCGGGGTTCTCTTATTTCCGTTTTCCATCTAAAACTCTAGTCCAACCACGTGAAACCGAGCGCTAGGGATTGGGGGAGTTGGAGATTTCGGTTGCTCGTAGGAGGAGCTCTCGGGTGGATTTGAGGTCGAGTTCTTCGCGTTGGTGAGTCCGCACTCTTCTCCTCTACCTTCTCATGCTTTTCTTTTGGGTGGAGAGGCTTCGAATCGTGCTTTTGAAGATCACCGACGAGTCGGCAATGGCGCCGCCGCCCTCCTCTCGTCGCGTGCTGTGTTCAATCCACCGTAGCTAGCTTGTACCGCATAGATGGATTCGCGTTGAGCTTCTCGTTCGGTTGGAGTTGTTTGCGGGGAAAACGGTGGCCGGAAACAGGAAAACCGTTTGATTCCGGCGAGCTCGAGTGGCGGCCATGGAGGCCGCCGGTCGGATTTAGAGAAGATGGCCGACCTTTTCTCTGTGAAGTCGAGGGTGAATGACAGCCGTCCATCTTTAGATCAACGGCCTAGAAAAGGAGATACCCCTTCGTCTTGACTTTTACTAAAGAGACCCTGAAATTCTTTAAGGTTTAACCCGCGGTCCTTAGCGTAATATCCGAACTCCGTTTCTTGGTTTTGAAAGCGTATTTTCTTCCGCTAAATCAAAAATACGTTTTCAGGTATTTACAGTTTTGCCATTAGAATTGTTTTGGTCATAAAATCTTCGTTTTAACTCCGATTTGATCCGTTCAAGTTGTGTTAGGTTCGTATTTGCGAGCTCTACATGTTAGTGTAGTTGTACAGTTTGGTTTTGATAATTTATTTTTCGAGTTTATAATTTAGTATTTATTTATCTATAGGAAATCTTAGAAAATTCATAACTTATACGTTTTAACTCCGAATTTGGTGATCTTTGCGTCTGTGTGATTGTAGAAACGTGTAGAAGAGTTTTATAAACTTTTATTACTGTTTTGCTACTGTTGGTGTACTGTTCTAATTATATCTCTTTGTTTGCTTCGTGTATGTTTGATTGGATGCATGTATGTGTTGATTGATGATCGAATATAGAAGGTGAGCAGTATTTGGACGATTCGGAGTATTACTTTGAGCCAAGTCAGCAGTATCACTTGGAGAGCTTTGATCAAGGCAAGTATAACACAGGACTATCCTTGTTACCTATACATTGAATTGTCATACATATGCATGTGCTTACCTTGACAACCTTAGAGATTATAACTTAGTGATTGTTATCTTGATTCCTTGTCAACCTTGGGAATGCATATGGGTAGCTACTGCTAGTGCTTAAACTAAGAACAATGATCTTGTAATTTGATTAATGGATTAAGCAATCAACCTTTAAGATGATTCTATTACTGTTAAAAAGGGGCTAGAGCATGTGTATTATTTTGATGCTCTGGTTTCTCTCCATAAGGACTTATCTGTACATGATTATCCGGGATATACAGTACAGCTGTGAGGGCTATATGGCTCTGGCTTTAGTTGTTCAAGAGACCTTTTCTAGCTTGTTAGTGGTTACCTTAAATGGCGTAAGAATGGCTTGCCACTTTGGTGTAGTGCGAGCCCCTGGCCTAGTGTGTATAGGCTGCGGTTGTTGTGCCACAGGGAAGGGGGTTCTACATCTGCCTGCCGAGTGAATCTAATGGCCCTAACTTGTTAGACGAACTTTTGAGTGGCTTTATATGGTTCTCGGGTGTTTGGGCTTGATCTCCCCACTCATTTGGAAATCATGACTTACAGTGAAAGTGTACACCTCTGCGCAGAGTTAAAAACTGGTATACTAGCCGTGCTCACGGATACGAGCGGCCTTGGAACATTTACAGATAGATGATCACCATTGCTATATCATGTTTAATTATTGTTGATTATTATTATGCTCATGTTAATGCTATTCGTTATCATTATTACAATTGATCATTGGTTCTTTAATGGGAAGTGGTTATCTTGATGCTACTCAATTGCTAATATATGATTAAAAAGCTAAACGCAGTTAAACAGTGTCTAGCCTTTTTGAGCCTCATGAACCCTGTGTTATATTTGTGGAGTTCGACATGAACTCACTCTTGCTATTTCCACCATAACAGATGAAGATATAGAGGAAGATTATCGGAATGAGTACTAGTCTTGGTGTCAACCAGTCAACCGTGTCCCTGTGTGGAGTTTCCGCTGAAGAATTACTATTAGTTATTATTACCTATCGTTCAAGACTATGTCTTAAATACTTATTCGTTATGTAATAAGCACTGTGATGATACTTTGTAATTTGTCAACTTATGTGTGCGACTGTTCCTGGGGCGCACATGAGTCTTTTATGCATCCTATTTTTGTCCTTAAAAATGGTGTGTGAC
>CM036184.1:11862747-11975702 GCA_020631735.1 Saccharum officinarum | reverse complement strand
TACAAAACCTGCCAGTGGAGAAAATCGAAAGGTTTATCCTCTATATTTCTGTGTTTGTATTGTTATTGTTCATAATCTACACCTTTATATAAACTACACTATATCTAACATATTTTGGTGACTAACAGATTTCAAGGATACTAATAGGACGGAGACAGTTGACACGTACAAGGAATTTTTAAAGATGAAAGGGGACTTGCCAGAAATAAGTAATTAAGTATCCTTCTTATAGCAATATATTTCACATCTATGTTTTTAATAACTGAAGCTTTTAACCTTGTGCAGTGGCATATCTCGAGCAACCTAACATTGATGGCATCATAAATGAAGAATATGAAAGTAATGGGAGCAGCTTGCACCACGCTCAAATAGGCCAAGCCATGCAAGGAGGCCAAGGGGACAGGAAAATGGTTTGTGGTGATGCATATACTTTTAATATTGGGTTCACTATTCTTAAATGAGAGCTAAGACAGTTGAAGTTTATTGTTGTCTTTTTTTGCAAGGAGTTGGCCCCAATCAACGAAAGAAAAAAGGTCGTGGTACAGTCAAAGGAAAAACAGTAATCAATAAGAGAGTTAAGAACGCACCCAAAAACTCTCAATTGAATTTTCAAGCAACTCGTGGAGGTCCGATAGGACCGAACGCCCGTGCATTTGTGGATGAGATCGTACTGTTTACAAGGAAATGGGCACCACTGATTGGAGTAAATAGTTGGAAGGATATAAAGGAAGAAGTCAAAGAGCAAATTGCAGAAGAGATGCTGGTATGTTGCGTACTATTTTTCCCGTACTCGTGTCGTATATTAATTATGTTAAACATTTGATTGCTTTTTAATTGTAAGCAGCTTACGTGGAACTTCACCAACATTAGCACTTTGGAAAAACAAAAGGGGAAGATATGGCACATTGCTAGGGAGCGGTATAAAGGATGGCGAGCAACTCTGAGTGCCACATATAAGGCTTACAATACCTATGCTGAGAGAATAAGAAATAAACCTGAAGAAATAGACATTGTTGAGTGGCACTACCTGCTTTTGTATTTCGCATCTGATGAATTCACGGTCAGTTCTAGTAAAATGTACTTTCTCAAACAAGTTTTATGAACCAAAGTTGCATTCTCACATTTCACTTGTACTCATTTGCAGAAGACTAGCAGCCAGAACTCCTCCAAACGTAAGCAACAAAGAACCACACATCTTATGGGTTCAAAAAACTTCTCTCAATGTAGCTACGAGCAGGTATTCATATGGTTCACTAATTTGGTCCTTCCATTTTATTATGCAACACTAGTATTGAAATATGTATTGGCATTCTAGAGAAACGATGAAACTGGTGAAGAGCCAAGTGATCTTCTTCTTTGGAGGAGCACTCACACAAAACATGGCAAATGGTCAAATTCTATATCAGCTGCAGTATATGTGAGTAAATCTTTCCGAAAGCCTTTTATGTAGCTGCTGGTTGTGTCAAGCAACTTGTAACAAACATTGTTATTTTATTTAGGAAAATGCAGCCATGAAAATTGGTGAGATTGGCTTACAACCTGATACACAATCACTTTCATCTTGAGGAGAACATGATTTTCCAGTCATGCTACAAAGAAACCACACAAATCAAATCATCCAAATTACATGGGCATGGATATTTGGCTAAGTATCGAACTCGCAGAGAACTTATGGAAGACAACCTTGAAGTATATGCACGTGCTGAAGCTGCAGCCAGAGAGAAGAGCATAGCTTTTGAAGTAGAGGTTGAGAAGCTAAAAGAACAGATTGCGTATGAAGCTGCAGAAAGGGAGAGGGAGAGAGAAGAAAATAGGAGGAAGATGCAAGAAGAGCTGGAAGAGGCTAAGATAAAACTAAGAGAAGAAATGAAGCAAGACTTGCTTAATATGTTAGCACAGCACAAAGAAGCAAATATGAATAAGGTAATATTTCAGAATATTTTTAATCCTTCTTCCTCTTAATAAACTTATGATTATGATGATGACTAGTCTTTTACCTCAATATTTGTTGTTTAGAGTACCCCGCAAAACATTGACAGTGTACAAGTTGCACCAGCCATACAAGACGATGATGAGACTGGTGAACATGATCAACAAAATGAGTTACAACAGGTAATGACATTGTTGCACTATTTTTCAAGTGATCTTGAGTACCATGAACTGTAGCTTAAAAAGATTAAAAAATTATTGTTTGCAGACTCAGCCTGCAAGTGTTGTGACTGTACAAAAAGATGCAGCTACTCGTTCTAGTAAAAGTACTAGTCTTGTGAGCAAAAACATTTTTGACGAAAACACTGCAAAAATATGGCACCATCGAAGACATATGTCACACAACAACAGCTGATGAATAGAACAAGAGTAACAAAACGAGGAAGGTAACGACTTTAACACGTTATCAGCTAATTGGAATCTAAATTTTGGTCATTATTCCTCGCTGTCCCTACATTTTATATTTATGTGAGCTTGAATGGGTGTTGTGAGTTTGAATGGCTGCTGTGAGCTTACAATTTCTAAGGTGCTGTGAGCTTTCAAGTCATGGAGACTCTAGTGTCTCTCAACCACTATTTTGGATTGACCTGATTGTTGACCTAAGGATAATAAAACACTATTTTGGATAATAAACACTATTTTGGATTGAATAAAAAAAAATACTATTCTGCTGGCATGTATAAAAAAATACCATATTTTGGAGTATGTAACACCCAATTTTAGGAGTAATGAATTTTAAATAATTTAGATAACAATTAATGGGAATTAGAATTTAAAATTTTAGATATAGCATTTGATGATGCATTCATGCTGTTGCATTTATTTATTTTGTGATGTGGAATTTATTTATTCGTTTTGGATTAGAAATTCTTTTTGAAAAAGGTTTTGAAAAACAAACAGAAAAAAGGGAAAGGAAATTTACCTACTGGCGGCCCGGTTAACTGGCCGGCCTGCTTCTTCCTTCCCCGCGCTGGGCCGCGAAGACGGGCCGCTGCCGCGCTCCTTCTCTCGCGTCGGTGGGCCAGCCCAGGAGGCTAGAGCCCGCGCGCCTCATCCTTTCCGGCCGCTGACGGGCGGCCCCAGGTGACAGTCGTATCCCCTACCTCCGGTCGTAACCGAGACGAACACTGTTCCAACCGAACCGATCTTCAATCCCCGCTATACTAACCGAACTAGGAGAGTGAACCTATAAAAGGGTAGCCGGGTTCTCTTATTTCTGTTTTCCATCTAAAACTCTAGTCCAACCACGTGAAAACGAGCGCTAGGGATTGGGAGTTGGAGATTTCGGTTGCTCGTAGGAGGAGCTCTCGGGTGGATTTGAGGTCGAGTTCTTCGCGTTGGTGAGTCCGCACTCTTCTCCTCTACCTTCTCATGCTTTTCTTTTGGGTGGAGAGGCTTCGAATCGTGCTTTTGAAGATCACCGACGAGTCGGCAATGGCGCCGCCCCCTCCTCTCGTCGTGTGCTGTGTTCAATCCACCGTAGCTAGCTTGTACCGCATAGATGGATTCGCGTTGAGCTTCTCGTTCGGTTGGAGTTGTTTGCGGGAAAACGGTGGCCGGAAACAGGAAAACCGTTTGATTCCGGCGAGCTCGAGTGGCCGGCCATGGAGGCCGCCGCCGGATTTAGAGAAGATGGCCGACCTTTTCTCTGTGAAGTCGAGGGTGAATGACAGCCGTCCATCTTTAGATCAACGGCCTAGAAAAGGAGATACCCCTTCGTCTTGATTTTTTACTAAAGAGACCCTGAAATTCTTTAAGGTTTAACCCGCGGTCCTTAGCGTAATATCCGAACTCCGTTTCTTGGTTTTGAAAGCGTATTTTCTTCCGGCTAAATCAAAAATACGTTTTCAGGTATTTACAGTTTTGCCACTAGAATTGTTTTGGTCATAAAATCTTCGTTTTAACTCCGATTTGATCCGTTCAAGTTGCGTTAGGTTCGTATTTGCGAGCTCTACATGTTAGTGTAGTTGTACAGTTGGTTTGATGATATTTATTTTCGAGTTTATAATTAGTATTTATTTATCTATAGGAAATCTTAGAAAATTCATAACTTATACGTTTTAACTCCGAATTTGGTGATCTTTGCGTCTGTGTGATCGTAGAAACGTGTAGAAGAGTTTTATAAACTTTTATTACTGTTTTGCTACTGTTGGTGTACTGTTCTAATTATATCTCTTTGTTTGCTTCGTGTATGTTTGATTGGATGCATGTATGTGTTGATTGATGATCGAATATAGAAGGTGAGCAGTATTTGGACGATTCGGAGTATTACTTTGAGCCAAGTCAGCAGTATCACTTGGAGAGCTTTGATCAAGGCAAGTATAACACAGGACTATCCTTGTTACCTATACATCAATTGTCATACATATGCATGTGCTTACCTTGACAACCTTAGAGATTATAACTTAGTGATTGTTATCTTGATTCCTTGTCAACCTTGGGAATGCATATGGGTAGCTACTGCTAGTGCTTAAACTAAGAACAATGATCTTGTAATTTGATTAATGGATTAAGCAATCAACCTTTAAGATGATTTTATTACTGTTAAAAGGGCTAGAGCATGTGTATTATTTTGATGCTCTGGTTTCTCTCCATAAGGACTTATCTGTACATGATATCCGGGATATACAGTACAGCTGTGAGGGCTATATGGCTCTGGCTTTAGTTGTTCAAGAGACCTTTTCTAGCTTGTTAGTGGTTACCTTAAATGGCGTAAGAATGGCTTGCCACTTTGGGTGTAGTGCGAGCCCCTGGCCTAGTGTGTATAGGCTGCGGTTGTTGTGCCACAGGGAAGGGGGGTTCTACATCTGCCTGCCGAGTGAATCTAATGGCCCTAACTTGTTAGACGAACTTTTGAGTGGCTTTATATGGTTCTCGGGTGTTTGGGCTTGATCTCCCACTCATTTGGAAATCATGACTTACAGTGAAAGTGTACACCTCTGCGCAGAGTTAAAAACTGGTATACTAGCCGTGCTCACGGATACGAGCGGCCTTGGAACATTTTACAGATAGATGATCACCATTATATCATGTTTAATTATTGTTGATTATTATTATGCTCATGTTAATGCTATTCGTTATCATTATTACAATTGATCATTGGTTCTTTAATGGGAAGTGGTTTATCTTGATGCTACTCAATTGCTAATATATGATTAAAAAGCTAAACGCAGTTAAACAGTGTCTAGCCTTTTTGAGCCTCATGAACCCTGTGTTATATTTGTTGGAGTTCGACATGGACTCACTCTTGCTATTTCCACCATAACAGATGAAGATATAGAGGAAGATTATCGGAATGAGTACTAGTCTTGGTGTCAACCAGTCAACCGTGTCCCTGTGTGGAGTTTCCGCTGAAGAATTACTATTAGTTATTATTACCTATCGTTCAAGACTATGTCTTAAATACTTATTCGTTATGTAATAAGCACTGTGATGATACTTTGTAATTTGTCAACTTATGTGTGCGACTGTTTCCTGGGGCGCACATGAGTCTTTTATGCATCCTATTTTTGTCCTTAAAAATGGGTGTGACAGATTGGTATCAGAGCCGTGTTGACTGTAGGACGCGAGCCTAGTTAGAATGGTCGTTAATAGCCTCCATATTTCACTTAATTCATGCTTCCTCTTTTCACCTTGTTAATTACTAAAGTTTTATGCTTCCCCTACTTTATTCTATTGTGAAAATACATTGATTCTATCTAATCTATGTCTAAATCTTATAGATGCCTCCTCATCCCCGTCTGTCAGCTGCACAGTACGTTGCCCGTTTCAAACCTCAGGAGCCGTATGAAGATGGTGATCAAGAGCTATCTGATGCTGAATCAAGAGTTGGTGATATACCAATGGAGAATGTAGTTATGGGGTGGACTACGAAGTTTCATATCATGGTTCCTAAAGCTGATGCTTTCTTCCATGACATGTTGACAAGAACATTGGACAACTACTACTACGACTGGGAAGCTACGTTGGAGTATCGTAGTGCAGAGTATAGTCATCCATGGATGGATTCCTATTGGGAAACGGAGTTATGGGTTAAGAAAAGGGATCCTACCACTAAGGAGCTTAAGGTGGAGTCAAAGTTCATTACCAGAGTGAGCCGGGCAACCGTGGAGACAAGCATGGAGGATGTCGCTTTCAATGCATTTGTTTACTACCATGGTCTACGCTCGGACAAGACGTTAAAGGGTGCACTCCGGCATTTTCCTTGTTTCTTACATGACAAGGGTATTTGGACCGTGCCGCCTGCAGATGATTCCTCCTTGACTTTACAAGCTACGGTGGGATTAGCTCGTGAATTGGCTCTCCATGAGGTGGATTTGAAGGATGAGTTGCTGAAGGAAAAAGAACTTAAGGAGCAAGCTTATAAGGAGATTGATCAATTAAGGGCGGAGTTAGGTCGTCCCAAGATTTATGAGAAGCTTAATTAGGAAATAGGAAAAATCCCTATGTAATAGGAACGATAGTAGTTGCGAGTTAATTTTAAGTTTGGTTTGTTTTAAGAGTCAGTTTGTGGTGTGAACAATTGTGTGATTGATGGATTGTTATTATGATAATGTGTGATTTGGATCTTTGTAATGTGTGCTGGAGTTTTGTAGACATGCCTACAAGTTCCATGGTTAAGAATATTAAGTTTGATCAAAATATATTAGTTGAATATGAGGTTAACTTAGTTCTGTCCTTTGCTGATTTTTGATCAGTCTGGGATGTTTTAGAAATAACTTAAAATCCGTTCATGAGAAATTTAAGAAATTTTACTGGGAATAATTAGACTTCTATATCTTTCCAACCCCGCAAGAATTATTTAATATCTATTAAGAGCTAAGAGATATATCTGTTCCAAGTTGGAGTTACTGCACAGTCTGGAATTCTGAAACAGTTGCGGTTAAGTTCAGTTTTTGGCCAATTTATTGACAGAATCAGAAAAAGTGTTGTGAATAAAAGTTGTAGATAATTTTGTAAGCTTTCCAACCATGTAAAGATCATCTGAATTGGACGTCTGTAGCTCGAGATATGACAATTTTACTGAGTTGCTGAAATTGGAGTTCGCCCAGAAAAATCAGATTTTGCTTATCTATTGAATACATCATCTCGGATCGTACTGAATTTCAATTCTGTGTTTTTGGAAACAGATGTCAGGCAGAGGTCGTGGCAGAGGTCGTGGAGGTGCTAACCTACCCATTACTATGGAGGAACTCATGCAAACTCAGAACCAGATGATGCAGATGTTTATGCAGCACATGCAGAACAATCCCCTGCAGGAGGACCACCGCCTGTGCAAGTGAGGGATAAGCGTGGGGAATTTTTAAAGGGACGCCCTCCAGTGTTTTCTCATGCTGCTGATCCTTTAGAGGCAGATGATTGGGTGAGGGCAGTGGAGAAACAGCTGAATATAGCCCAATGCAATGATATGGAGAAGGTGTTATATGCATCTGGTCAGTTACAGGGGACAGCTCAGACTTGGTGGGAGTCGTATCAAGCTGCACGCCCTGACAATGCTCCTCCTATCACTTGGAATGAGTTTGTTAGAGATTTTCGAGCTCGTCATATTCCTGAAGGTATAATTGAGCTGAAGCAGGAAGAATTCAGAAACCTTAGGATGGACAGATGAGCGTTAGTGAATATCATGATAGATTTACCCAGTTGGCTCGCTATGCTCCTAATGAAGTGAGGGAAGATGCAGACAGACAGCGTCTTTTCTTGAAGGGAATTTATTATGATCTTCGCTTGCAGTTGAAGGGGAACAACTATGCTAGTTTTCAAGAGCTGGTAAATAAAGCTATTGTGCTTGATAATGAGCGCAGAGAGATGGACAGGAAGAGGAAATGAAGGTACAAGGCTCAGGAAGCAACAACCGTCAGCGCACTAATTCTCAGCATGGTTTTCATCAGAAGTTTCAAGGACCGGTTAGTCAATGGAATCGCAATCTGAATCAGAGGTGGTCCCAGAATTGGCAAAGTAATCAGTCACAACAGCGTTCATCATATCCACAGCGTCAACAGTATCAGCAGACTGGGCAACAGACTCCTCGCACTAAATTCCAATGTTGCCCCATGAAGAATAGTGCCCCAACACGCCTACTAGATGTTTTGTCTGTGGTAAAGAGGGGCATATGTCTTATCATTGTCCTGAGAAGCAGAACCAGCAGACTCCTCAGAGCCAGAAGAGCAGCCAGAGGCAATCTGATACTGGAAGGGTGAATCACGTGTCTTCTGATACAGCTCATGATGCACCAGAAGTTATGATTGGTACGTTCAATGTACATTCCACTCCCGCAACTGTTCTTTTTGACTCTGGAGCATCTCATTCATATCCAACATTTTTGTTAAAATGCATAGTATACCCATGCTAGCTATGAAAGAACCCCTATTAGTAAATTCACCTGGAGGTACCATGCAAACCAGTAATCGTTGTCTTTCAATTAGTATGGTATTAAGGGGGTAGAGTTTAAGATAACTCCTATAGTGTTGAGGACATCTGGTATTGATGTGATATTGGGTATGGACTGGATGAAGCAAAATCAGGTAGAGATTCAGTGTCAGCAGAAAGTGGTAGTTGTGAATGCACCTAATGGAGATAAAATCAATGTGGATGTAGCAGTGCAGAAGCAACCAACCGCTGTGGTGAATCAGCTTGAAGATACTATTAAGGAGAATTCAGTGATTGAGGAATTTCCGGATGTCTTCCCTGATGAATTGCCAGGTATGCCACCTGATCGAGACATTGAATTTCTTATTGAATTATTACCTGGAACTGCACCTATAGCCAAACGACCATATAGGATGGGAGTAGATGAATTAGAAGAACTTAAGAAACAAATTAAAGAATTACAAGATAAAGGTTTTATTCGACCTAGTTCATCACCTTGGGAGCACCAGTTATTTTTGTTGATAAGAAAGATGGCGGTCAGAGGATGTGTGTTGATTATAGATCACTAAATGAGGTAACTATCAAGAATAAGTATCCTTTGCCCAGGATTGATGACTTGTTTGATCAGTTGAGAGGTGCTTGTGTGTTCTCTAAGATTGATTTACGTTCTGGTTATCATCAGTTGAAGATTCGTGTTTCTGATATTCCAAAGACAGCTTTTACTACAAGGTATGGATTGTATGAGTATACTGTTATGTCATTTGGATTGACCAATGCACCTGCATACTTTATGTACATGATGAATAAGGTGTTTATGGAATATTTGGATAAGTTTGTGGTGGTATTTATTGATGATATACTGGTATTTTCCAAGACGGAGGAAGAGCATGCTGAACATTTGAGGTTGGTATTGCAGAAACTTAGAGAGCATAAACTGTATGCGAAGCGAAGTAAATGTGAGTTTTGGTTGAAGGAAGTTTCTTTCCTTGGTCATATTGTTTCTAATGGAGGGATATCAGTGGATCCAGGTAAAGTAAAGGATGTATTAAATTGGAAACCACCTATTGATGTTAGTGAGATTCGTAGTTTCTTGGGATTAGCTGGATATTACAGACGGTTCATTGAAGGGTTTTCTAAACTTGCTAAACCTATGACATCTCTATTAGAGAAGAATGCCAAGTTTGTGTGGTCAGATAAATGTCAAGCTAGTTTTAAGGAGTTGAAGAAGAGGTTGACTACAGCGCCTGTTTTGGTTTTGCCAGATTTGAGTAAGAAGTTTTCTATTTATTGTGATGCTTCTCGTCAAGGTTTGGGATGTGTTCTTATGCAAGAAGGCAGAGTTGTGGCTTATGCATCTAGGCAGTTGAGAAAGCATGAGTTGAATTATCCTACACATGATTTGGAGTTAGCAGCTGTAGTTCATGCTTTAAAGATTTGGAGACATTATTTGATTGGACATAAGAGTGATATATACACTGATCATAAGAGTTTGAAGTATATTTTCACTCAGTCAGATCTGAATTTGAGGCAACGCAGATGGTTAGAATTGATTAAGGATTATGATATTGAGATACACTATCATCCTGGTAAGGCTAATGTAGTAGCTGATGCTCTTAGTAGGAAAAGCTATGTCAATGAGATACGGACATTGACTATGACTAGTGAGTTATGTGCTGAATTTGAATATTTGAATTTGGGAATTGTTACTAATACAATGGAATTAGTGATAGAGCCTACCTTAGAGCAAGAAATTTACAAGGGTCAGTTGAAGGATGAGAAACTAAAGAAGATAGCAGAAGATATAGTGATTGGTAAGTCACCAGGCTTTCGAATGGATGATAATGGAATTTTGTGGTTTGGAAAGAGGCTGTGTGTACCTAAGGATCAAACTGTTAGACAAGCAATTCTTCGCGAAGCTCATGAGTCAGCTTATTCTATTCATCCTGGTAGTACTAAGATGTATTTGGATCTGAAACAGAAATATTGGTGGGTTGGATTAAAGCGAGATGTGGCTGAGTATGTGGCATTGTGTGACACTTGTCAGAGGGTGAAAGCAGAGCATCAGAGACCTGCTGGATTGTTGCAACCAATGAAGATTCCTGAATGGAAGTGGGAAGAAGTTGGTATGGACTTTATAGTGGGGTTACCTCGTACTCAGAAAGGTTATGACTCTATTTGGGTGATAGTAGATCGATTAACCAAAGTTGCTCATTTTATACCAGTTAAGACTACTTACCGTGGACCAAAATTGGCAGAGTTGTATATGGAGAGGATAGTATGTTTGCATGGAGTTCCAAAGAAGATTGTATCTGATCGAGGATCGCAGTTTACGTCGCATTTTTGGAAAGCTGTGCATGAATCATTGGGAACAAAATTGAATTTTAGTACAGCATATCATCCACAGACAGATGGACAGACTGAAAGGACCAACCAGGTATTAGAGGATATGTTGAGAGCTTGTGCATTGCAATATGGAACTAGTTGGGATAAGAGTTTGCCTTATGCAGAATTTTCTTACAATAATAGTTATCAACAGAGTCTTAAGATGGCACCGTTTGAAGCTTTGTATGGACGTAAGTGTAGAACTCCATTGTTTTGGGATCAGACAGGTGAATCTCAGGTGTTTGGTACAGATGTTCTTAGAAACGCAGAAGATCAAGTGCGAGTGATTCGTGAGAATTTGAGAGTAGCACAGTCTCGTCAGAAGAGTTATGCTGACAATAGAAGAAGAGATTTAGTTTTTGAGGTAGGTGATTATGTTTATTTGAAGGTGTCACCTATGAAAAGTGTGAAGAGGTTTAACATGAAAGGTAAACTAGCACCAAGGTATGTTGGACCATTTAAAGTTATTACTAGACGTGGGGAAGTTGCTTATCAATTAGAGTTGCCTGAGAATTTATCTGGAGTACATAATGTGTTCCATGTTTCACAACTTAAGAAGTGTTTACGTGTGCCTGAGGAGCAGATACCTTTAGAAGAGTTGACTGTTAAGGAAGATCTTACATATGAAGAGTTTCCGATCAAGATTTTAGAAACTGCTGAGAGAGTTACTCGAAGTCGGGTTATTAAAATGTGCAAAGTGCAGTGGAATCGATATTCAGAGGCAGAGGCAACTTGGGAAAGAGAGGATGAATTGAGGAAATCATATCTGCAGTTGTTTAAGTAAGCAGTTCAATCTCGAGGATGAGATTCTTTTAAGGGGGTAGAATTTGTAACACCCAAATTTTAGGAGTAATGAATTTTAAATAATTTAGATAACAATTAATGGGGAATTAGAATTTAAAATTTTAGATATAGCATTTGATGATGCATTCATGCTGTTGCATTTATTTTATTTTGTGATGTGGAATTTATTTTATTCGTTTTGGATTAGAAATTCTTTTTGAAAAAGGTTTTGAAAAACAAACAGAAAAAAAGGGAAAGGAAATTTACCTACTGGCGGCCCGGTTAACCAGTCGGCCTGCTTCTTCCTTCCCCGCGCTGGGCCGCGAAGACGGGCCGCTGCCGCGCTCCTTCTCTCGCGTCGGTGGGCCAGCCCAGGAGGCTAGAGCCCGCGTGCCTCATCCTTTCCGGCCGCTGACGGGCGGGCCCCAGGTGACAGTCGTATCCCCTACCTCCGGTCGTAACCGAGACGAACACCGGTTCCAACCGAACCGATCTTCAATCCCCGCTATACTAACCGAACTAGGAGAAGTGAACCTATAAAAGGTAGCCGGGGTTCTCTTATTTCCGTTTTCCATCTAAAACTCTAGTCCAACCACGTGAAACCGAGCGCTAGGGATTGGGGGGAGTTGGAGATTTCGGTTGCTCGTAGGAGGAGCTCTCGGGTGGATTTGAGGTCGAGTTCTTCGCGTTGGTGAGTCCGCACTCTTCTCCTCTACCTTCTCATGCTTTTCTTTTGGGTGGAGAGGCTTCGAATCGTGCTTTTGAAGATCACCGACGAGTCGGCAATGGCGCCGCCGCCCTCCTCTCGTCGCGTGCTGTGTTCAATCCACCGTAGCTAGCTTGTACCGCATAGATGGATTCGCGTTGAGCTTCTCGTTCGGTTGGAGTTGTTTGCGGGGAAAACGGTGGCCGGAAACAGGAAAACCGTTTGATTCCGGCGAGCTCGAGTGGCCGGCCATGGAGGCCGCCGGTCGGATTTAGAGAAGATGGCCGACCTTTTCTCTGTGAAGTCGAGGGTGAATGACAGCCGTCCATCTTTAGATCAACGGCCTAGAAAAGGAGATACCCCTTCGTCTTGACTTTTTACTAAAGAGACCCTGAAATTCTTTAAGGTTTAACCCGCGGTCCTTAGCGTAATATCCGAACTCCGTTTCTTGGTTTTGAAAGCGTATTTTCTTCCGGCTAAATCAAAAATACGTTTTCAGGTATTTACAGTTTTGCCATTAGAATTGTTTTGGTCATAAAATCTTCGTTTTAACTCCGATTTGATCCGTTCAAGTTGTGTTAGGTTCGTATTTGCGAGCTCTACATGTTAGTGTAGTTGTACAGTTGGTTTTGATAATTTATTTTTCGAGTTTATAATTTAGTATTTATTTATCTATAGGAAATCTTAGAAAATTCATAACTTATACGTTTTAACTCCGAATTTGGTGATCTTTGCGTCTGTGTGATTGTGGAAACGTGTAGAAGAGTTTTATAAACTTTTATTACTGTTTTGCTACTGTTGGTGTACTGTTCTAATTATATCTCTTTGTTTGCTTCGTGTATGTTTGATTGGATGCATGTATGTGTTGGTTGATGATCGAATATAGAAGGTGAGCAGTATTTGGACGATTCGGAGTATTACTTTGAACCAAGTCAGCAGTATCACTTGGAGAGCTTTGATCAAGGCAAGTATAACACAGGACTATCCTTGTTACCTATACATCAAATTGTCATACATATGCATGTGCTTACCTTGACAACCGTAGAGATTATAACTTAGTGATTGTTATCTTGATTCCTTGTCAACCTTGGGAATGCATATGGGTAGCTACTGCTAGTGCTTAAACTAAGAACAATGATCTTGTAATTTGATTAATGGATTAAGCAGTCAACCTTTAAGATGATTCTATTACTGTTAAAAGGGGCTAGAGCATGTGTATTATTTTGATGCTCTGGTTTCTCTCCATAAGGACTTATCTGTACATGATTATCCGGGATATACAGTACAGCTGTGAGGGCTATATGGCTCTGGCTTTAGTTGTTCAAGAGACCTTTTCTAGCTTGTTAGTGGTTACCTTAAATGGCGTAAGAATGGCTTGCCACTTTGGGTGTAGTGCGAGCCCCTGGCCTAGTGTGTATAGGCTGCGATTGTTGTGCCACAGGGAAGGGGGGTTCTACATCTGCCTGCCGAGTGAATCTAATGGCCCTAATTTGTTAGACGAACTTTTGAGTGGCTTTATATGGTTCTCGGGTGTTTGGGCTTGATCTCCCCACTCATTTGGAAATCATGACTTACAGTGAAAGTGTACACCTCTGCGCAGAGTTAAAAACTGGTATACTAGCCGTGCTCACGGATACGAGCGGCCTTGGAACATTTACAGATAGATGATCACCATTGCTATATCATGTTTAATTATTGTTGATTATTATTATGCTCATGTTAATGCTATTCGTTATCATTATTACAATTGATCATTGGTTCTTTAATGGGAAGTGGTTTATCTTGATGCTACTCAATTGCTAATATATGATTAAAAAGCTAAACGCAGTTAAACAGTGTCTAGCCTTTTTGAGCCTCATGAACCCTATGTTATATTTGTGGAGTTCGACATGAACTCACTCTTGCTATTTCCACCATAATAGATGAAGATATAGAGGAAGATTATCGGAATGAGTACTAGTCTTGGTGTCAACCAGTCAACCGTGTCCCTGTGTGGAGTTTCCGCTGAAGAACTACTATTAGTTATTATTACCTATCGTTCAAGACTATGTCTTAAATACTTATTCGTTATATAATAAGCACTGTGATGGTACTTTGTAATTTGTCAACTTATGTGTGCGACTGTTTCCTGGGGCGCACATGAGTCTTTTATGCATCCTATTTTTGTCCTTAAAAATGGGTGTGACAGAGTATAAATAATATTTTAGTTGATTTTGTTGGCAAATATAAGCTTCTTGGTCTGTAAATCTGCATAGCATTTTAGTTGCCTTGTAATGGACTGATTTTGGGCTGTTAGCTTGGGGAAAAGCTATTTTTTTAGTCATCATATGGATTTTTATTTTCAAATTTGGATATTTGATTAATTTTTCTATGTATTCTTGCTCTTTAGTTATGAATTTGTGGTCCTATCCAAGATTGGTGTGCTTGCTGTCATTGATTTCCTTCACAGTAGATTAAGCTTTCCACTTTCAGATAACCCTATTTTAGAAAATCTGCTTTCATCAGAGCAAGTGCCCAAGCTAAACATGTGTGCCAATACAATCAATTTAAGGTCTATTCATGAACAGGATGTGCTTCTTTTTGTACCTTGCATGCCCATTTTCTCTACGATGAAAATTGCTGTCACTAGTCATTTAGTAGTGGTGTCACTTTTCTCTAATGAAAACTACTTCTTTCTGCTACTGCTATGGCTGAGCTCATGATATTATATATATAGCTGACAGGAAAAAAAGTCTCAATTACTTCTCTTTTATAATCGTGACTTGTATGAGTTTCTTCTGGTGCCTAGCCTGTCAATAGCTATTATGCATATGAACAGTTGGAAGTAGGAAAAAATAAAATTTCCTCATATACTCTGAAAAGAAGAAAATTTACTTCTGTTGAGCATAGACTGGTTATCATTTATTAACCATCTCTAATTTCCTAAGTTATGATTTTACATATTGTGCATGATGTATTAACTTGAATTTTTTCTAATATCATAATCTTACTATTTTGGCAGTAAGTGGAGAAGGATTCAGTGGGAGGCGAGGCGATGACATGTTGGGCTCATAGTGAACTCTTGAAGGCTACATAGATGTTTGGAAGTGTCGTCTAGTTACAAGTTTCTAAAAATTGTGCAATAATCAGTGAACTTCATTTTTTATTTTAGCTACTGTTGGAATTGTTTGTCATAATATTGAATTGGATGATTGATTAAAGTTAATATATGCGAGTGCAATCTCTTTTATTATGGTTTCTTGATATTGCAACGGAAAGCATGAATTGTCACTACTAGCGTTGCAATAAACATTTAAACTACCGCAATGACATTATTTACGTGGCAAAAGATAATATTGCCACGGCATTACCACTGTTGCCAAAAACATTTAAACTACCGCAACGATAAAATTGCGTTGCGAACAATACTGTTGCCACGACACAATGGTTGTGGCAATAGGGAATGGTCTGTTGCAACGGTGAAAAAATCGTTGCAAATAATACTATTGCCATGAAAAAACAACCGTGCAATAACATATCATCTCTCGCAACGAATAAAAATCGTGGCAAAAGGTAATATTGCAACGCCAGAGTGGTCGTGGCAATAATGCAAAAGTTCTCGCAACGAGTGAAATTCCATGGCAATAAACTATTTCGCAACCAAATTTTAGCGTGGCAATAAATGATATTGCAACGCATCAATTAACCTCTTACAACGAAGCCTAGCATTGCAAGTGCTCGTATTGCAACGCATCAATCAACCTCTTGCAACGAAGCCTAGCATTGCAAGTGCTCGTATTGCAACGCATCAATCAACCTCTTGCAACGAAGCCTAGCGTTGCAAGTGCTCGTATTGCAACGCCAATGGACGTTGCGACAACATCCAATTGCAACGCTCAGCAACGAACCACTATGGTTGCAATAAACATTAGCACTTGCAACGCTAAACTGAAAACAGTTGCAATACCTTATTGCAATGCAACTTATTGCAACCATTGGCAACGACAGTGTTTTGGTGGCAATTGCTACCTATTGCAACCAAATAGGGCCTCTTGCAACGCTTTTGCGGCGTTGCGAAAAACATAGAAGTTAGTAGTGAACCAAGCTTATCAACCATCTCACGACTAGCAAGATTATGGCAGCTCCCGCCATCAATGATCACATTCACTACTTTATCTTGCACTTTTGCTCTGGTTTGAAATAAATTGTGTCGCTGCCCATTTTCATTTTCTTTCATTTGAACACTCAAGATTTGAGCTACAACAAGAGCAGCACCCTGCTCAAACTCGCAGCCAGTATGGTCCTCATTTTCATGGACTTCCTCATCATATTCTTCCTCAACTTCCTCTTCACTGGCTGAATCAAAGTCTCCATTATCATTAACAATGATCACCCGATTGTTTGGGCATTCCCTACTTATATGCCCACGGCCTCCACACTTGAAGCACTGAATTCCACTACTCTTGGATGTAGAACCCATTGAATTAGTTGTGGATGCCGCTGCTTTTGGGGCAGTAGTGTTCTTCCCACTAAAAGCACCCTGAAAATTAGAACGTGAGCCTCCATTTGAGCTTTTCCCATTGATGGTGCAGCAGCAAACTTTGTTTCTGATTTACTTCCTCTAGAAAAATTCCTCGTACCAAATGACAAGGACTTGCTGCTCTTAGCATCTTGCTGCAGTTGACGTTCAACTTTGTTGCTTGATCTACCAAGTCAATAAGATGACGGTACGGCTGAAACTCAACAATGCACTGAATATTGCGATGCAGCCCAGCCATAAAACGTGCAATGGTTTGTTCTTCATCTTCATGCACATTGGCTCGAATCATAGCCTTCTCCATCTCTTTATAATATTCTTCAACAGAGAAACTTCCTTGCTTCAGATTCTACAGTTTATTAAAGAGATCACGTCGATAGTGCTTGGGCACAAATCGAAGTCTCATTTCTTTCTTCATTTCTTGCCAACTTGCAATAGGACGTTCTCCTTCCTCTTGTTGATCTTGGAGAAGTTGCTCCCACCAAATAAGAGCATATCTACCAAACTCCAGAGATGCCATTGCTAACTTCTTCTGTTCTTGTTGATGCAAAAGTGGATCTACAAACACAAAGGGCTAATACCCAAAATCGATATCCAAAGCGTGCTAGTCGATTTGACCTGTTAATCGACAAGGATGAAGATACGAGCACTTTGGTCCTAACAACAGCGATACGCCCGGAAGTCACGACCAAGAGGTACTCACGCGGAACTCGAGGATCATCGAAGATTGCACTAGAGCAATGCAACTCGCCGAATCGATGAGAACTCGTAAAAAGGAAAAAGTATGCAAATTGATGAAGTCGCCGAAAAGTAGATGTAAATAAGAGTAAAAGTTGTTTTTGATATTGATTGATTGATTATTACATTGCCCTTCACCCTATATTTATATCCTGATCTATAGAAACGTAACCAAATACGACTAGGACACTAAATCCAAATCTAAGGAAACACATGACTTTGATACAACTCACACTCTAATAAACGTATACAAGGAAATTAACTCCTATCTTATTCCATAGTCCGCCTCAATCACGATGGTATTCTCATCGACCTCCTTTCCATCGGCACACTCCCTGTTCCATCGGCAGCAGCCTTCAACTCTCTTCCATCGGCACACTCCCTGTTTCATCGGCAGCAGTCTTTAAGTCTTCTTTCATCGGCATCGGCAATAACACCCTTAACCTTATCGGCAACACTTCAATTTTAATCCACATGCCACCACCACTCATAAGCAGCCTTCTTTACAAGCTCATTTTCATCGGCTATCAATCTACACAGTAATCTTTCCTCTACTGATTAGCCCTTCCTGACTATCTTGACACGTGCCAAAAAATGATGTCAACACATGCCCCCCAATTTTAGAGTATAAGATACTGATGCTCCAAAATTTACTCCAGATAATGCTTGTTGTTACCTATTTTTCTCAACCCATTCTCCAAGCATAACATAATATGTTCCCAAATTTAATCGAATCTAGTTCTAATCCATGTATCTCAGTAAATATTGCACAATTTCCAACTGTTTTTGCCTCAGTCACGGTTGAGATACCAAAAATAACAATCCATCGGCAAGATCTTATCATAGCAACATCACCATTTTAGAACTGAAAGATCATGTATCAAGATCTCTTCCAAGTCATGATTACTTGCCATCAAATCTTCTTTACAATCCCTTGATTGTCGTGTGAATAGTTACCATATCCATCTGAACCACCTCGATCCACCCGCGCACGGCATAGAGATAAGTCAAGAATACCCCTACCCCAAATGGCCTATAAATAGATTTCTCCGGACTGCTCATCTTCTACCTTCAAACTTCAACCTTTGGCATTCTCTCTCCGGCGGCAACCCTAACCAACAACTGCGCATCCTCAACCCATCAGAGCTCCTTCCATCATCAACTTCAAGTCCCCAGCTCATGCCCTCATCATTCTTGAAGCAATGGCGGTCAACTTCAACGTTCATGCGGTTCGTTCTTCTATTACCTTGATCCCTTTGGTTCTTTGCGAGTTCTTACAGTTGGTATTTTTCTTCTTCTTCCATTCTTTTGATCTTCCAAACTCAGGAACTACGCAACACATTGGCTATTCCAACCAACCTTCAGAGGTATTCTTTTATCTTTACCTTTTATCTGTTAAATATCCGATCTCACACTTATTTTTACAGCAACAAATGGGTACATCGGCAAGCATACCAAGCACTCAAGCTCCCTAATCAACAAGTGCCGATGCCCCCTAGCCAATTGTCGCTGAGACCCAAGCAAAGTGTAAAGCTTTAACCGATGCCGAAGCTCAGCAAAAGCGACAGAAATCTACACCAGCCCCTGCATCTGCTCCAGCACCTATTAGTCAGCCAACCGATGTAGTCGAACAAGTTAACCCTCCTGCACAGAATATATCATCGGCCATCATACCCCAAGGGCCCACTACTGATGATATTGTAGAAGACATTCCATCGGCAACCTCTGCCGATCCTTCGCATGATCCCCTTCAAGCTGCTCCCTCAAGCCAGGCCCAAGAAATTGCCTTGAAGCAGGTAAACCGATTGACCTATTCAGTTTATAGTATTCGTATCTATTCTTAGGTATAAATCTCTAACTTCCTTTTCTTCACAGGAACAGGATTCTCCTGATAGCTTATTTTCTTTTACTATCGACGTTTCTGATGATGATGGAGAAGAGGCAAGTTCTTCCCTGGCATTGGGAACAATATCGGCAGACATCTATGGCAAGCTAGAAGCCCTTCTGAATCTGTTGCAACAAGATACTATTCAACTGATAACCGATTCAGACCCTGCAAAGACTATCTTTAAGACGATCCGTGGCCAAGTTCCTGCCGATGTTGAAGAAACTATCTTCCTAGCAGTCCATCTAGAGAGCCGACAACTTCAATATCAATGGGCTGCTCACTGTATCACCGACAGAGCAGCTCAAGCTCAGCTCAAGGAAGAAATGCGGCAGCTAAAGCAAACTGCTGATGAGAAGCACAAAAGCATCAGCAACTTGCAAACCTCCGGTACCGATCTCAAGCAGAAAATTCTAGATCTATCGGCAAAGAGAGCAGCTTTGCTAGCTGAACTAGAAGAAGTTGAAGCAGCCCTAACCCAAGCCAAGCAAGAAGAAGACCAGCTTCCTGACGTTATCAAAACCCTTCAGTAGGAACGGGATGTCCAAGCTCGCAAGGCCTTGGCCTTGAAAAATAAATTCAAACCTGTGGAGGGAACTACCGATGAAGACGCCAAAGAATTAAAGGAAGCCGATGAAATTCGCTTGCGTGCAATATCGGCTATCCAAACTTTGTTAAATTAGCGCATCTATCACACCCGGTTTTCTAAAGAACAAAACCAGGCTAGTCATATGTGTGCCCAGGAAGTCCACACATATGCCAGAATGAAAAAGTATCAGAAACAATGTTATTATATAACGTATACATAGCTATATTAACACTTACATCAGAGTATCGCGGAACGGTGACTAAACTTCAGGCTCCATTCTTCTCAGGGACGGCTGACTGGGGGTAACATATGCCTAGCACTTCTACTAGTCTTCTGGAAACTCCACTACACCTTTGTCCTTTTTCCGAGTAGCATCTTATTACACACTGGAGTGTTGGGGAAATAGCAAGAATGAGTCCATGTCGAACTCAACAAGTATAACACAAGGTTCATGAGGCTCAAAAAGGCTAGACACTGTTTATCTGCGTTTAGCTTTTAATCATCATATAATTAGCAATTGAGTAGCATCAAGGTAATCCAAATCCCATTAATGAATCAATGATCAATTGTAATAAGGATAATGAATAGCATTAACATGAGCATAATAATAATCAACAATAATTAAGCATGATATAACAATGGTGATCAACTATTCTGTAAGAATCTCCAAGGCCGCTCGTATCCGTGAGCACGGCTAGTATACCAGTTTTTAAACTCTGCGCAGAGGTGTACACTTTCACTGTGAGTCATGATTTCCAAATGCATGGGTTTGCAAGGCCCAAAACATCAGAGACCATATAAAGTCATTCAAAAGTTCGTCTAACAAGTTAGGGCCATTAGATTCACTCGGCAGGCAGATGTAGAACCCCCCTTCCCTGTGGCACAACAACCGCAGCCTATACACACTAGGCCAGGGGCTCGCACTACACCCAACGTGGCAAGCCATTCTTACGCCATTTAAGGTAACCTCTAACAAGCTAGAAAAGGTCTCTTGAACAACTAGAGCCAGAGCCATATAGCCCTCACAGCTGTACTGTATGTCCCGGTTATCACTTACAGGTAAGTCCTTACGGAGAGTAACTAGAGCATCAAAATAACCCACATGCTCTAGACCCCTTTCAACAGAAATAACATCATCTTAATTGGTTGATTGCATAATCCATTAGTCAAATTACAAGATCATTGTTCATAATTAAGCGCTAGCAGTAGCTACCCAAATGCATAACCCATAGGTGACAAGGAAACAAGATATCAATAGCTAAGTTATAATCTCTATGGTTGTCAAGGAGAACACATGCATATGTATGATAATTTAAGTGAATAGGACAACAAGGATGGTCCCATGTTATACTTGCCTTAATCAAAGCTTTCCTGATGATACTGCTGATCTGGCTCAAAATAATACTCCTGATCGTCAAGAAACTGCTCACCGTCTATACTCGATCATCAAGCACCAACACACAATCATCCGAGCAACCATACACTAAGCAAACAAATAGACATAATTAAAATAGTACACCAACTGTAGCAAAACAATATAAAAAGTTTGTAAAACTCTTCTACACGTTACTACGATCACACAGACGCAAAGATCACCAAATTCGGAGTTAAAACGTGAAAGTTATGAATTTTCTAAGATTTCCTATATATAAATAAATACTTAATTATAACCTCGAAAAATAAATTATCAAAACGAACTGTACAACTACACTAACATGTAGAGCTCGCAAATACGAACCTAACGCAACTTGAATGGATCAAATCGGAGTTAAAACGAAGTTTTTATGACCAAAACAATTCTAGTGGCAAAACTGTAATTATCTGAAAACGTATTTTTGACTTAACCGGGAGAGAATACGCTTTCAAAACACGAAAACGGATTCAGGATATTGCGCTAAGGATCGCGGGTTCTATTTAGAAAAAGGGCAGGGACTCTTAAGCAAAAAGACATGGCCGAAAGGGTATCAGCCTTCTCCATCCATTGGATCAGATTCGGACGTCTATGATTAAAAGGAGAGGGGACACGGCGTGGCTCCCGCTGGGAATAGGACACACATGATGGCGCCATGACCGCCGGCTAACCGGAGTAGATGAATCGGAGATTCCGGCTACCATTTAAAGTGCTACCAGCACCAATCGATCCAGAAGCTCGAAGCGAGCTTACCTGCGAAGAAGATTGAAGCGCGGATGAGTCGAAGACAGTGCTTAGCTCGTTAGGGCGGACGGCGTACCCCTGCTCACTTCGGCGGAAAACTGTGAGCAACCGAATCCAAAAATGGAATGAGATAGAGATTTTATAGCTTTACTAGAACATGAACAAGGCTCTCATGACTCTTACAAGGTCGTCAATTCGATGAGTTCGTCGAATTTGAGAAGATGGCAGCGGAATAGGGTTACAGGTAACAACAAGCTCGAGATGACCTTCGGCTTAGGCAATAGATGAAGAAAACGATTGCTTTAGGCTAGCTTAAATAGGGCATGAGCACCCTCGATTTGGAATACGATCTCATGACCGATTAGATACGGGCGGAGCTTGAGTTGGGCTCGGTTCCGACTCCGCCTCGAAGCAGAGGACGATGCCGTCTCTGATGTGCTGGCTGAGCCTGTCAGCGACTCAAAGGGACAGGGCCCAGACGACAGTGAATCGAAGAGGGACACCGGCAGCTGGACTTCAAAGCTGAGCCCGGCCCATGAGTGGACACGGGGAAAAGAGCGGTAAGTGGCCCTTGGCGGTTTCGGCCCACAGCGCGGAAACGGAGGAGCAGGCTGGCCAAGCGGGCTTCTAGGCCACCAAGTAAGAAGGTAAGTTGTTTTTATTTTTTTGTTTTCTTCTTTCTTTTCTTCATTTATTTATTTTCCAAAACCTATTTCAAATAAAAGTTTTCCAAACCAAATCAAAATAAAATAAATGCAGCAGCATGAATGCAACACCAAATATTTCTTAAATTTTAATTTTCCCATTAAATGTTATCTAACTTATTTGAAATTCATTATTCCTAAAGTTTAGAATTTTTGGGTGTTACAAATTCTACCCCCCTTAAAAGAATCTCGTCCTCGAGATTGAACTGCTTACTCAAACAATTGCGGATATGATTTCCTTAATTCATCCTCTCTTTCCCAAGTTGCCTCTGCCTCTGAATATCGATTCCACTGCACCTTGCACATTTTAATAACCTGACTTCGAGTAACTCTCTCAGCAGTCTCTAAAATCTTAATCGGAAACTCTTCATATGTAAGATCCTCCTTAACAGTCAACTCTTCTAAAGATATCTGCTCCTCAGGCACCCGTAAACACTTCTTAAGTTGTGAAACATGGAACACATCATATACTCTAGATAAATTCTCAGGCAACTCTAATTGATAAGCAACTTCCCCACGTCTAGTAATAACTTTAAATGGTCCAACGTACCTTGGTGCTAGTTTACCTTTCATGTTAAACCTCTTCACACTTTTCATAGGTGACACCTTCAAATAGACATAATCACCTACCTTAAAAACTAAATCTCTTCTTCTATTGTCAGCATAACTCTTCTGACGTGACTGTGCTACTCTCAAATTCTCACGAATCACTCGCACTTGATCTTCTGCGTTTCTAAGAACATCTGTACCAAACACCTGAGATTCACCTGTCTGATCCCAAAACAATGGAGTTCTACACTTACGTCCAAACAAAGCTTCAAACGGTGCCATCTTAAGACTCTGTTGATAACTATTATTATAAGAGAATTCTGCATAAGGCAAACTCTTATCCCAACTGGCTCCATATTGCAATGCACAAGCTCTCAACATATCCTCTAATACCTAGTTGGTCCTTTCAGTCTGTCCATCTGTCTGTGGATGATATGTTGTACTAAAATTCAATTTTGTTCCCAATGATTCATGCACAGCTTTTCAAAAGTGCGACGTAAACTACGATCCTCGATCAGATACAATCTTCTTTGGAACTCCATGCAAACATACTACTCTTTCTATATACAAGGTAGCTAATTATACTCCCGTGTAATTTAATCTTGACTGGTATAAAATGAGCAACTTTAGTCAATCTATCCACTATCACCCAAATAGAATCATAACCTCTCTGAGTACGCGGTAACCCTACTATAAAGTCCATACCAACTTCCTCCCACTTCCATTCAGGAATCTTCATTGGTTGCACAATCCAGCAGGTCTTTGATGCTCTGCTTTCACCCTCTGACAAGTGTCACACAATGCCACATACTCAGCCACATCTTGCTTTAATCCAACCCACCAATATTTCTGTTTAAGATCCAAATACATCTTAGTACTACCAGGATGAATGGAATAAGCTGACTCATGAGCTTCGCTAAGAATTGCCTGTCGAACAGCTTGATCCTCAGATATACACAGCCTCTTTCCAAACCACAAAATCCCATTATCATCCATTCGAAAACCCTGGTGACTTACCAATCACTATATCTTCTGCTATCTTCTTTAGTTTCTCATCCTTCAACTGACCCTTGTAAATTTCTTACTCTAAAGTAGGCTCTATCACTAATTCCATTGTATTAGTAACAATTCCCAAATTCAAATATTTAAATTCAGCACATAACTCACTAGTCATAGACAACGTCCGTATCTCATTGGCATAACTTTTCCTACTAAGAGCATCAGCTACTTTATTAGCCTTACCAGGATGATAGTGTATCTCAATATCATAATCCTTAATCAACTCTAACCATCTGCGTTGCCTCAAATTCAGGTCTGACTGAGTGAAAATATACTTCAAACTCTTATGATCAGTGTATATATCACTCTTATGTCCAATCAAATAATGTCTCTAAATCTTTAAAGCATGAACCACAGCTGCTAACTCCAAATCATGTGTAGGATAATTCAACTCATGCTTTCTCAACTGCCTAGATGCATAAGCCACAACTCTGTCTTCTTGCATAAGAACACATCCTAAACCTTGATGAGAAGCATCACAATAAATAGAAAACTTCTTACTCAAATCTGGTAAAACCAAAACAGGCGCTGTAGTCAACCTCTTCTTCAATTCCTCAAAACTAGCTTGACATTTATCTGACCACACAAACTTGGCATTTTTCTCTAATAGAGATGTCATAGGTTTAGCAAGTTTAGAAAACCCTTCAATAAACCGTCTGTAATATCCAGCTAATCCCAAGAAACTACGAATCTCGCTAACATCAATAGGTAGTTTCCAATTCAATAGATAAGCAAAATCTGATTTCTCTGTGCAAATTCTAATTTCAGTAACTCAGTAAAACTGTCATATCTCGAGCTACAGACGTCCAATTCAGATGATCTTTACATGGTTGGAAAGCTTACAAAATTATCTACAACTTTTATTCACAACACTTTTTCTGAATCTGTCAAATAATTGGCCAAAAACTGAACTTAACCGAAACTGTTTCAGAATTCCAGACTGTGCAGTAACCCCAACTTGAAATAGATATATCTCTTAGCTCTTAATAGATATTAGAGTGATTCTTGCGGGGTTGGAAAGATATAGAAGTCTAATTATTCCCAGTATAATTTCTTAAATTTCCCATTAATGGATTTTAAGTTATTTCTTAAACATCCCAGACTGACCTAAAAATCAGCAAAGGACAGAACTATGTTCACCTCATAACCAACTAATATATTTTGATCAAACTTAATATTCTTAACCATGGAACTTGTAGGCCTATCTACAAAACTCCAGCACACATTACAAAGATCCAAATCACACATTATCACATTAACAATCCATCAATCACACAATTGTTCACACCACAAACTGACTCTCAAAACAATCCAACTTAAAATTGACTCGTAACTACTATCGTTCTTATTACATAGGGATTTTTCCTATTTCCTAGTTAAGCTTCTAATAAATCTTGGAACGACCTAACTCCGCCCTTAATTGGTCAATCTCCTTATAAGCTTGCTCCTTAAGTTCTTTTTTTTCCTTCAGCAACTCTTATGCAATGATGATGCCACAAGCTCATAACCAACTTTATAAATGTCTCCTTTAGACCCTTATGATTCTTATAGATGTTCTAACAGATTACCACTCTGAGATAAGATACTGACGCTTGATAGTGACTTTGCAACCATGTAGATAGCTGATGCTTCCAAGTGACGAAATAGAACATATAAACCTCCATCTTGTATCGTCTTTTAGTTCGACAAACCCTCTTAAGAAGAGATCAACTAGAGAACACCAAAGGATAGCTTGCATTTGTTTCTGAGTGATAACTACTATCGTGTCCTTCTATCATGTCAAAGAGACTCATGAGCATATGCAAGAACAAGTAACCTACACTTCCTCGCGAGCAGAAAAATAGCAGTGCAGAAATACAGTTATATCTCGAGTTCTACGAATCCAATGATATTGTAGCTTATACCGTTGGAAAGCTTATCAAATTTACTACAACTTCCTTATAGAATTCTTCTCCAGATTCTGCAGTTAAGGTAGTCGAAAACTGTGCACAACAGAAACTATTCCAGATTGCTGACAGCACAGATGCGTCGCCTTGTGATTTTCATAAATCCCAAACCATAATAGATATCAGGGTGGTTCTTACGGTCAGAGAAAGATATTAAAGTCTACTATTGTCCAGAATTTATCCATGATTTTTGGGCATCCAAAAATAGAGATATAAGCTAAGGTAGACAGACTGCTATAAAAAAAACAGGATAAGGTAGAAACGAGATTCAAAGACACTAGAGAGATAGATAACACTAATCTTCAAGTCTTCATGCTTCTTTGCTTTGTGTTGATGAGATATAAGACATGGATCGAGGATAGCCAAAAGATGACAAGAAAGATAAGGTTTGATCTTGAGTTCTTTGTACTTCCTCATGCCTCGTCGCTTGAGATATTCAAGACTTGCTGTTGTTGATAGCAGATCCTACCCCACTTAACAAAGATCTTGTTCCACCTGGCAATGTCGTTGAAGGCAACACTTTCTCTAAAGCTTGCTGCTAATGATAAGTCCTTCATGTGTTGATCATCCATTAAGATGAGATTAATAAGGTAGCATGACAACCAAGGGTAGACAGGAACGGTGTAAGAGAAAATGGCATGAATTAGGATCGATTGAAAGATAAGTAAGATACAAGATGTCACTACCCCACTTAACATAGATCGAGCTACTTCTCAAGACTTATACCTTCCGGGCCTACCTTTGAAACACGAGAACAAGAACAACACACAAGCAACACATCAAGCAAAACAAGCACACATCACATCATCGGTACTACACGTGCTTCTTCAATAATGGTGGTCATCCTATTGGCACATTGGAGATGATGAAAGGCCATCGAACCTTTGAACAAGGTAAGATCAGAAAACTTTTAGTAAAAACAACATAAAATAAAATCCAAGGGAGTAAGAAATATTAGCTCAAAAGAAAGCTATCAAGGAGAGGATACAACAGGACAAGGAAGAGGAATAGTCAAAATCAATGAGTCAAGGGATGACAAAATAGTTTTATCGTAAAATAAGTTTTAGAATACGTCCAGTGCTACTTGGCATACGTCCTACAGTCAACACCGCTCTGATACCACTCTGTCACACCCGGTTTTCTAAAGAACAAAACCAGGCTAGTCATATGTGTGCCCAGGAAGTCCACACATATGCCAGAATGAAAAAGTATCAGAAACAATGTTATTATATAACGTATACATAGCTATATTAACACTTACATCAGAGTATCGTGGAACGGTGACTAAACTTCGGGCTCCATTCTTCTCAGGGATGGCTGACTGGGGGTAACATATGCCTAGCACTTCTACTAGTCTTCTGGAAACTCCACTACACCTTTGTCCTTTTTCCGAGTAGCATCTTATTACACACTGGAGTGTTGGGGAAATATCAAGAATGAGTCCATGTCGAACTCAACAAGTATAACACAAGGTTCATGAGGCTCAAAAAGGCTAGACACTGTTTATCTGCGTTTAGCTTTTAATCATCATATAATTAGCAATTGAGTAGCATCAAGGTAATCCAAATCCCATTAATGAATTAATGATCAATTGTAATAAGGATAATGAATAGCATTAACATGAGCATAATAATAATCAATAATAATTAAGCATGATATAACAATGGTGATCAACTATTCTGTAAGAATCTCCAAGGCCGCTCGTATCCGTGAGCACGGCTAGTATACCAGTTTTTAAACTCTGCGCAGAGGTGTACACTTTCACTGTGAGTCAAGATTTCCAAATGCATGGGTTTGCAAGGCCCAGAACATCAGAGACCATATAAAGTCATTCAAAAGTTCGTCTAACAAGTTAGGGCCATTAGATTCACTCGGCAGGCAGATGTAGAACCCCCCTTCCCTGTGGCACAACAACCGCAGCCTATACACACTAGGCCAGGGGCTCGCACTACACCCAACGTGGCAAGCCATTCTTACGCCATTTAAGGTAACCTTTAACAAGCTAGAAAAGGTCTCTTGAACAACTAGAGCCAGAGCCATATAGCCCTCACAGCTGTACTGTATGTCCCGGTTATCACTTACACGTAAGTCCTTACGGAGAGTAACTAGAGCATCAAAATAACCCACATGCTCTAGCCCCCTTTCAACAGAAATAACATCATCTTAATTGGTTGATTGCATAATCCATTAGTCAAATTACAAGATCATTGTTCATAATTAAGCGCTAGCAGTAGCTACCCAAATGCATAACCCATAGGTGACAAGGAAACAAGATATCAATAGCTAAGTTATAATCTCTATGGTTGTCAAGGAGAACACATGCATATGTATGATAATTTAAGTGAATAGGACAACAAGGATGGTCCCATGTTATACTTGCCTTAATCAAAGCTTTCCTGATGATACTGCTGATCTGGCTCAAAATAATACTCCTGATCGTCAAGAAACTGCTCACCGTCTATACTCGATCATCAAGCACCAACACACAATCATCCGAGCAACCATACACTAAGCAAACAAATAGACATAATTAAAACAGTACACCAACAGTAGCAAAACAATATAAAAAGTTTGTAAAACTCTTCTACACGTTACTACGATCACACAGACGCAAAGATCACCAAATTCGGAGTTAAAACGTGAAAGTTATGAATTTTCTAAAATTTCCTATATATAAATAAATACTTAATTATAACCTCGAAAAATAAATTATCAAAACTAACTGTACAACTACACTAACATGTAGAGCTCGCAAATACGAACCTAACGCAACTTGAACGGATCAAATCGGAGTTAAAACGAAGTTTTTATGACCAAAACAATTCTAGTGGCAAAACTGTAATTATCTGAAAACGTATTTTTGACTTAACCGGGAGAGAATACGCTTTCAAAACATGAAAACGGATTCAGGATATTGCGCTAAGGATCGCGGGTTCTATTTAGAAAAAGGGCAGGGACTCTTAAGCAAAAAGACATGGCCGAAAGGGTATCAGCCTTCTCCATCCATTGGATCAGATTCGGACGTCTATGATTAAAAGGAGAGGGGACACGGCGTGGCTCCCGCTGGGAATAGGACACACATGACGGCGCCATGACCGCCGGCTAACCGGAGTAGATGAATCGGAGATTCCGGCTACCATTTAAAGTGCTACCAGCACCAATCGATCCAGAAGCTCGAAGCGAGCTTACCTGCGAAGAAGATTGAAGCGCGGATGAGTCGAAGACAGTGCTTAGCTCGTTAGGGCAGACGGCGTACCCCTGCTCACTTCAGCGGAAAACTATGAGCAACCGAATCCAAAAATGGAACGAGATAGAGATTTTATAGCTTTACTAGAACATGAACAAGGCTCTCATGACTCTTACAAGGTCGTCAATTCGATGAGTTCGTCGAATTTGAGAAGATGGCGGTGGAATAGGGTTATAGGTAACAACAAGCTCGAGATGACCTTCGGCTTAGGCAATAGATGAAGAAAACAATTGCTTTAGGCTAGCTTAAATAGGGCATGAGCACCCTCGATTTGGAATACGATCTCATGACCGATTAGATACGGGCGGAGCTTGAGTTGGGCTCGGTTCCGACTCCACCTCGAAGCAGAGGACGATGCCGTCTCTGATGTGCTGGCCGAGCCTGTCAGCGACTCAAAGGGACAGGGCCCAGACGACAGTGAAACGAAGAGGGACACCGACAGCTGGACTTCAAAGCTGAGCCTGGCCCATGAGTGGACACGGGGAAAAGAGCGGTAAGCGGCCCTTGGCGGTTTCGGCCCACAGCGCGGAAACGGAGGAGCAGGCCGGCCAAGCGGGCTTCTAGGCCACCAAGTAAGAAGGTAAGTTGTTTTTATTTTTTTGTTTTCTTCTTTCTTTTCTTCATTTATTTATTTTCCAAAACCTATTTCAAATAAAAGTTTTCCAAACCAAATCAAAATAAAATAAATGCAGCAGCATGAATGCAACACCAAATATTTCTTAAATTTTAATTTTCCCATTAAATGTTACCTAACTTATTTGAAATTCATTATTCCTAAAGTTTAGAATTTTTGGGTGTTACAACATCAACAACAATATATTAATACTTTGTTTTAACTCTAGCCGATAGGATTGTTATCGGCAATTACACTTTTATGCATCTATCCAGATACTGGGGTAATATTTCTTTAAGTATTTTCCATTTAATGCTCTGGGAAACACAACCCCTTCGAGGGTTTCGAGAATATACGTATTGCCAGGAACAGATTGATTTATTCGATATGGACCTTCCCAATTAGGTGACCATTTGCCAAACTTAGAACTTTTAGTCCCAATCGGTAAAATCAACTTCCAAACCAAATCTCCATCGACAAATTCCTTTACCTTCACCTTCTTATCATACCATCTGGCTACCCTTTTCTTATTCTCCTTAGTGCTAGCTAAAGCTTTTAACCGATGACCTGCTACATCCTCCAACTCATCTTTCATAAGGGTATCATAGTCATCGGCTGTCAATTGATCTTGAGAGCATATTCGCCTAGAGCTAGTTTTAACCTCCCAAGGTAATATTGCGTCGTGTCCATACACCAACTGATAAGGTGTTACCTTGGTTGCACCATGACATGCCATCCGATATGACCATAAGGCTTCATTTAATATTGTATGCCACCTCTTAGGATATTCTTTAATTTTGTGCTTAATGAGCTTGATAATTCCTTTGTTAGAAGCCTCAGCCTGACCATTAGTCTGGGCATAATATGGTGAAGAATTCAAAACTTTAATCCCCATACCTATAGCAAACTCATCAAATTCACCTGATTTAAACATGGTACCTTGATCGGTAGTGATGGTTTGAGGAATACCAAATCGGTAGACAATATGCTCTTTCACAAAATCAATCATATTAGCCGATGTCACCTTTTTCAAAGGAATTGCTTCAACCCACTTTGTGAAGTAATCGGTAGCAACCAGAATAAATTTATGCCCTTTACTCGATGGTGGATAAACCTGACCGATGAGATCAATAGCCCAACCCCGGAACGGCCAAGGCTTAATTATGGGGTTCATAGCCGATGCGGGTGCCCTTTGAACATTACCAAATTTTTGACATTCCTGACATCCTTTAAAATATTTAAAACAATCTTCGAGAATAGTCGGCCAATAATATCCATTCCTTCTGATCATCCATTTCATCTTGAAAGCTAACTGATGAGCCCCACATACTCCTTCATGAATCTCACCCATCAGGCCTTTTGATTCATCGATGCCAACACACCTGAGTAAACTCCATCTATGGTATGGTAATATAATTCATTATCGAGGAGCACATACTTGGTAGCTTGGAACCTTATACGTCTTTCAACCTTTTTAGATGGATTCTTTAAATAATCAATAATTTCCTTTCTCCAGTCATCGGTCTCAACTGCCGATGCTAACACTTCTTGAATAGGCTGATATCCTGAAGCATGCTGAGCTAATCGATTAGCCTCTTCATTATGCAGTCGAGAAACATGTTCCAGATGAAAATTCCTAAACCCTTTCAACAATTGCAAACACTTCTCATAATATGAAATTAAAATTTCACTTCGGCATTCATAAATCCCAACCAACTGATTTATAACTAGCATAGAATCACCAAAGACTTCAACAGCATCGGCACGTACTTCCTTAAGCAATTCTAACCCTTTTATCAAGGCTTGGTACTCAGCTTGATTGTTTGTTGATGTAGCAACAATCGGTAACGAGAACTCATACTTCTTCCCCTAAGGGGAAATTAACACAATACCAATGCCTGCTCCTTCACCACATGTAGATCCATCAAAGAAAAGTGTCCAAGGAGCAATCTCCAGAGAATCCACTGTGTTGCAATGTTGAGTAACGAAATCAGCCATAACCTGTCCTTTAACTGCCTTAGCCGATTCATAACATAGGTCAAATTCTGATAACGCTAAAATCCATTTGCCAATTCTACCACTTAATATCGGCATCGACAGCATATACTTGACCACGTCATCTTTGCATATGACAGTACACTCAGCCGATAGTAAATAATGCCTCAACTTAATACAAGAAAAGTATAGACACAGACATAATTTCTTAATAGCCGAATACCTGGTTTCAGCATCTATTAACCGTCTGCTCAAATAATAGATAACACGTTCTTTCCCTTCAAATTCTTGAATAAGAGCTGAGCCGATAACAGTATCATCAGTTGACAAATACAATCTGAAAGATTTTCCATGTTGAGGTGGAACTAGCACTGGAGGATTGGTTAAGTAACTCTTAATTTCATCTAGGGCTAATTGCTGCTCATCTCCTCATTTAAATTCCTGATCGGCTTTTAATTTCAGTAATGGACTGAAGGCCTTGATCTTACCCGACAGATTAGATATGAATCTCCTAATGAAATTAATCTTGCTGATCAAGGATTGTAATTCAGTTTTATTGGTAGGAGCAACAACCATGTTGATTGCCTCAATAGACTTCCTACTAATTTCAATGCCCCGCTGATGTACCATAAAACCCAAGAATTGTCCTACCGATACACCAAATGCACATTTATTAGGATTCATCTTTAATCCATGCTTCCTTATGCACTCCAATATCTTCCGTAGATCGGTTAGATGCTTTGTGATGTCTCCAGACTTAATCATTATGTCATCAATGTAGATCTCTACCAATGTGCCGATATATTCATGAAAAATAAAGTTCATAGCTCTTTGATAAGTAGCACCGGCATTTTTCAAACCAAATGTCATAACTATCCATTCAAATAATCCCACATGACCTGGACACCTAAAAGCAGTCTTGGGAATATCCTCTTCAGCCATGAATATTTGATTATAACCCGCATTACCATCCATGAAGCTGATAATTTGATGTCCTGCTGCAGCATCAATCAACAGATCAGCAATCGGCATTGGATAACCATCCATTGGTGTAGCTTTATTGATATTCCTGAAATCAATACAAACACGAAGTTTCCCATTTTTCTTGTAAACAGGAACCACATTAGAAATCCACTCTGCATATCGACACTACCGAATAAACTTTGCCTCAATCAATTTAGTTATTTCGGCCTTAATATCAGAAAGTATATTAGGATTGCATCGGCGCGCTGGCTGCTGATGTGGCCGAAACCCAGACTTAATAGGCAACCGATGTTCAACTATCGATCGGTCTAATCCAGGCATTTTAGTATAATCCCAAGCAAAATAATCTTTATATTCTTTTAACAAATCGACTAATTGCTGTTTACACTTGGAATTTAACTTAGCACTAATAAAAGTAGGCCTTGGCCTATCGCCTTCACCAATATCTACTTCTACTAAATCATCAGTCGATGTAAACCCTTGACCTAATTTTCCATCATCGGCAAACCTATCCATTAAAATTCTTCTTCAGAACCGACTGCTTGGATCGGTGGAATTTTGTAATCGGCAACCTTGAGGAACTCTTTTTCCCAAGCTTCTCCTGATATGCACTTGGTTCGTTCATAAGTGTCTGATTCTGCCGATGTGATGATATAAGAAGAATCACCAGGAACAACCTTAATTTTATCTCCAATCCATTGTACAAGGCACTGATGCATTGTAGAAGGAACACAACAATTAGCATGAATCCAATCCCTTCCTAGAAGCAGATTATATGCACCCTTGCCATTAATGACAAAGAAAGTCGTCGGCAAGGTTTTACTGCCGATGGTCAACTCAACACACACTGCCCCTTTAGTTGGTGACACATTGCCTTCAAAATCCTTTAGCATCATATCAGTTTTAGTTAAGTCTTGATCTCCCTTACCAAGCTTCCGATACATCACATAAGGCATAATATTAATCGCAGCTCCTCCATCAATAAGTATCTTAGATACAGGCTGCCCATCAACTCTGCCTTTTACAAACAAAGCCTTGAGATGTTGTCTCTCATCATCGGCAGGCTTCTCAAAAACAGCCATCATTGGATCTAGCGTTAATTGAGCTATTTGGTCAGAGAAAACAGCTTCTTCCTCATTATCAGAGAGTGCCAAAAATTCTATCAGCAACATAAACACCATATTGACATCTGCCAATGGGCCTTTATTTTTGTGCTTTATCTGCCACTGCTGATTACCAGATCTCTCATTAGAGGAACTCTCTTCTTGGTATAAGTCCTCTTGACGCTCTCGCTGCATTTTCCTTTTCTGTGTCTTTGTCAAACCTTCTGGACACCATTGAGGAAGTTTAGTTTTCCACACTGGCTGGTAGGTCTTGGTTGACTCTACACGATGTATATTAGGATCCCTATAAAATATTTCTTCATCAGGAACTCTTGCATTTGCCATCTCTTCAAGTTCCTCTTGGTTTCTCAGAAAATATGCAACGCGTTTACCAAGCCTCTCATGTACACTGAGCCTGCCCCTAGCCGATCATGTACTGATGCTTTACATCTGATCGGCTCATTGATAGACAAACCTTGATTACCAGATTGAAACCTCCTTTCTGGATGATTAACCCCATAATAACCATTGCACTCTGGGTAATTTTCAACAGTAGGTAACTTAATACCCTCTTTCCAACAATGAATAAAAAATGGACACCTCTAATGATCCTTATGCCGATTCCACTCCTCTCAGCGTCTTTCTTCTTGCTGTTGTCGATATCGGTCCCTTCGTTGACGCCAGCTTTCCTGTCGCCTTTGATGAGTAATCACAATGCCAGATCGAGGAGGCTTTCTAGAACTGCCACTTTCTATTAGTATCCCCTTGCCTTTTGCATCATCGGTAGTTATCCGATGTTGGGGATTCACTGATGCGTTTTTCTCAGCAGCTTCCGATGTCAACACCTTAGTCTTTCCTTCAGCATCCAACATATTTGCTGGAAAAGGATGTTGATCAATTTTCATCGGCTTCTGAATCTTGGAATTACCAAATTTTATTCTTCCAGACTCAATAGCTAATTGTAACTGCTGTCTAAACACTTTGCACTCATTTGTACTGTGTGAAGTTGCATTATGCCATTTGCAATACAGCATTTTCTTCAACTCTTCTGCCGATGGGATCACATGATTAGGTGACAGCTTAATCTGGCCCTCTTGAAGCAAAAGATCAAATATCTTATCGGCTTTGGTGATGTCGAAAGTAAACTTCTCTGGCTCTTTGTGACCAAAGGGACAAGATATCGGCTTTTTATTCTTAACCCACTCAGCTAAACCGATAACTGATTCTTCATCCGAGTCAGAATCTTCTATCTCTTCGACAAATGAAACCTTCTTGTTCCTATTCCTTTTGGGTTCAAAAACCCTAGTGTCTTGATCAGAAATCCTTTGCACTAGATGACTTAGGCTTTCGAACTCCTAAGAAGCATATATGTCCTTAAGGTGTGGCAACAATCCCTGAAAGGCCAAATTGGTAAGTTGCCGATCATCCAATACCAGGCTATAACACTTATTTTTTACATCTCGTAGCCTTTGCACAAAACCTTCCACCGATTCATCATTGCGCTGTTTCAACTTTACCAAATCGGTAAGCTTCTTTTCATGAACTCCAGCAAAGAAATATTTATGAAATTGCTTTTCCAGATCAGCCCAAGTAATAATAGAATTTGGCGGTAATGAAATAAACCATGTAAATGCTGATCCAGATAGAGATGATGAAAACAAACGAACTCTCAATTCATCTCTACTAGCTGCCTCTCCACATTGAATAATGAAGCGATTAACATGCTCCATGGTTGATGTATCATCTTGCCCAGAGAACTTAGTGAAATCTGGCACCTTGTACCGATTTGGGAGACGAATTAAATCGTATGCCGGAGGATATGGAGTCCGATAAGAATAGGTATTGACCTTGGGCTTGATCCCAAACTGATCTTTCATAATTTCTGCTATTTTATCGGCCCAAAAAGCATCAATATCTTGTTGACGATATGGCTGAATTTCCACTGGAGGTACTTGCTGATACCCTTCTGCATATCTTTGTGGCCCACGATCTCCAGCAACTGGCATATTCACCACTATTTGTGGTCCATTAACCTGCTGGAAAGGATTCATCGGCTGAGCTGACGATGCTTGATTCTAAAAACCAGCATGCATGTGACCTTGATGAATACCTGCAGCTTGCTGATTTGGCTGAACTATATGTTGAGTGGGAAACTGCCCTGACCAATTATTATTAGCGTTCATCGGTACAAAATTTGCTGATGGCTGGTAACTTGTTGGCATTGCTGGATAATTACAACCAACTTGAGGTATAACCTGGACTCCAAGTTGACTTACAATAGGAGCCTTCTGTTGCATCGGTAACAAATTTGCCGATGGACTTGAATTAGATGTTTGACCCAAAGGCACGTGAAAACCCCCTAGAGTTGGTTGCACAGTAGTTGCTGCAGTATATTGAGGTACTTGAGCTATCGGTGAACCAGCCGATGGCATAGGAGCTTTTCCTGCTGTATCAAACACTTGAGGTAATCCAGGGTTAAAAGTAGATGGCTCTGGAGGCATACCATATCCCCACCAATTAGCAGGAGTCTGATTACTCTATGGCACAGGACCTGATAAAGCCGATGCCGATAGATTTGTATTAAGCTGAACTCGTCCTGATAATGCTGAATCTGATCGCATCGGTGTAGACTGTACGTTAGATAAACCTACTGATACTAGAGGGGAAGAAATCTCTGTACCCACAACGGCTGGGGAGCCGATAGAGTAATAACAAATGCTGACTCTGGTTGATGATAAGCAGGCCCAACATAACGAGGTGACGCTTGCCCTTCTTTGAAAGTTCGAACCACAGCATTATGAACAGTATTAGACAGCACATTGGAGTGATTAATTAAAGCATGATTTACTACAGAATTAACCATCTCTTGAAGTTTACCTGGATTAGAATCAAAGGTAACTTGCCGAGGCAACGACAAGTCTTGCTTCTGCATGACTTGTCCACTCTTGTTCAAGCTGAATGACTTCAAGCAGAGCTGTCTGTATTATTCTATAGCCCTTTCCATAGCCTGCTTCTGTTCTTCCTTAAGATCTTCTTCTGATACCGCGATGATGTTTCCCTCATCGATCTCAGGATTGAACATGTTGATCAGATCTGGTCCCACCGAGCGTGCCAAAAGATGTGTTGATGCAAAAGTGGATCTGCAAACACAAAGGGCTAATACCCGAAATCGATATCCAAAGCGTTCCAGTCGATTTGACCTGTTAATCGACAAGGATGAAGATACGAGCACTTTGGTCCTGACAACAGCGATACGCCCGGAAGTCACGGCCAAGAAGTACTCACGCGGAACTCGAGGATCGTCGAAGATTGCACTGAAGCAATGCAACTCGCCGAATCGATGAGAACTCGTAAAAAGGAAAAAGTATGCAAATTGACGAAGTCGCCGAAAAGTAGATGTAAATAAGAGTAAAAGCTATTTTTGATATTGATTGATTGATTATTACATTGCCCTTCACCCTATATTTATATCCTGATCTACAGAAACGTAACCAAATACGACTAGGACACTAAATCCAAATCTAAGGAAACACATGACTTTGATACAACTCAGACTCTAATAAACGTATACAAGGAAATTAACTCCTATCTATTCCATAGTCCGCCTCAATCACGATGGTATTCTCATCGACCTCCTTTCCATCGGCAGCAGCCTTCAAGTCTCTTCCATCGGCACACTCCCTGTTTCATCGGTAGTAGTCTTTAAGTCTTCTTTCATCGGCATCGGCAATAATACCCTTAACCTTATCGGCAACACTTCAATTTTAATCCACATGCCACCACCACTCATAAGCAGCCTTCTTTATAAGCTCATTTTCATCGGCTATCAATCTACATAGTAATCTTTCCTCTGCTGATTAGCCCTTCCTGACCATCTTGACACGTGCCAAAAAACGATGTCAATAGTTCTGAATAATTATGCATGCGAAATATCTTTTCTACCTTCAACTCCTATGTGAAATAATCTTCAGGATCAGACCCTCCATCAAATTTTGGCATAGTGAATTTCAGTTTGCCAAATTTCTCCTCTTGGTTGCCTCTCCTATGACGGTGGCGACCAAAGCTATGTTGAGAATGATTATCATCATCCTCATCTTCAGATTCTTCATCATCATTCCTTCGACCTTGTCCACTTCCTCTGTTATGTGCAGCTCTTTGATTCCTCCGACCCCTTCTTCTTCCATCACTATCTTCATCATCTCCACCATGGTTACTGCCACCTTCTTGAGGAGGACGATGTCCTCTGATCTCATTCATAAGGGCTTGAAGATCTTGAGTCAATTGATCTTGCTTTTCTTCCATGCTTTGCCGAAGTTCATTAAATTGTGCCGCAGTGACATAATCATCGATCTCAGCATTAGAACCCATCTTTCTGAAATGTTAGCTCAATATGGCAATAGAGATTTGTGGAATAGGAATATATATGTGGAATCTCACAACCTTACCTCTCTAACCAACCGAAGCTCTTATGAAATCCCTGCGAGTTACAGGAAAAAATAATGTGTGGCGGTATTCGAGAGTGATGGTTGGGAGAATACAAGACCAAAGAATACCGATTACGATGGCTTATATGTGGAGCTTGGTGGGGAGTAATGCACAAGGGATGCAATCTGAATTCTAGCTATTGTAAAGTTAAGTAACAACCCAAGCTAGAAGTTCCCTGTCTAGTGCTGATCACAGAATATGAATGAGATGTAAATCGATCACACACACGCAAGGAAATTTTAGATTTGATGCAAACAAGGAGTATGATTGGGATGCAAGTGTTGCGATCAGACCCAACTAAAATTTTGCACCAAACAAGGATAGCACACTGGTTGCACTACTTGATATGAAAACTTTCAGCACTTGTGCACATAAACCTACTGATCTTTCATCCTTTCTTTCTCAGCTTTTCTCTATTCTTTTTTTACTTTTCTTTCTTCTCTTTTTTTTTGACACACTTTTTTTATAACTAAACACAGAGACCAGATTAAGACACTTGCACAATTAAGATAAGAACAAAACACAACTGGTAGCTATAATAGGATCAAAGTTTATGTCACACCCGGTTTTAAGGACAAAACCAGACATACACCATATGTGAAATAAAGAAGACAAATCTCACATATAGCCACAGATAAGTGGAATATCAAAAGACAAATGCTTAATATACATAACACAATAGTATAAAATATACCTTAAAGAGCAACACAGCGGAAAGACAACTCCGAACACCGGGTGTAGACCTCATTCCAGGATCAAACTAACTGGTTGATCACAAGCCTAACAATTCCAGAATCTAACAGTCTGGCACCCTTCCTGAGATATGGGGAAATAGCAAGGGTGAGTCCATGTCGAACTCAACAAATATAACATGGGGTTCATGAGGCTCAAAAGGTTTGACACGGTTTAATGCAATAGCTTTTAGTGAGTCATTTTTTTAGCAATTGAGTAGCAACAAGTTTAACATAATCCCAAATAACCTCATGATCATGTAAACGAGAATAATGTATAGCAAGAAACAATAATCATTAGTGAGCATCAATATCATCAGTATTATCATTATCATCAGTGTTCATCATTTATTCTGTAAGGATCCAAGGCCACTCGTGACCGTGAGCACGGCTGTTATAACAGTTTTACACTCTGCAGAGGTTGTACACTTTCACTGTGAGTCATGATTACCCATATGCCCGGGATCGCGACTCCCAAAACACTTCCAAGGTGAGCAGGCAAGGAATCACTATGAAGCCTTTCAAAGGTTCGTCTAACAAGTTAGGGCCGCTAGGTTTCAGAAGTCAGTCCGTGTGATACACCACGCAGGGATCCACAGTCTGCTTTACCCCATTTGCGCCACAAGGGTAACCTCTAACAAGCTAGAAAAGGTCCTCATACTGAGCTAAAGCCAGAGCCATATAGCCCTCACAGTTGTACTGTAAGTCCCGGATTTTCGCTTACAGATAAGTCCTTATGGAGAGAAACTAGAGCACCATAAAGATAACCAAATATGCTCTAGCCCTCTTGAGCCATACTGCTTTAAAGCATCATTTAAACGTTTATTGCATATACCATTAGTCAAGTTACAGATCATGATTATTCAAAAAGAGCACTAGCATCACTACCCAATGCAATGTCCCATAGGTGTCAAGGTACAAGATACAAAAACTAGGATATCCTTAATGGTAACAAGGTAGACACATGCATATGAATTAAGTATATTAAAGATGAATAGGAAACAAGGATGATCCCATGCTATACTTGCCTTAAACACCGATCCTTCGGTAAGCTTTAATCTTCAACGTTCTTCTTCTTCTTCTTGATAACCACGTATATCTCACCGACTGGACGAAATCATAAATCACCACACAAGCATCCATACAATCATACACGAAGCAAACAATAGATCTAAATTAGAACAGTACACCAAACATATGAAACAATATGTGAAAAGGTTTTAAAGATGTTCTACGCATTACTACGAACACATAGACGCGAAAAGCACACTAATCAAAGCTACGGTTGAAAAGATACATCTACCGAAAAATTTGCTCTTAGAAGAAAATATAAAACTATTAACTTCATGAGTTTTAATTATATAAAATATTTTATAAATACTATATATAGAATTAAGTCAAATTTAGATTCAAATTATGAAACTAAAGTAAAATAAATCATATTTTATTTACAAAACCCAGTTGCATAATTATTAATTAAGATATGATTTAAACCATAAAATTTCAGAATTAGTAATATGATAAATACTGTCACTAACACGTAGATCTCGTTGCTATGAATCTAACGCAACTCGAATGAGCTAAAACGGATCTAAAACGTAGAAGATATGATTTAAACAAGATTTACTTTATTAAAGTAATAGATTAAATCTCACATCGGAACTTAAAAATAGAAAACCTAACCAACAGTAACACTAACAGTATAACAAGTTTGTAAAACTCTTCTACACGTTACTACGATCACATAGACATAAAGATCACGAAATTTGGATTTAAAACGTAAAAATTATGAATTTTCTAAGATTTCCTATAGATAAATAATTACTTTAATATAAACTCGAAAATAAATTAATTCAAACCTACTGTACAGTTGCATCATTAGATAGAGCTCTCAAATATGAATCTAACGCAATTTGAATGGATCAAATCGGAGTTAAAACGAAGATTCTACGGCTAAAACAATCTGAGTGGCAAAACTGTAAATATGAGAAAGCGTATTTTCTTTTTCCGAAACGAATTACGTTTTCAACTAATCAAAGCGTATTTTTCCGTTTTACGTTTTGGACCGCGGGTTACAAACTCTGAAACCTCAGGGGCTCTTTAGCAAAAATGTCGGCCGAAGGGGTATCGTGAATTATCAGCCGTTGGATCTGAAATAGATGGCTCGGATTGGATCGGGGAGGACGGTGGCGGCACTCCCGCCGGAACAGTGGCCCGGCGGCGATTCCGCGGCGGCGCCATGGCCGGAAACACCTATCCCGCGCTACGGAGCATGAGCTCGCGAACGGAAAACTCAGGGAGAGAGAGAATGACATGGCGAGCTCACCTAGGGCAAAATCGTGGCCGGGGATGAAGCAAGGAGAGCGTGCGGCTAGGAGAGGCGGACGGTGGAGGTGGACCTTCGGCTGTGGCCACCACAAGGCGGTAGAGCTGCGATTTGCGGCCGAATGAAGAGCGGGGAAGGGTGGCGGCTCCGTTTTTATAGTCCGGAGGTGGCGCTAAAGATGGAAAGGGGAGGATTGAGGTGACGGATTCGAATCGGGAGAGCGAAGGAAAGAAATCGGAACTGGCGTGGGGAGGAAGAAGGCGCCTGACATGCGGGCCCGAGTCGTCAGTGACTGGGAAGCGGGGAAAGGAAGGCGCAGGCGGCTAGCTAGGCCGGCGGCCGCGGCTCGGCCCACGCGGGTGATCGGGAGGAGGAAACGGGCCGCGCGCGCTGAGCAGGCCGAGGCGGACGCGGGGTAAGCAGGCCGGCGCTGCGGGCTGCGGAAAGAAATGGGCCAAAACCGAGATGAGCTGATTTTCTATTTTCTTTTTCTTTTCTAATTTTTCAAAGCAGATTTTCAAATAAATTTTGAATTGCCTTTTGTATTTTCAAAAAGTACACACAATGCAAATTAATATGCAGCAGCATGAATGCTCAAACATGTTTCTATCCTTATATTTGATTTTAAATTTATAAAAATTATTCTTATTCTAAATTTGCATGCTCACAAAAATACATAAAAAAAAACATATTTTCCTATTTTTATGTCACACCCATTTATCGACCAAATGGAATGCATACCCTTATGTGCGCCCAGAGATCAATCACACATAAGTTCACAAATTATAACAGAAGTATCATCACAAATGTTATTACATCTCGATATTTAAACACATAGTCTTAACACAAATGTAGCGGAAGTATAAATAAAAATCTCTCGTGGTAGCTCCAGTCACAGGTACATTGACTGGTTGACAGCAAGACTAGTAATCTTCAGGGAAGTAGGCGTAGTAGTCACTATTACCTCCATCTGTTACCCATCCGGGATTTTTATCCAAGTAAAAGAAATAAACAAGCGTAAGTACATCTCGTACTCAACAAGTGTAACATGGGGTTCATGAGGCTCAAAAAGGCATATTCATTGGTTTATCAGCATGTAGCTTTTAGTTAGCATGATTTTAGCATAACAATAGCATCAAAATGTCTCAATATAAACATTAAACATATGATCCATGTGACATGAATAATGAATAGCAAAAACATATCCATTATTAATGATCAACTATTCCATAAGGGTCCAAGGCCACTCGTAACCGTGAGCACGGCTGTTATAACAGTTTTACACTCTGCAGAGGTTGTACACTTTCACTGTGAGTCGTGTTACCCAAATGCCCGGGTTAATTACTCCCAAAACACTACCAAGGTGAGCAGGCAGGGTAAACACTATGAAGTCTTTCGAAGGTTCGTCTAACAAGTTAGGGTCATTAGATTTCACTCGGCAAACAGATGTAGAGCCCCCCTTCCTGATGGCACAATAACACGCAGCCTATACACATGAGGACAGAGGCCGCACTATACCCGATTCGTCAAGCCATTCTTACGCCATAAAGGAATACCTCTAACAAGCTAGAAAAGGTCCTTCTATATGACTAAAGCCAGAGCCATATAGCCCCCACAGTTGTACTGTAAATCCCGGATTGTCGCTTATAGATGAGTCCTTATGGAGAGCAATTAGAGCATCAAAAATAACCCCATGCTCTTAAACAGTAATAAAATCATCTTTTAATGTTTATTGCATATTCCATTAGTCAAATTACATGATCATAGTCCATGTTTAAGCACTAGCCAAAATACTCAATGCAATTTAATAGGTACCAAGGGAAAGGATCAATCGCTAAGTCATCCTTAACAAGGAATAAATGCATAATGATATTAATTGCATAAAGTGAATAGGACAACAAGGATAATCCCATGCTATACTTGCCTTGCTCAAACTGGTCCTGAAGATCTTGCTCGTAATAAAGCTCTTGATCTCCAACGAATTTCTCACCGTCTAAACTCGATCAACCATTATCAACAACACACATCCAGAGGCAATCATGCATTGACAAACAAGACTATAATTAGAACAATACACCAACAGTAAGAAAATAAAATAAAAAGTCTTTAAAATGAATCTACAACTTGCTAGGATCACACAGACGCGAAGATCACGAAAATCGGATCTAAAACGACAAAGTTATGAATTTCCAAAGATTTCCTATAGAAAAATAAATACTTTAATATAAACTTGAAAATAAATTATCTCAAACCTACTGTACAGTTCTATCATGATGTAGAGCTCGCAAATATGAATCTAACGCAATTTGAATGGATCAAATCGGAGTTAAAACGAAGATTCTACGGCTAAAACAATCTGAGTGGCAAAACTGTAAATATGAGAAAGCGTATTTTTCTTTTTCCGAAACGAATTACGTTTTCAACTAATCAAAACGTATTTTCCCGGTTTACGCTTTGGACCGCGGGTTAGATAATTGAAAACTCCAGGGGCTCTTTAACAAAAACACCAGCGAACCGTTATCTTCTAATATGAGCCGTCGGTTTTAGATCGGACGGTCCAGATCGATCGGGGGAGGAGACAGGCGGCGCTCCGGCCGGACTTCACCGAGACGTCGACTCGCGCGGCTGCGCCATGGCCGGAAAACTCCAAAACTCGCCACGGTGCACGAAATCGCGAAGCAAGAGTACCGTTCGGTAGATAACTTCAAGGCGAACTTACCCACGGCAAGATTGAGGCCAAGAACAAGGCGAGGGAGGCGTGCGGCTTGATATGGCGGCCGGTGGAGGCGGTGCTTCGGATGTAGCCGCCCCGAGGCGATATAGCTGCGGTTTAGGGTGGGATGTGGAGCGGGGAGGGGCTACGGTCCCGTTTTTATAGTCCGGAGAGGTCGCTAACTAAGGAAAAGGCGAGATTCGAAGATCCAAATCGGATCGGGAGAGAGGGAAGGCGGCGTCAGCCGGAGGAAGAAGAAAGGAAGGCGAGAACGGGTCACTGACCGGTGGGACCCACGCGTCAGCGACTCAAGGTGAGACGCAGGCCGCGGCTCGGGCTCGGCCCATGCGGGCGAAGGGGGCGCGCGGGGAGAAGGAAAAAAAAAAACTGGGCCGCGGCTAGCAGGCCGAGAAGATGGGCTGCGGGAGAGATGCGGCCCGGTAAGAAGGTAAATTCCTTTTCTTTTTCTTTTCCAATTTTTCAAATCCATTTTTCAAATGATTTTCAAATCAAATTTGAATTTGATTTAAACTACTCAATTCAAAACTCCAAATGCAGCAGCATGAATGCTCAATCATGTTTCTACCCTTATATTTGATTTTAAATTTATAAAATTATTCTTATTCTAAATTTTGCATGCTTCACAAAAATAAATGTAAAAATCATATTTTTCCTATTTTTCTTCTTTTCAAATTTTTAGGGTGTTACAATTCTACCCCCTTAAGATGAATCTCGTCCCGAGATTCGACCGATGCTTACTCAAATAGCTGCGGGTAGGTTTTTCTCAAATCCTCTTCTCGTTCCCAAGTAGCCTCTTCTGCTGTGTACCGATTCCATTGTACTTTACACATTTTGATTGTTCTACTTCTTGTGACTCTGTCCGCAGTCTCTAAAATTTTAACCGGAAACTCTTCATATGTAAGATCCTCCTTAACAGTAAGTTCCTCTAATGAAATCTGCTCCTCTGGTACTCGTAAACATTTCTTCAATTGAGACACATGGAACACATCATGTACACCTGCCAAACTTTCAGGTAATTCCAACTGATATGCCACTTCACCACGTCTCTCTATAATCTTGAAAGGTCCAATATATCTTGGTGCCAATTTACCTTTCATGTTGAACCTTCTCACACTCCTCATTGGCGATACTTTCAAATATACATAATCCCCTACCTCAAAATCAACTCCCTTCTGCGAGTATCAGCATAGCTTTTCTGTCTAGACTGTGCTATTTTTAAATTATCTCTAATCATTCTCACTTTCTTTTCAGCATCCTTTAATACATCAGGTCCATACACTTGACTCTCCCCTGTCTGATTCCAGAACAACGGGGTTCTACATTTTCGTCCATACAGAGCCTCAAACGGTGCCATTTGAAGACTCTTCTGATAACTATTGTTATAAGAGAACTCTGCATAAGGCAAACTCTTATCCCAACTAGTACCATATTGTAAAGCACAAGCTCTCAACATATCTTCCAATATCTGATTAATTCTCTCCGTTTGACCATCTGTCTGAGGATGATAAGCTGTACTAAAATTTAATTTGGTTCCCAATGATTCATGTATCTTTTGCCAATAATGAGATGTAAACTGAGTACCTCGATCAGACACAATCTTCTTAGGTACTCCATGTAGACTCACTATTCTTTCCATATACAATTCTGCCAACTTTGCACTGCTATATGTAGTCTTCACAGGCAGAAAATGAGCAACCTTAGTCAGACGATCCACTATCACCCAAATTGAATCATATCCTCTTTGAGTCCGTGGCAACCCAACTATAAAATCCATACCAACCTCTTCCCATTTCCACTCGGGTATCTGCATAGGCTGTAACAATCCTGCAGGTCTCTGATGTTCCGCTTTCACTCTTTGACAAGTATCACACAAAGCAACATACTCGGCAACATCTCTTTTTAAACCATACCACCAATATTTCTCTTTCAGATCCAAATACATCTTAGTACTCCCCGGATGTATGGAATAAGCTGACTCATGAGCTTCACGCAGAATTACCATTCTGATATCCTTATCTTCAGGCACACACAGCCTTTTTCCAAACCATAGCGTACCATTATCATCCTTACGGAATCCTGGAGATTTACCTTTCGCTATGTTTTCAGCTATCTCTCTCAACTTTTCATCCTTCTGCTGACCTTTACGGATTTCTTGCTCTAGAGTAGGCTCTAATACTAATTCCACTGCATTGATAGTAAAACCTAAGTTCAGATGCTTGCACTCGGCACACAATTCCTTTGGCATAGACATTACTTGTATTTCATTTGCATAACTTTTCCTACTAAGAGCATCAGCAACAACGTTGGCCTTTCCTGGATGATAATGCACCTCTAGATCATAGTCTTTTATCAACTCCAACCATCTACGCTGCCTCAAGTTCAGATCCGTTTGAGTAAAGATATACCTTAAACTCTTGTGATCAGTGTATATATCACTCTTGTGTCCAATCAAATAATGTCTCCATATCTTTAATGCATGAACTACTGCAGCTAATTCCAAATCATGAGTAGGGTAATTTAACTCATGCTTCCTCAACTGCCTCGATGCATATGCCACAACTCTACCTTCTTGCATCAGTACACATCCCAAACCCAATCGAGATGCATCACAATAAATAGAGAAAGGTTTACTCAGATCTGGCAAAACTAAGACGGGTGCAGTCGTCAATCTCTTCTTTAGCTCCTCAAAATTGGCCTGACACTTCTCGGACCACACAAACTTGGCATTCTTCTCCAATAATGCAGTCATTGGTTTTGCAAGCTTTGAAAATCCCTCTATAAATCTTCTATAATAACCAGCTAATCCCAAGAAGCTACGGATCTCACTCACATTGATGGGTGGTTTCCAATTCAATACATCTTTCACCTTGCCAGGATCTACTGATATTCCTCCATTAGAGACAATGTGACCCAGAAAAGAAACTTCCTTCAACCAAAACTCACATTTACTCCTCTTTGCATATAGTTGATGTTCTCTGAGCTTCTGCAAGACCAACCTCAAATGTTCCGCATGTTCTTCCTCAGTCTTGGAAAATACTAGAATATCATCGATGAATACCACTACAAACTTATCCAATATTCCATGAACACCTTATTCATTAAGTACATGAAGTATGCAGGGGCATTAGTTAAACCAAAAGACATCACTGTATACTCATACAACCCATACCGTGTGGTAAAAGCTGTCTTTGGTACATCACTAGCGCGAATCTTCAATTGATGATATCCAGAACGAAGATCAATCTTGGAAAATACACAAGCTCCTCTCAACTGATCAAACAGGTCATCAATCCTAGGCAATGGGTACTTGTTCTTAATAGTAACCTCATTAAGAGACCGATAATCTACACACATCCTCTGAGTTCCATCTTTCTTATCCACAAAAATCACTGGTGCTCCCAAGGTGAAGAACTAGGACGAATAAAACCCTTATCCTGCAACTCCTTAATTTGTTTCTTAAGTTCTTCTAATTCATTTACTCCCATTCTATATGGACGCTTAGCTATAGGTGCAGTTCCAGGTAATAATTCAATAATAAATTCAATGTCACGGTCTGGTGGCATACCTGGCAATTCCTCTGGAAACACATCTGGAAACTCCTCCACAACTGGATCTTCCTTGTTGGCACCATCATTGAGCTGGTTCACTGTAGCAGTCTCTTGTTTGTGCACTTTTACTTCAACCCTGATTCTATCACCCTTTGGTGTTGTCAGTACAACTGATTTATCTTTACACTGAATCTCTGCTTGTTGTTGCATCATCCAATCCATTCCCAATATAAGATCAATCCCAGCTGTTCTCAATACTATAGGGCTAACTGTAAACTCTACCCCCCTTAAGTTGAGACTAATCGGAAGACAGCGATAAGATGCTGGCATGCTTCCACCAGGTGAGTTTACTAAGATAGGATTCTTCATGGCACATAAATGGATTCTATGTATTCTAACAAATGATTGCGATATGAAAGAATGTGATGCTCCAGAATCAAAAAGTACAGTGGCGGGAGTAGAGTGAACATCGAACGTACCAAGCATAACTTCTGGCTCCTCCACTGCAGTTTCCTGGGACAAGTGATTCACCCTTCCTGAGTTAGGTGCGGGCTTCTGGTGGCTGCTCTGTCTCTGGGGAGTCTGCTGGTTAAGCTTCTCCGGGCAATTGTAAGACAAGTGACCTTCTTTTCCACATCGGAAACACTTGTTGGGGGTATTGGGAGCACTAGTCTTCATAGGAGTGTTATTGGGAGGACCCTGACGCTGTGCTTGATTTCCATTCTGCTGCGGTGGACGTTGGTTGCTATTCTGTGGCTGGAATGGGGGACGTTGCGGAAACTGTCCACGAAATGGGACCTGACCACGATTCCACTGTCCAGAGAGAGGCCTCTGCTGAGTATTCTGCTGAAAACCAGTACGCAGACGGGTGTTGCTATTAGAGGCTTGTCCCTGTAACCTCTTCCTCTTTGCATCCATTTCCTTGCGCTTGCTATCCACCACGATAGCGCGGTTTACAAGCGTCTGAAAATTAGGGTAGGTATTGGACATCAACTGCAACTGTAGTCCATCATATAATCCCTTCAAGAAGCGGCGCTGCTTATCATTGTCATTGGCCACCTCATGTGGAGCATATCGTGACAATTGAGCAAACTTGTCACGGTACTCAGCTACAGTCATTGACCCTTGGGTCAGGTTCCTGAATTCCTCCGCCTTCAACTCTATCATTCCTTCAGGTATATGGTAAGCCCTGAAGTTTTCCCTAAACTCCTGCCAGGTGACTGCAGGAGCATTGGCAGGACGACCATACTCATATGACTCCCACCAATCCTGAGCTTCTCCCTGAAGTTGCCCAGAAGCAAACAACACCTTCTGTCGGTCATCACATTGGGCAATAGTGAGTTGTTTCTCCACAGCACGTAGCCAATCATCGGCCTCCAAAGGATCAGCAGCATGTGTGAACACTGGGGGACGACCCTTCAAAAACTCACCACGCTTATCACGTGGTTGAGCCCCAGCAACTGGCTGATTTTGCTGATTTTGCACTAGTTGCTGCATCAACTGCGTCTGTACCGCCAACAGTTGCTCAATAGTTGGTGGCGGTGGTGGTGGTGGATTTGGGGGAATGTTTCCACGACCTCTGCCTCTTCCTCTTCCGGCCATCTGCCATCCATAAACATGCAAACTTTAAGAATTCCATGATTTCAACCACTTATAAGATTAAGAAGGAGATCTGAAAATTTTCTGGACGAGTAGCGTTGTTGACAGTTCAGTATTTCAATCATATCGCGAGTTACAGAAATCCAAAAGAGGCGTGCCTTATATGGTTGGAAAGCTTATAAAATTATCCACAATTTCTATTCAGACCTCAAGATCAGATTCTGTCGTGAAGTCTATGAAAAATAAGGCGTAACAGAAACTGTTCCAGATTCCAGACTGTACAGAAACTTTAACTTGTAAAAATTATATCTCTCGAACCAGATCAGATAAAAAGGTGATTCCAGTGGCATTTGAAAGATGCTTGAGTCTAGTTTCTCTCATAAAAATTTCATAAATGTTGCACGAACCGTTTTTAAACTATATCCGAACCATTGAAGACTGCTCCAGAAAACAGCAAAGGCAGAAACGTGATAATATCAAACCCAACTATTATTCCTTGTCTATTAAACTTATTATTCTTAAGAATGGAACTTGTAGACATGCCTACAAGTCCCGACACTCAAACAAAGATCCAACTCACACTTAAGCATAATAATAAAGCAACTAGCACACCAAGATTCAAACCACACGACAGACTCGACTGACTCGACTGACTCAACTGACGTTACTAAGAACGTTCTTATTACATAAAGGACTCCTACTTCCTAAGGAAGTGGCTCATGCTCTAATGTCTCATAAATCTTGGACATGCCTTGGTTTGCTCGGAGCTCATCAATGGTTGCCTGGCACCTCTTGATAGTCTTCCCTTGTGCCTTCACCATCTCTTCTAGCTGCAGCTTCCTATCCATCATATCATAGACAAAGTCCACCATCACCCGAGGTAGTGGCTCTAGCTGCACTGGATCTGTCATAGCCCATCCAAGTTCGGGGTGTGCACGAGGAAAGAAGCAATAAATGTCATGCTTCATAAGGTTAAAGCGAAGATAGCGTAGACCCATACATGCTTCAAAAGCAGCATCTTCAATGCTATCCTCTATAGTAGCTCGATGTCCCACGTGAGAGAACATCATGTCCAGCTGATATGCTCCCTTGTCTTCCTTATGAGCAAAGATGCTTGCCCTTGCCTTCCAGTATGTGTCCTCCAGTGGATGAGTGTACTCCCAGCAGACGTACTCCACAGCTGGATGCCAATCAGCGAAGTAATCAGTGAGCATCCCCACCAGGCGAAGATGAGAGACAGCATTCCCTCCATTCCTGTGGTAGATCCTCACAGTCCATCCCATTGGAGCAGGTGGCATATCTTCAGGAGCTTCATATGATGGAGACGGGGGTTGTACTCCTCCATTAGCTTCCTCTTCATCTTCTTCAATCTTGATGATTTCTGGATCTTCTTCAGGCTCTTCCTGAGGAGGTGCTGGTGCTTGGACTGGTGTCACAGGAGTCTGCTCCTGTTCCTGAGGTTCTAGCTCTTGTGGCTCTTCAGTTACATGCAGAGCACGAGGTGGGTAGTATCCTCCAGAGCTAATGCGGGCAGTCTTACGGTCACGGGCCATCTACAGAATTTTTAGATGAAGTTAGAATAGAGGCAAAATTTCGTAATAGAATGTGACATAAGAAGCATAAAAATTTATCAAATAACAAGAGCAAGATAGTGAGCATAAAAATAGTGTAAAGATGATACTAAATCGACCATTCTTAGCTAGGCTTGCGTCCTACAGTCAACAAGAGCTCTGATACCAATTTGTCACACCCATTTATCGACCAAATGGAATGCATACCCTTATGTGCGCCCAGAGATCAATCACACATAAGTTCACAAATTATAACAGAAGTATCATCACAAATGTTATTACATCTCGATATTTAAACACATAGTCTTAACACAAATGTAGCGGAAGTATAAATAAAAATCTCTCGTGGTAGCTCCAGTCACAGGTACATTGACTGGTTGACAGCAAGACTAGTAATCTTCAGGGAAGTAGGCGTAGTAGTCACTATTACCTCCATCTGTTACCCATCCGGGATTTTTATCCAAGTAAAAGAAATAAACAAGCGTAAGTACATCTCGTACTCAACAAGTGTAACATGGGGTTCATGAGGCTCAAAAAGGCATATTCATTGGTTTATCAGCATGTAGCTTTTAGTTAGCATGATTTTAGCATAACAATAGCATCAAAATGTCTCAATATAAACATTAAACATATGATCCATGTGACATGAATAATGAATAGCAAAAACATATCCATTATTAATGATCAACTATTCCATAAGGGTCCAAGGCCACTCGTAACCGTGAGCACGGCTGTTATAACAGTTTTACACTCTGCAGAGGTTGTACACTTTCACTGTGAGTCGTGTTACCCAAATGCCCGGGTTAATTACTCCCAAAACACTACCAAGGTGAGCAGGCAGGGTAAACACTATGAAGTCTTTCGAAGGTTCGTCTAACAAGTTAGGGTCATTAGATTTCACTCGGCAAACAGATGTAGAGCCCCCCTTCCTGATGGCACAATAACACGCAGCCTATACACATGAGGACAGAGGCCGCACTATACCCGATTCGTCAAGCCATTCTTACGCCATAAAGGAATACCTCTAACAAGCTAGAAAAGGTCCTTCTATATGACTAAAGCCAGAGCCATATAGCCCCCACAGTTGTACTGTAAATCCCGGATTGTCGCTTATAGATGAGTCCTTATGGAGAGCAATTAGAGCATCAAAAATAACCCCATGCTCTTAAACAGTAATAAAATCATCTTTTAATGTTTATTGCATATTCCATTAGTCAAATTACATGATCATAGTCCATGTTTAAGCACTAGCCAAAATACTCAATGCAATTTAATAGGTACCAAGGGAAAGGATCAATCGCTAAGTCATCCTTAACAAGGAATAAATGCATAATGATATTAATTGCATAAAGTGAATAGGACAACAAGGATAATCCCATGCTATACTTGCCTTGCTCAAACTGGTCCTGAAGATCTTGCTCGTAATAAAGCTCTTGATCTCCAACGAATTTCTCACCGTCTAAACTCGATCAACCATTATCAACAACACACATCCAGAGGCAATCATGCATTGACAAACAAGACTATAATTAGAACAATACACCAACAGTAAGAAAATAAAATAAAAAGTCTTTAAAATGAATCTACAACTTGCTAGGATCACACAGACGCGAAGATCACGAAAATCGGATCTAAAACGACAAAGTTATGAATTTCCAAAGATTTCCTATAGAAAAATAAATACTTTAATATAAACTTGAAAATAAATTATCTCAAACCTACTGTACAGTTCTATCATGATGTAGAGCTCGCAAATATGAATCTAACGCAATTTGAATGGATCAAATCGGAGTTAAAACGAAGATTCTACGGCTAAAACAATCTGAGTGGCAAAACTGTAAATATGAGAAAGCGTATTTTTCTTTTTCCGAAACGAATTACGTTTTCAACTAATCAAAACGTATTTTCCCGGTTTACGCTTTGGACCGCGGGTTAGATAATTGAAAACTCCAGGGGCTCTTTAACAAAAACACCAGCGAACCGTTATCTTCTAATATGAGCCGTCGGTTTTAGATCGGACGGTCCAGATCGATCGGGGGAGGAGACAGGCGGCGCTCCGGCCGGACTTCACCGAGACGTCGACTCGCGCGGCTGCGCCATGGCCGGAAAACTCCAAAACTCGCCACGGTGCACGAAATCGCGAAGCAAGAGTACCGTTCGGTAGATAACTTCAAGGCGAACTTACCCACGGCAAGATTGAGGCCAAGAACAAGGCGAGGGAGGCGTGCGGCTTGATATGGCGGCCGGTGGAGGCGGTGCTTCGGATGTAGCCGCCCCGAGGCGATATAGCTGCGGTTTAGGGTGGGATGTGGAGCGGGGAGGGGCTACGGTCCCGTTTTTATAGTCCGGAGAGGTCGCTAACTAAGGAAAAGGCGAGATTCGAAGATCCAAATCGGATCGGGAGAGAGGGAAGGCGGCGTCAGCCGGAGGAAGAAGAAAGGAAGGCGAGAACGGGTCACTGACCGGTGGGACCCACGCGTCAGCGACTCAAGGTGAGACGCAGGCCGCGGCTCGGGCTCGGCCCATGCGGGCGAAGGGGGCGCGCGGGGAGAAGGAAAAAAAAAAAAACTGGGCCGCGGCTAGCAGGCCGAGAAGATGGGCTGCGGGAGAGATGCGGCCCGGTAAGAAGGTAAATTCCTTTTCTTTTTCTTTTCCAATTTTTCAAATCCATTTTTCAAATGATTTTCAAATCAAATTTGAATTTGATTTAAACTACTCAATTCAAAACTCCAAATGCAGCAGCATGAATGCTCAATCATGTTTCTACCCTTATATTTGATTTTAAATTTATAAAATTATTCTTATTCTAAATTTTGCATGCTTCACAAAAATAAATGTAAAAATCATATTTTTCCTATTTTTCTTCTTTTCAAATTTTTAGGGTGTTACATTTTATCTCTTTCAAAATTTTAGGGTGTTACAATTCTACCCCCCTTAAGATGAATCTCGTCCCGAGATTCGGAAGATGATGATAAGAGAGATAATGACACTTTGTCTTTATTCGATCCTCATTTTACCAATTACATCTTTCGTTGAGAGTCATGAGACAGTTTCTCAGATCCTAACTGACTAACGTGCCTAAGCATGATCATCTCTCCTATTGAGCTCCTCCAAAGTTATTTGTTCCTCTGCTATGACTTCTGTAAACTCATGGTCCACTTTGCTATCCTTGGTGTACCTATCTTCTAATTGATCATTCTCATCTCCCTCAGGTAAAAGTCGACCACCTTGATACTCAATTCTTTTCCCTGACGGTGTTGTTAAGAGCATTGTGCACAGAGTACCATGAATCACTCCTTTGTGTGCACAGAGCCATCCATTACCAAAAACCACGCGAATTTTAAGTGACTCCAACACAATGAGTGTCGCGGTGAAGTTTTCTTTGTTTATGACAAGACTGACATTCGGGCATATCTGATTTGCCTGCATTTCTCCCATTGGGGTTTGAACTAGCAAAGGCCTCCTCATTGGACACTTCACCATCTTGCACGTCTCTACCATGTCGGCGGAAATGAAAGAATGCGAAGCACTAGGGTCAAATAAAGCAAAAACTTGTACTGAGCTTACTTGAATATAGCCTCCCACTACTTTGGTAACTCCATGAATTTTATCCATATCCACATTGCTCAGTCTTCCATTGACATAGTTTTGCTGCGCTTTGCTTCCTTGAGCAGGCTTCTTATGGGCTTTCCTTTTTCGCTTTCGTTGTTGTGGATTCTGACTTAGTTCACTCCCAACTTGCTCTTCAACATTGTTGTTTTGATAGTGCTCAGCTTCATCATACCCATAACATCCTTCAATGGCAGAAACATCAACCTTTTCCCACATATCAGTGTGAGACGTCATATAGGGCTCCTGAGTCATGAGACACTACACTTCCTGTCATCAAGTGACCATCATCAGCAACACGAGCAAGTATAGATGATCATAATCATGAACTATCCAAAAGGACAACTCTTGTCTCCATGGATCCAAAATTATCAACCTTGTTCATATGACATTTTTGCTCAAGAGTGGCAACTCAATCATGGAGACTAACCAATACTTCCAACTAAAGAGTTCAATCTTAATAATCCTTCTTTACATTAGCTACACCCCTTAAAATAAGAGACACCAAATAAGGTAACTTTGAACCTTTTTCTAGATGAGCTACTTAGCATAAAAGTGTTCTGACATCCCAATAATACTCTTGTGCATGGGTAAGAATAAGAAATCTGAAATTTCTCACGAGCAGAAAATCAGTAGTGCAGTAAAACAGTTGTAACTCTTATTCTGTTAATCCAATGAAACTGTAGTTTACACCGATGGAAAGCTTATAAAATTCTCTGCAACTTTCTTATAGAACACACTTCCAGATTCTGTAGTTAACTTGGTCGAAAACAGTACTTATCAGAAACTGTTCTAGGTTAGCACATAAACATTGCCTTATGCTTTTTGTATCTCCCAAACCAAAACAACTATGAGGGTGGTTCTTGCATTTAGAGATAGATGTTGAAGTCCACTCTTGTCCAGAATTTTCTCATGATTTTTGGTCTTTCAAGAACAGATATATAAGTTGATAAAGACAGGCTGCTCTGAAAGACAAGATATAGAAAGCAGGAGATAACCAAAACCCAGCTATTTATTTCATTAATCCTTATACCTTATACATATAAACTAAATGAAATCATGGTCAGAACCCATGAGATCATTCCACTCATTACAAAATTCCAACCCAAGCATAAACATAAGCACAAAGCAACTAAACACTTAAATGTTCATCAGCCACACATTAAGGCGACTCAACTTGGCTACTAACGGTTTTATTACACGGGACATAACTCCTATTCCTTAAACATGGTGTGATTGTAGCAGTATCCAGAGTAGATAACGTCTCTTACATTCCTTATTGCTTTATATGGACATCTGAATCTCTGCATCTACCATCCTTATAACTCCTACCTTAAGATGGGTCAACCTGGCATCCCTCAGGTATAGATTTAATACCCTCATACTTAATCCTTTCTCCTGAAAGTGTAGTTAGAAACACTGAACATTGAGCATACTCAATCACTCCTTTATAAGTAGATAACCAGTCTATTCCAAGGATAACATCAATGCCCATTAATTCCAAAACATTGAGGTTTACCTTAAAATTTACCCCCTTTATGTCCAGACTAACTTTTGGGCATACGCGGTCTGCCTTTATTTCACCTCTTGGAGTTTCAACCATAACTGTTTTCCCCCTTGGAAGCATAAGTTTTGCATATTGTCTAGATATGAACGAATGTGAGGCACTGGGGTCAAACAAAACCTTGGCATTTCCTGAACTTACTAGAATTGATCCAAACACGACCTCCTTAGCTCCAGGAATGGTGGAAATATCCACATGTTTCAACCTTCCATGGATATAATTTCTCTTTAATTTATTTCCCTGCACATGCTCCTTTTGGACATCCTGTCCTGGGTCTTGCTGTTGTTGATTCTTCTGTGGGCAAGATTTGATATAATGTCCTTCCTGCTGGCAATGATAACACTTTCTCTTAGCTGAATCTTTTGTGATGTCATACTCCAAGGAACTGTGGTTTGGTATGCTGCTATCTTGCTGGCCATAAAAGTTCACCCTCGTCCCTTTGGCTTGTTTCCTAGCTTGTTTGGCCTTTCGGGGTTGATACTCTTTATAGGTAATTGTCCATCCATCTATGACTACTTCATGGGGAGTAGTTTTAGCGGGAGGGGCTTCTAACTCTTCAGGGTTTGGATTTATTTGACAAGGGATCGGAGCTGCATGTGACATTGTAGTATAACTTGATTGCTGATTGCTTCCCTCAAGTGGTTCTAATGAGATTGCCTTCCTCTTCTTGTCCTTGTTGATCTCAAAATTTGGATCCACCCTGACTTTCCCCTTATTAGACTCGTTTTGAAGACAGGGAAAACCATAATGCTTACAACAATGACATTGTTTCTGCTCTCCAAGTGCCTTACTATCAATATCTTTATTGGGTTTCATATTCTTCCAAGCTTCTGCTACTTGTATCTTCTCTGACCCCTTGGATATGTTGGCTTGACCTTGAGATAAGCATCGTTGAGAATTCCCATGTTGAGCCATTTCTTCTAGTAATTGGTTTTGCATCGCTAATGGTTTCTTGTCAAAAGTGAGCAAGAGCGACACAATTCAGTCCTCTTAACCTCTGAAATCCACAGTCTTCTCGTCACGAGCCGTCTAATAGACAAGGAGAAAAGGTTCAAAATAGAGACAAGGTTTTTATAACAGAACGGGGATAGAATTAAGCATAACTTTGAGAAAATAACAAAGTTAAAGAGAAGCAAGAAATAGGCAACAATGAGAACATGCTAAACGTCCAGTTCTAACTAGGCTTGCGTCCTACAGTCAGCATTGCTTTGATACCAATCTGTCACACCCGGTTTTAAGGACAAAACCAGACATACACCATATGTGAAATAAAGAAGACAAATCTCACATATAGCCACAGATAAGTGGAATATCAAAAGACAAATGCTTAATATACATAACACAATAGTATAAAATATACCTTAAAGAGCAACACAGCGGAAAGACAACTCCGAACACCGGGTGTAGACCTCATTCCAGGATCAAACTAACTGGTTGATCACAAGCCTAACAATTCCAGAATCTAACAGTCTGGCACCCTTCCTGAGATATGGGGAAATAGCAAGGGTGAGTCCATGTCGAACTCAACAAATATAACATGGGGTTCATGAGGCTCAAAAGGTTTGACACGGTTTAATGCAATAGCTTTTAGTGAGTCATTTTTTTAGCAATTGAGTAGCAACAAGTTTAACATAATCCCAAATAACCTCATGATCATGTAAACGAGAATAATGTATAGCAAGAAACAATAATCATTAGTGAGCATCAATATCATCAGTATTATCATTATCATCAGTGTTCATCATTTATTCTGTAAGGATCCAAGGCCACTCGTGACCGTGAGCACGGCTGTTATAACAGTTTTACACTCTGCAGAGGTTGTACACTTTCACTGTGAGTCATGATTACCCATATGCCCGGGATCGCGACTCCCAAAACACTTCCAAGGTGAGCAGGCAAGGAATCACTATGAAGCCTTTCAAAGGTTCGTCTAACAAGTTAGGGCCGCTAGGTTTCAGAAGTCAGTCCGTGTGATACACCACGCAGGGATCCACAGTCTGCTTTATCCCATTTGCGCCACAAGGGTAACCTCTAACAAGCTAGAAAAGGTCCTCATACTGAGCTAAAGCCAGAGCCATATAGCCCTCACAGTTGTACTGTAAGTCCCGGATTTTCGCTTACAGATAAGTCCTTATGGAGAGAAACTAGAGCACCATAAAGATAACCAAATATGCTCTAGCCCTCTTGAGCCATACTGCTTTAAAGCATCATTTAAACGTTTATTGCATATACCATTAGTCAAGTTACAGATCATGATTATTCAAAAAGAGCACTAGCATCACTACCCAATGCAATGTCCCATAGGTGTTAAGGTACAAGATACAAAAACTAGGATATCCTTAATGGTAACAAGGTAGACACATGCATATGAATTAAGTATATTAAAGATGAATAGGAAACAAGGATGATCCCATGCTATACTTGCCTTAAACACCGATCCTTCGGTAAGCTTTAATCTTCAACGTTCTTCTTCTTCTTCTTGATAACCACGTATATCTCACCGACTGGACGAAATCATAAATCACCACACAAGCATCCATACAATCATACACGAAGCAAACAATAGATCTAAATTAGAACAGTACACCAAACATATGAAACAATATGTGAAAAGGTTTTAAAGATGTTCTACGCATTACTACGAACACATAGACGCGAAAAGCACACTAATCAAAGCTACGGTTGAAAAGATACATCTACCGAAAAATTTGCTCTTAGAAGAAAATATAAAACTATTAACTTCATGAGTTTTAATTATATAAAATATTTTATAAATACTATATATAGAATTAAGTCAAATTTAGATTCAAATTATGAAACTAAAGTAAAATAAATCATATTTTATTTACAAAACCCAGTTGCATAATTATTAATTAAGATATGATTTAAACCATAAAATTTCAGAATTAGTAATATGATAAATACTGTCACTAACACGTAGATCTCGTTGCTATGAATCTAACGCAACTCGAATGAGCTAAAACGGATCTAAAACGTAGAAGATATGATTTAAACAAGATTTACTTTATTAAAGTAATAGATTAAATCTCACATCGGAACTTAAAAATAGAAAACCTAACCAACAGTAACACTAACAGTATAACAAGTTTGTAAAACTCTTCTACACGTTACTACGATCACATAGACATAAAGATCACGAAATTTGGATTTAAAACGTAAAAATTATGAATTTTCTAAGATTTCCTATAGATAAATAATTACTTTAATATAAACTCGAAAATAAATTAATTCAAACCTACTGTACAGTTGCATCATTAGATAGAGCTCTCAAATATGAATCTAACGCAATTTGAATGGATCAAATCGGAGTTAAAACGAAGATTCTACGGCTAAAACAATCTGAGTGGCAAAACTGTAAATATGAGAAAGCGTATTTTCTTTTTCCGAAACGAATTACGTTTTCAACTAATCAAAGCGTATTTTTCCGTTTTACGTTTTGGACCGCGGGTTACAAACTCTGAAACCTCAGGGGCTCTTTAGCAAAAATGTCGGCCGAAGGGGTATCGTGAATTATCAGCCGTTGGATCTGAAATAGATGGCTCGGATTGGATCGGGGAGGACGGTGGCGGCACTCCCGCCGGAACAGTGGCCCGGCGGCGATTCCGCGGCGGCGCCATGGCCGGAAACACCTATCCCGCGCTACGGAGCATGAGCTCGCGAACGGAAAACTCAGGGAGAGAGAGAATGACATGGCGAGCTCACCTAGGGCAAAATCATGGCCGGGGATGAAGCAAGGAGAGCGTGCGGCTAGGAGAGGCGGACGGTGGAGGCGGACCTTCGGCCGTGGCCACCACAAGGCGGTAGAGCTGCGATTTGCGGCCGAATGAAGAGCGGGGAAGGGTGGCGGCTCCGTTTTTATAGTCCGGAGGTGGCGCTAAAGATGGAAAGGGGAGGATTGAGGTGACGGATTCGAATCGGGAGAGCGAAGGAAAGAAATCGGAACTGGCGTGGGGAGGAAGAAGGCGCCTGACATGCGGGCCCGAGTCGTCAGTGACTGGGAAGCGGGGAAAGGAAGGCGCAGGCGGCTAGCTAGGCCGGCGGCCGCGGCTCGGCCCACGCGGGTGATCGGGAGGAGGAAACGGGCCGCGCGCGCTGAGCAGGCCGAGGCGGACGCGGGGTAAGCAGGCCGGCGCTGCGGGCTGCGGAAAGAAATGGGCCAAAACCGAGATGAGCTGATTTTCTATTTTCTTTTTCTTTTCTAATTTTTCAAAGCAGATTTTCAAATAAATTTTGAATTGCCTTTTGTATTTTCAAAAAGTACACACAATGCAAATTAATATGCAGCAGCATGAATGCTCAAACATGTTTCTATCCTTATATTTGATTTTAAATTTATAAAAATTATTCTTATTCTAAATTTGCATGCTCACAAAAATACATAAAAAAAAACATATTTTCCTATTTCTAAATTTACAGTTTACGCGAAGGACATGATATGCGTTTTCAGATTTTTTTGTAGGGATTTTCAGATATATATAGAGGCTCAAAGGACATGCAAAGGATAATGATCAGCAACTAAAACAAAGACTCTAATGAACTAAAACTTGACAAAACTCACTAAAATAACAGATTGAAACAAATGGCTAAAGTAATGTATTTTTCAGGCTTTTTGGTGGATAGGATGAAACAAAATATATAAGTAGCTAAGGGAAAAAAATCCTACCGTGGTAACGAAAGCTCTGATACCAGATGATACAATACGATGTCCCGATCTTCATGATGTAGGATGAACACCAGATAACTAGCTCCAAAGAAGCCAAGATAACTTGCTGCAAGCAGCGATAACTAGTGCAACCTGGCAAATAAAACTCGAAGCCAACCATCGTCTTTAACCGGCAACCTGAATCGAGGATTCGCCCAACCACACTCTCAAAGAACCAACCAACACAGCCTACAATCAATCGAGGAAACCTCAAAGGGAGTAGGAGCACCAATTAGGAGCGGATGAAGCCGCCGCTTCTGTAAATCCCACAAAGGAAATCACAAGAGCAAAGGGGTAGAGATCTCTCTCAATATTTGTTAGCACATAGCTGAACAAAAGGGAGGTTTGTATTCGATTATTAAAAGTCTGAGATTGTAATGAGTCTAGGAGGTATTTATACTAGCAACAGCCCTGCTAGATAGGTGGAAACTCGAAAAGAAAAATATAAGACGCACTATGTGAACGGGCCTCCTCGAGATGCCTTCCTGGAGAGTTTTCGCGTGGCTGCTAGTTGTCAGCGCAGTCTTCAGTGTTTTGGCAATAACTCTATCTTGGAAACTCCAAATGACATGCGGTTTGTTGGGTTGGAAAGTTAACTTGATAACCTTTCACACCATGTGCAGCATGTACCACGAAATATTGTAGATTGTGTTATAAAACATGTTGCCAGCGGTTAGGACCTTTCCCTCTCCGTCTCTCATGATCAACGCAGTAGATGAAAGTAGAGAACAAATAGACATAAGATAGGGAGACTATTCTTTATTCCTCTTAATATTGGTAATTACAACATAGAGCTCCCACATATATATAGTCCTGCCAAGGGCTAAGAGTTTTGGTAAGAGCCCATATACAAACGGAATAGAATTAGGATTCCCCCTTCTCCTTTCCTTCTAGGATTAAGTCCGTATGTTTTACAACACTCCCCCTTGGGCGATTACCACGATATGCATATGCCTCGTTAAAAACTCCATCCGAAATCCTAGTTGGGAAAAACGGTTCTTGGAGAAAAGAGTACATCGCATTCGTTAATTGCATTGCACATATTGTCTCATTAAAAACCTTGTGTGAGAAACCTTCAAGTAAAAACTCACATAGGAAAAAAGAGTACAACATCTAACCTTCTTGGTTATGTATTCTTTAGGATATTCTATTCTTCATGAATAGATATTGATCTTCATGATATATGCATAAACTTCAGTGTTTTAGCAAATATAATCTACTTGATGTTTGTAATTCTGGTGGTTTACCTTCAAGGTAGATGCAATAAAATATGCTCCCCCTCATAAAGCCATCCTTTGAACTACATTGCTCAAGCCACACATTTCATAAATGTATGCTTAATAATAGTATGCAGTACCATAATACTATATCCTTCAAAATGTTGGCTCGAAATTCTTCTATGAATTATAATATGAGAAAATAAGAGCGATATACTTCATGCATAAATGACCACTTATTAATTGTGCAAGACAAAAATTTATCCTTCAGGGTAATAAATCTTATCAGAGGATTATGGGGGTAAATGACTTACAATATTCAATATCTTCTAGATAGTACACCAAACTTATTATTCTTCCTTAGTAGATTTTCAAATTATATGTTCTATAAATCTTCAAGATTTTGATTATGCCACTAAATAATAAAAATCCAGTCTCACATATGACATTTAGGGGACAATTCAGTTGCCAAAATCACCACTACTCTTATACTTCATGGTATTTAGAGGATATCAACACTTCATTGCTAGCTTTACAATATACACTTTCTGAGTGTTTATATGATTCCTCATTTTCTTTCTCTCAGGTCTCTATTCATTTCTGGGATTAATGGTGTTTATTTAAGAATCGACTGGTAAATCCTTCATGGATTGACTCCTTCAAGGACTTTCTCATTTTTGGTGAATAATATTTCTCTTCTATAAGATATATTCTCTACTTCATGAGAGATTGTTATGTGATATACACAATGAGATAGTGTTATTCACTACAAAGTCATTTGATGACTCTTCCTTCTAGGGCATGCTCTTCTTGAGACATAAATAGTCATTCATGAACATATTCTACCTTAGACTTCTTAATACTTATATGAGATTTAATTTTTATATGTTATGATTTATATTCTTCAAGAAATATATGGATTTTCATAATCCACTTATTAACTGCATATTCCATATTCATTCAATTCATTTGCCAGAGGTATAGCAGAACATTTATTTCTTCTTAGTAGGAGATTAAACCTCAATTGTTTTCTTCATTGACCCGATATAATCGCTACAGACGACTTTGCCATGGACTTTGTTTTCTGGATCCGGGTTCTCATAAGAGAAATATTTGCAATTATGGAGGTAGCGTTATCGACAACTATTATTTTTCCCAATATTCTCAAAATATGAGATCATTCTGTCTCTTTGTTATTTCCTAGACAAGAGATGATTTATTGTTCTACGTACCCAACACTATGATGCGCGCGCTTAGTGTGTTGGATTTCATCTTCGTGATGATTCTCTTCATGAGGTGCTTGACCTTCTTCATGAGGTGTTCTCTTCATGAGAATGGAGGAGTTTGTTCTTATTTCATTTCACAAGTATACACTAAACTAGAATCCACAGGCGTCCCCATAGATTTTAGCTTAATAGTATACAATATTTAGTTTACTACTAGTAAACACAACTTCTGATTTATAACTTCAAGTTACTCCTCTCATTTTCAAAAATACCTGGCATATGCTCTGCTTCATGCTTCACAAGAGCAGTAGTCAAACTATTGTTTGATTTAGTGCGTGATACTATTCTTATTTCAAGCTTTAAGGAATATTTTCTCTTAAAATCATTTTCCTTTCATGGAAATAATATTTGGCATTCAACATATCACTTTCCTTCCATTGAAATAATATTTGGCATTCAACATAGCGTTTCTCTCCCCCTAATACCAATATTAGATCTATAATAGCATACTTCAAAAGATATCCCCTATCATGGGCTTAAAATAATCAAATTCATATATCTCCAACTACAAGTGGAGGCCCATTCATGTATTGTATGATAAAAATTTATGGGAAATATTCAAGCACGTACATATTTAAATACGGGGGTTATTATACATTATATGCAGTGAGCTAGAATACATAAAGTGCAATAAAGAATATTCATCATTCATGTAAACTCTGGGGTGTTCTCCCCCTGATTTGCACATATTGTAGTTCAAAAAAAACTATTTCATTATCTAGCTTCTTTATTGTTTAGCCAAAAAAATGATCCAATTACTCGTACATAAAAACAGACCATATACTTCAAAAGTATAGATATGCAACATTTAAACTTACAAGGAATTTCTTCTATAATTTTCTAACCAAATGTCTTTTCTTCATAAATCCCAAATCATCATTAAGTGTTTTATCTATTAACTCAATTTCCACTATAATTCAGCCCATTCAAGTGGGTCACTTCTCCATTTAGTTAATTTCAATTTAAGCAACTCCCCCTGATCATAGGTTACTTGGTCATAGACCAATATATTGCTTATGCATGCAACGCATTGAAAGCAAAATATTTCTTAGTTCAACGGGAACTATATAGACATAGTATACTAGCTAGCCAATCCAATTATGAAGGAAGTGCAAGGTAGCTACAAGCTATAAATATAGCTTCTTTGCTAATATTCATGTAGGAGTGGAGATAGGTGCAGCTCAACGAGAGCACAACATAGTGATACACATTCAAGTGTAATGTGGAATGTTGGTATTCAATCCAACGTAATAGATAACAACAAAATGCTACAAGGTTACTTGCAATTAGTGCAATGTAGAGAAAGTTAATTCTGCCGGAAAGGATATGACTAGAACTCTAAGTCCTTATACATGCACTTCACTTAAAGATAGATTTAGGAAGGCTATGCCTACTAAATATATATTACCCATATTTTTCTTATGTCTTTACCCGAAATTCCTCCTCCTTTTCATGCCATAATTACTTCAAGTAGTAATATGCTTCTTGCATCTATAAAAAATCATTTCAAATGTTCAATAGAATTCAATCATACTTCTAGTATTCAATGGTTTTGGCATGAAATTCACATATCCAGTATACTATTTAGTGTACAACAATATATTCAGAGTAGGACATAAACTTCTAGTTTCTGGGCTGAAGTATTAAATACTTGCTTCTACCTACATGGTAGTGGTGCACAAAGAACGATAACCTTCATAGTTAACAGAGGCTTCTTTGTGGATAAATTAATGCAAAATTTATTTAGATAGGCAATAGACAACTGTTTATATGTAAAACACAATTCATTCCATGCAAGGTTAACATATATTACTGCAAGTAAAAAATGCAACTAAGAATATTAAATACTTCATATTAGTCTTCAAGCCAATAGATTAACCATTAACTCTTCTATGAGTATACGAGAACCACTTAATTCAATAAGAATTAAAACTTAATGCACCACCGCTACTACTAATACTTTAGGATAGTAATTTCAAAGACAAAACAAATATATAAGCACATGATTCAAGTTCTTCAAGAAAAACCCTTAAATATTCTAATTCTAAATAATATCCATTCTTGCATGTCTTTACTTCTATGCATGACAGGTGGTAGCTTCATGCTTTATTTAAAAGTTATGATATACAATCACAAGCCTTCAAGGGGTGTAACATATACAAGATAACAATATCCTGGTTTATAAAGCTGTCTAAAAATTCCAACTCAATTTCTATTTGAGTATTTTCTGATGATAAATTCAAATACTTCATGTATTGCATTGCTCTTTGATATTCTATACACAAGAGATATTTCTTTGAGAACATTCATTAATAAAATCTTATTTATCATCTTGTCTTCTAGACATTTAATACAAAGCCTTAAGCTATTATTTATAGAACAACATTATACCTCAATCCATAGGCATACAAGCTTGAAAATTCTGCTTTCAATGCAATATGATATTTTATAGTCATAATTTGGGATTTTTCTCATGCAGTGAGTCCCACAATGCATTTGTTATTTCTCTCGACCATATACTCATTCTAGAGAGTAATCAAGAGATATATATATCCTAAATTCACTACACTTCAATGGTAGCAAAATATCCTACATGGATTTAATAATGACCATAACAAATAATTCAACTATTTAGAGTAACTCCAGGATATTTCTTCTTCCTTTAAGACATGCATATTAATATAAATTAGACCATGTGCATACAAGTTTACTACATGTAAACAAGTAGCAAGGTGCAAAAAGATAGTGGATGGTTATGCAAAATATTCTTAGATGCATCCTAGCATTTTTCAGGATATAATCATGGTACATGCTAATTTTCAAAATTAATATCAACCATTCATTCATCCCAAAAATTCATTATGCTAAAAAAATGAGTCTCTCAAAAGTTATAAGTCTAAGATCTGTAGGATTTAGAGAGCTCATATATCTTATAACTATAAATAAGTACATTCAAAGTAGCACTGAAACATCAGCACGCATCCTCTGTACACGAGTAGAAAGTAAATATTGTAAAAATCATGCCTAGACAATTTTATTTTCTGTAGGAAAAATCTAAATTTCTCAAGAATTCATTTGCCGTCAAATTTCAGCTTGACAAGCTACTTTTTCTTTATTTATATCTATCCGGATCGATTCTCTCATTGTCATCGAAAAAAAATACACGCTCTATTCTACCTTCAGGGTTAGCTGGCTCCACCTTCGGTCGATTATGCAATGACTAGTAGGCCCAATTCAATTTCAACGGTCGTGGTCGTGGGATATCTGGTTTCAAACCAGGTTATGCTTGATTGTCGTGACCAGCCAGGACACCGTACGTACGTGTAAGTCGCCGTGCGGGGCGGTAGCCGCATGCGGCGCGACAGCAATAATTCAGTCAGTCGATACGATGACCTGTACGTGATCGTTGTGGTGTAATTCGATTAACGGCCGCAATGCCACACGCACGGAAAAGTGCTGATGACTTCAGGATGACAACCTATATACGTACGTACTTGGTATGTGTGTACTGTGTGGTAGACCTACTTGATTTTCTCTTGTACAGAGATTCATCATGGTCTTTATATTCAATGCCAATGGCAATCCCTTCCTGTATATTCAAGGATGCAGATTCTTCTATGTAGATGGGCATGGCATACATGGCAATGTTGATGTGAGCAAACTAGCGATTCGGCGACCGACGTGGTATTCTCAGTAAGGGAGATGGCGTTCAGGCCCGTTAGCCCCTACACACCACGCACGGGGCGACGCACATGCTGGTGCAAGAGCATAGTGCCTAGGACTTGGTGGCGTGTAAACCACATGCTTATTCCTTTCTTTATTGTATAACCCTAGATGCAATTCTGTATGTACTGTACATATTTAGATATACTTACACAAGGAGTCCGCTCATGACGTGCAGGCCACGTAGCTGGAGCGTACGATGTGTGGCAACGGCTTCAAGCCGAGTATGGCCCATGAACCAGCAGGAGGTGGATTGCCTGGGCATGCGGGTCATGTGCGGTGACATGGACTTCTGGTCCGGTGGCATGCAAGCCAATAATAATAACTAGGCAGATGTTACCGTATCCTTTTTTCTAAAAAAATCTAGATTCAACTCATGTAGATTCCATTACTATATGTATATACTTCGAGTATATGCACTTCATGTACAATTCTATGCGCACATAATATATAGACCAGCTCGATGGCTACATAGACAAGCAGTGATTAGTAGATACATACCGAGTAGGGCATTTGGCATTGTCGTAGAACTGCTTGCTTGATGGAGACGATGCATGCTGATGTAGCACAGATCGGTAGCAGGTAGAGGTAGCAGATCTGTTCCGCTAACAACGTCGGGATGTCAACGTTGTCAAAGTAATCGTGGCAGTACGTCGACGCGAGCGTCGGCGTCGAAGATCAGCGGTGGCTTCAACGATGTCGACGTAGAGCTTGTCGTGATGATAACGTGTTATAAAACATGTTGCCAGCGGTTAGGACCTTTCCCTCTCCGTCTCTCATGATCAACGCAGTAGATGAAAGTAGAGAACAAATAGACATAAGATAGGGAGACTATTCTTTATTCCTCTTAATATTGGTAATTACAACCTAAAGCTCCCACGTATATATAGTCCTGCCAAGGGCTAAGAGTTTTGGTAAGAGCCCACATACAAACGGAATAGAATTAGGATTCCCCCTTCTCCTTTCCTTCTAGGATTAAGTCCGTATGTTTTACAACAGATTAGTACAGTTTTGCATGGGAACTTGGACATCAGGCTGACTGCTGACTGGCTGACCAGTCTGTACTAAATCAGTCGAATCTCAACATTGGAGAATCCAAATCAAGTGAGAGAACATGGGCTTGAAATTAGACTTGATAAGCTTTCCAATAAGTCCTCATGGGCCTTCATAGCTTTTGCAAGCAAAAAGTTGTGACTAATTCTTTCTGATGGTTCTGTCACACTGGACTGGCTCGAACGTGATCCTCCTCTTTAGTTCACTCTTGGTGTCTTCTTGTCATCCTCCGTGGTGCACCTAAGCAATAGCAACGTGCACGACTTAGACAATATATAATTCTCATTAACATTAAAATGATTTTCAGAAAGTTGCGCGTGCACCTCTTGTTGTAGCTTCTTGGCTCGACTACGTGTAATTGGTCCATAAAAGACTTGGACTGGTGTTGGTGTAGCTTAACTTGGAGGTTGTAACATGTTGTTGGTTGACATGGTCATATCACGTACCCCTTTGCGGGTTCTATTTCTAAAAGAGCCCTCAGTTTCTGGCATATCTAACCCGCTATCCTTGGCGTATTCCCGAACTACGCATTCCCATTTTGAAGACGTAGTTTCTTCGGTTTAAATGAAAAATACGTTTTCAGATTAATTACAGAATTGCCACTGTAGTAAAACATTTATAAAATCGTCGTTTTAGCTCCGATTTCATCCATTCAACTTGCGTTAGTTTCATAATTTCATGATCTACGCAATAGTGCTACTGTTAGACCTGTTAGGAGCTTTTGAATTTCTCTATTAAGTCTAGTTAATAGCTAGCTTTTGGAATCGTAAATAGCTCGTAACTTGTGCGTTGTAACTCCGTTTTTTGTGCATTTCACGTCGTTGTGATCGTAGCGAGACGTAGATGATTTTGGTAAACATTTTATTTAGATTTATTTATTGTTGGTGTATTGTTCTAATCATAGTCATGTTTTGCTTGTATGTCTGTTCTGGAATGCGTGTTGTACTTCGTGTCGTTCAAGTTCAAACGGTGAGGTGTACTTCAGGAATCCGGACACGTACGAGGAGCAGCAGGACCAGCAGCAGTTCATGAACCAAGGCAAGTATAGCATGGGCCTACCTTGTTGTCCTATTCGTTATATAATATACTCATTATGCATGTGTCTAATTTTGCTCGACTATAAGGAATTCCTAGCTAATTGATGATTGTACCTTGATTTCTATGGGGATTATTTGCATATGGGTAGAATGTTAGTGCTCTAAGTAAACATGATCTACACTATGACTAAGGGTGTGTTCACTTCGCGAAAAGTAGCTGAAAAGTTACTGTAGCATCTTTCGTTGTTATTTGGCAAATATTGTCCAATTATGGACTAACTAGGCTCAAAAGATTCGTCCCGACATTTATAGACAAACTATGCAATTAGTTATGTTTTTTACCTACATTTAATGCTTCATGCATGCGTCGAAAGATTTGATGTGATGGATGGAAGAGGAAATATTTTGGGTTGTGATGGGGAAGTGAACAAGGCCTAATGGAACTAATGGATAAACGTGATGGTAATAGTGGAACTATAGGGTGAAGGTGCAAGTGATGTTGATCAGGTTGCCCTAAACCCTCCGTAAGGACTTATCTATAGGGCAAAAGCTGGGACATATAATGCAACCGTGAGAGTTATGTGGCTCTGAATTTAGCTTAGTAATAGGATCCTTTCTAGCTTGTTAGAGGTTACCCGAAAGAGCGCAAGAGGGGCTTGCCACATTGGGTATAGAACTGACTCTATTCTAATGTGTATAGCCTGTGGGAATTCTGCCATCGAAAGGGGGTTCTCTATATCTGCACGCCGAGGAAACCTCGCGGCCCTAACTTGTTAGATGGGGCCTATGGAAGGCTTCATAGTTTACCCTGCCTGCTCACCTTGGAAGTGTTAGGGGGTCGACGGGCCCCGGGCATATGGGCAACATGACTCACGAGTAAAGATGCACAACCTCTGCAGAGTGTTAAAACTGTTATAACAACTGTGCTCACGGTCACGAGCGGCCCGGAAAACTCACAGAATAAATGGTTACTTGACACGTGGATACTTATGATGATGATGACGAGATTATACTGATGCTCAATTACTCTTCTTAATTCTAGTAGGTGATCATGTGGGTTAAATGGGAGCTTAATCATAACTTAATAATAATTAATAATGAAATGTTGATCTATTAAAAGTGCTAACTGCAGTCAACCGTGTCTATCCTTTTTGAGCCTCATGAATCCTCATACTATACTTCCTGAGTACGAGTGTACTCACACTTGTTATTATTTCGTTTTTGGATAAAAATCCCGGATGGGTAACAGATGACAGTTTCTACGAGGATTTCCTGGAAGATTTTTAGGTTTGGGTCAACCAGTCGTCCTTCCCTGTGGAGCAGATACTTCGTTCGAGAGTGTTATTTACTTTTCCGCTTGTTATGTTAAGAACTATGTGATGTAATATCGTGATGTATGTACACCATGATGATACTCTTATTAATTTGTTAGCTTATGTGTGCGACTATTCCTAAGGCGCACATAAGATGTATGCACTCTATATTGTCCTTTAATTGGAGTGTGACAAATTGGTATCAAAGCTGTGTCGACTGTAGGACGCAAACCTAGATAGAAATGGTCGTTTCTAGGAATTTAGTTTTATTTATTTACTTGCTACTATCTCAATCTTGGTATTTTATTAACATTTTATGCTCTAATCTTTATTCAATTGCATAAAATATTGACTCCGATAATATTTTATATCAAAACTATAGATGCCTCGCCTCAGTGCAGCTGCCTACGTCGCCTAGTTCACTCCAGCAGCACCTGCTCCACCAGCACCACCAGCAGTACCACCAGTGGTGCCAGAGGTCGTCCACATCACCGACGACGAGGAGGAGGAACCCATGGAAGTGGAGGCATTTTCAGCTACTGCATCAGATGGACCCGCTTCGACCCCTGTGGCTGTACCCATCCCACCAGTGGATGCGCCAGTCCCCGCTGCTACACCTCCACCAGCTTCCCAGGCCGCTTCTGCACCAACACCAGTACCCTCCCCAGCTACTCCAGAGGAACCAGAAGAGATGGGGTGGACCACCAGAAACAAGTTTAAGGACGCTCCCGAAGATGCCCATTACCACAACCTCCTCACCACCATGCTGGCCGAGTACTACCCAGATCTTGCTGCTTCGATGAAGTACTACTGTGCAGAGCACAAGCATCTAGTAGAGGTGACATACTAGAAGACCAATGTGATCATCACCGCCTGGAACAACACCGACCAATCCCAAGATGTCGTGACTACCCACAGCCACCGGTCCAGGCGTGCCAGCGCCTACGACATCCTGGAGGATGCTGCGTAGGAGGTGTACCTGCATTACCATGGTCGCTGTTTTGAGGACATGCAGGATAATCGCTACAGGTATCTTCCACGCTACGACCCGGTGGAAAAGACATGGGCGGTGTTGGCTCCCTCAGCTTCTGATCCAACCATGGACACCACAGTGAGGCACCTCAGCGCCATGTAGGAGGCCAACAAAGCACTCAAGGAAGAGCTTCGTGCGGCGCAGAAGTCTGAGAAACGCCTTTAGAAACAGATAGATGAGATGGCCGTTCAGCTAGGGCAGCCTACCATTTACAAGAAGAAGGCCAGGGTGTTCACCATGGTGGATCGCGCTCCTTAGATGCTTGCAGCCTCGTCAAAATGAATGTGTTCTAGATCGAAAGTCATGTTAAGCTTATGTGTGTAATGTGAACCTTTAATTGTCTTGTTGGTTATGTTGATGAACTTGGTTGATTTGGAGTTTGTGTGATTGCTGGAACAGTGTGGGCTTGTCCACATGTTATTTTTATCAAAACCTTAAGTTAGTATTTGTTTAACTTAGTTGGGGTTTAAAATTTCGTATCACTGCTGTACAGTTTTTTCGAGCAGTCTGTAATGTTTATCTCATATCTCTAAATCTCTGCGTCCAAAAATTATGAAATTTTTTTGGAAAGAACTAGAGTTGTGTACCTTTCATTTCCCATTGGAATCACCTCATTATCGATTTTGGTTTGAGATGCCTGCTACAATCTGGCAAGTCTGTACAGTCTATAACTTAGAACAGAAATTGTTTAGCTCAGTTTTTTATGATGTTTCCGTCTGAATCTGTGAAAAAGTTATATATAAAAGTTGTAGCAGACTCTTTAAGCTTTCCAACGATGTATGCCACGCCTATTTTGGATCTTTGAAACTCGAGTTACACTTCAATTTTTGATCTGCTATTGTAGACACCCGTCCAGAAATTTTCAGCTATGTTATTTACCTTTTGTAAATAATTTGTAAATTTTTGGAAGATCTCTAAAAGTTTGCACATTTGCTTGGAAGCAGATGGCCGCCAGAGGAGAACGTGGCAGGGGCCGTGGACGTGGTCATGGACATGGTGCTCTCGTGGATCCACCTCCGCCACCGCCGATGACGATTGAGCAGTTGATGGCAATGCAAGCGCAGCTCATGCAGACAGTGATAGACCGTCTCGGTGAGCAACCAGCAGGTGCACCCTCACCTGTGCAGGTCCATGACAAACGTGGTGAGTTTCTGAAAGGACGCCCACCTGTGTTCGCACATGCCTCTAAGCCCATGGAGGCTGATGACTGGTTGAGAGTTGTAGAAAAGCAGCTAAACATTGCATAGTGCAACGACCTAGAGAAAGTCTTGTACGCCTCAGGTCAACTCCAAGGAGCTGCTCAGGATTGGTGGGAGTCATTCCAGTATGGACGTCCAGAGAATGCTCTAGAGATCACGTGAAAAGAGTTCACGGAGAACTTTAGGTCCTATCACATCCCTGAGGGACTTATTAAACTGAAGCAAGAAGAGTTCCAGGCTCTCAAACAAGGGTCCATGTCTGTGGCGGAGTACCGCGACAAGTTTGTCCAACTGTCGCGATATGCCCCGGCTGAGGTGGCCAGGGATTCTGACAAATAGTGCCGTTTTCTGAAGGGACTGTATGATGGACTCCAACTGCAGCTGATGTCCAACAAGTATGCCAGTTTCTAAGAATTGGTGGATCGTGCTATTGTGATCGATAACAAGCGTAAGGAAATGGACCTCAAGAAGAGGAAGCTCCAGGGACAGCCGTCGGGTAGCAACACTCGCCCGCGAGCTTTCCCACAGCAAGGTTTTCCACAGAGGAACCAAGGGCCACCCAACCAATGGAACAAAGGCCAGTACCCCCAGAGGAACCCGAACCAGCAGCGTCCCTAGTACCCACAGCAGTTTGGCAACCAGAATCAGCAGCGCCCCCAGCAACATCAAGCTAGCAATCAGGCGCCATGTCAGGGAGTGCCCAACAATACCCCAATCAAGAGTGGCACTCCAGACAACCCCAATGCATGCTACAACTGTGGAGAGGTGGGACACTATTTGTACCAGTGCCCAAAGAAGCAAAACCGGCAGGCCCCGTAGAACCAGCAGAGTAACCAGAGACCCAACGCTCGACCTCCGTTCACCGGCAAGGTGAATCATGTGTCGTCTGAATCAGCTCAGGAGGCGCCTGAGGTTATGCTGGGTACGTTTAGCGTCAACTCCATCTCCGCTACCGTACTTTTTGATTCTGGTGCCTCGCATTCTTTCATATCACAAGCTTTTGTTAGAATGCATAGCATACCCCTGTGTGCCATGAAGGATCCCATGCTAGTAAATTCACCGGGGGTAGCATGCTAGCAAATTATTGGAGCCCTTCTACTAGTATTTTCCTAAGGGGGTAGCTTTTAAAGTAAATCAAATTATTCTGAGAACCGTAGGAATTGACCTCATCCTGGGAATGGATTGGATGAAGCAGCATAGAGGAGTGATACAATGTCAGGAGAAATCTGTTGTTGTGACATCTCCAAGTGGTGATAGAATTTGTGTCGAAGTGGAAGTGCAAGCTCAACCTACCGCCACCGTCAACCAGTTGAGCGATGTTGCTAACCAGGAGAACCAGGTGGTGGATGAATTCACAGATGTGTTCCCCGATGAACTGTCAGGTATGCCACCCGATCGCGACATCGAATTCATTATCGAGCTTTTACTTGGAACTGCACCCATAGCTAAGAGACCACATAGAATGGGGGTAGATGAATTAGAAGAACTAAAGAAACAAATTAAGGAATTGCAAGAGAAAGATTTTATTCGTCCTAGTTCTTCACCTTGGGGAGCACCTGTTATATTTGTTGATAAGAAAGATGGCACACGAAGGATGTGTGTCGATTATAGGTCCCTTAATGAAGTCACAATCAAGAACAAGTACCCACTGCCTAGAATTGATGATTTATTTGATCAGCTGAAAGGTGATTGTGTGTTCTCAAAAACTGACCTCCGTTCTGGATATCATCAACTAAAAATTCATGCATCTGACATACCTAAGACAACATTTACTACCAGATATGGCCTTTATGAGTATACAGTGATGTCTTTTGGACTGACAAATGCACCTGCATACTTTTATGTATCTGATGAACAAAGTATTCATGGAGTACTTGGATAAGTTTGTAGTGGTATTCATAGATGATATCCTAATATTCTCCAAAAATGAAGAGGAACATGCTGAACACTTAAGATTAGTCTTACAAAAACTCAAGGAACATAAATTGTAAGGAGCAAATGTGAGTTCTGGCTGAAAGAAGTATCTTTTCTAGGACATGTGGTCTCTAATGGTGGAATAGCCGTAGATCCCAGTAAAGTGCAAAATGTGTTAAATTGGAAAGCCCTAGTCAATGTTAGTGAAATCCGTAGCTTTTTGGGATTGGCTAGGTACTATAGAAGGTTTATTGAAGGGTTCTCTAAGCTAGCTAAGCCTATGACAACCCTATTAGAGAAGAATGCCAAATTTGTATGGTCAGACAAATGTCAGGCTAACTTTGAGGAGCTAAAGAGAAGGTTGACAACAACCCTAGTGTTGACCTTACCTGATTTAAGTAAGAGCTTCTCTTTTTATTGTGATGCATCTCGCCTAGGCCTTAGATGTGTGCTTATGCAAGAAGGAAAAGTTGTGGCATATGCATCCAGGCAGTTGAGGAAGCATGAACTGAATTACCCAACACATGATTTTGAATTGGCCGCAGTTGTCCATGTTCTAAAAATCTGGAGGCATTATTTGATCGGACATAAGTGTGACATCTATACTAACCACAAGAGTTTAAAATATATTTTTACTCAGTCAGAGTTGAACCTAAGGCAATGTCGTTGGCTGGAATTGATTAAAGATTATGATTTGGAAGTGCATTATCATCCTGGAAAGGCAAATGTTGTTGCCGATGCACTTAGCCAGAAGAGCTATGCCAATGGACTTCAGTTGACATTTATATCAGCAGAGTTGCGAGCTGAAATAGAACATCTCAATTTGGGTTTTGTCAATAATGTAGTGGAATTGGCCATAGAACCTACATTGGAGCAAGATATACGCAAAGGTCAGTTGGAGGATGACAAACTAAAGGAGATTTGCAGAGCATGTAGTGGTAGGAAAGGCACTAGGCTTCAGGTTGGATGAGAATGGTACTCTATGGTTTAGAAAAAGAATATGTGTACCGGAAGTGAAAGCTATCCATGATACGATTCTGTGAGAGGCACATGATTCTGCTTATTCTATTCACCCTAGAAGCACCAAGATGTACTTAGACCTTAAAGAGAAGTATTGGTGGTATGATTTAAAAAGAGATGTGGCTGAGTATGTGGCCATATGTGATACTTGTCAAAGGGTGAAAGCTGAACACCAAAGACCTGCAGGATTGTTGCAACCAATGAAAATACTAGAGTGAAAATGGGAAGAAGTTGGTATGGACTTCATCACTGGATTACCCCGCACTCAACACAGATATGATTCGATATGGGTAATAGTGGATCGACTTACAAAGGTAGCCCACTTCTTGCCAGTCAAAACCACTTATAGTGGCGCAAAGCTAGCGGAGTTGTATATGGAGAGAATAGTGTGCCTACATGGGGTTCCAAAGAAGATCGTATCAGACCGAGGAACTCAGTTTACATCACATTTTTTGTGTAAGGTACATAGTGCTTTGGGAACAAAGTTAAATTTCAGTTCTGCATATCATCCCCAAACCGATGGACAGACCCAAAGAACCAATCAAATCTTGGAAGATATGTGGAGAGCTTGTGCTTTACAATATGGTACTAGTTGGGATAAGAGTTTGTCATATGCTGAGTTTTCATATAACAATAGTCACCAGAAAAGTCTCAAAATGGCGCCATTCGAAGCTTTATATGGACGAAAGTGTAGAACACCTCTATTCTAGAATCAGACAGGTGAAACCCAAGTGTTTGGACCAGATGTCCTACGCAATGCAGAGGAACAAGTGAGGATGATTAGGGATAATTTGAGAGTAGCATAGTCTAGACACAAAAGTTATGCTGATATCCGAAGAAGAGAGTTGAGTTTCAAAGTAGGTGACTATGTGTATTTGAAAGTGTCACCAATGAGAAATGTGAGAAGATTCAATATGAAGGGCAATTTAGCACCGAGATATGTGGGACCTTTCAAGATTCTAGAGAAACGTGGAGAAGTGGCCTATCAATTGGAACTGCTAGAAAGTTTATCAGGTGTGCATGATGTGTTCCATGTTTCTCAGTTGAAAAAGTGTTTGCGGGTACCAGAGGAGCAGATTACCTTGGAGGAGCTTACTGTTAAAGAAGATCTCACATATGAGGAGTATCCGATAAAGATTCTTGAAACTGCAGAAAGAGTTACTAGGAGCCGCACTATAAAGATGTGCAGAGTACAATGGAATCGATATTCAGAAGATGAGCCTACTTGGGAAAGAGAAGAAGATCTGAGAAAATCTTATCTGTAGCTTTTTGAGTAAGCATCACCCAATCTCGAGGACGAGATTCTTTTAAGGGGGTAGAATTGTAACACCCCAAATTTTTCATAATTACAAAATAGTTAAATATGATTTATTTGTGTAATTGAGTGTGCATTTAAATATAGGGAATAATATTTTTTTGTGAAATTAAAATTAATCATAAGGTTAGCAACTTGTTTTTGCACTCATGCTATTGCATTATATTTTGTGTGTTGACTGATTTTATTCAAATGCCAAAAGGATTTAAAAATCTATTGAAAATGTATATGGAAAATCAAATTGGAAAATGAAAAGGAATTCTTATTCATTTCCCTCCCTCCCTCCATTTTGGCCCGTTGGCCCATTTCCTTTCAGCCCGCTCGCATTCCCCCTCTCCCTCCTTTCTCCCTGGTTGGGCTGGCCTGTCAGCGCTGGTAACCGCTGCTGCCGTTCTATCCTTCCCTCTCTCAGCGGCTGACAGCCCGGGCCCACTTATCGGCGCCCTCCTCAACCTCCTACCGCTCCCTCCCATTTTGCTCGTACTCGCTGCAACCGCCCGCGCCCACATTCTCTGCTTCGTGGGAGCGTCTCTGCACCCCATGCCCAGCCTTCCAAGGGGAGCGCGACCCTGCCTACGCCTTCCCTTCTCCAGTTTCTCTTCACTCGCACTCGCTAGAGCTTCCCAAAAAAACCGTAGCGGCAATCCACCGGAGTGCCGTCCGTCCCCACCGCGTCGGCATTCGTCTCCAAAACGCCCTCGTCCTCATTTTACTGCTCAGTGAGCTCGCCTTCATCCCCGCTTCCTCCCCATGCTTTCATTTTCTTGTTTAGTGGCCTCTAGGGCCGTGTCCGCGAGCTCCGACGAGTTTCTCCACTGCCATCCATGGCGGGTGCCCCTCGGGCCTTCCCCGGCCACACTTGTGACATGGTCGAGTTCTCCATCCCCTCCGCATCCTCCCCGTAGGCTCTATTTGGAGAATGGGGCTCCGTAGCGCTCAATTTCATCGCTCTAGTGAGCTCTCCGCCGCCGGCCATGGCGGGCACGCCGCGCGGGCCACCCCGTGGCTATATTTTGTTCCGGGGCGAGTTCGCCTTCCTCCCCGCGTCAACCCGGTGCTCTCAGTTTTGAAAACCGTGCACCATAGCGCTGGTTTGGACCACTTTGGCGAGCTCCCGATCGCCGGCCATGGCGGCGCCGCCGTCTCTTCCCCAACTCCAGCGACCCAGCCTCTCTCTCCTCCCCCATCTAATCGCGACCGTCCAAATCTAATCCAAAGGCCACGATCAATCCATACCCCTTTGCGGGTTCTATTTCTAAAAGAGCCCATCAGTTTTTGGCATATCTAACCTGCCATCCTTGGCATATTCCCGAACTACGCATTCCCATTTTGAAGACGTAGTTTCTTCGGTTTAAATGAAAAATACGTTTTCAGATTAATTACAGAATTGCCACTGTAGTAAAACATTTATAAAATCGTCGTTTTAGCTCCAATTTGATCCATTCAACTTGCGTTAGTTTCATAATTTCATGGTATACGCAATAGTGCTACTATTAGACCTGTTAGGAGCTTTTGAATTTCTCGATTAAGTCTAGTTAATAGCTAGCTTTTGGAATCGTAAATAGCTCATAACTTGTGCGTTGTAACTCCATTTTTTGTGCATTTCGCGTCGTTGTGATCGTAGCGAGACGTAGATGATTTTGGTAAACATTTTATTCAGATTTATTTATTGTTGGTGTACTGTTCTAATCATAGTCATGTTTTGCTTGTATGTCTGTTCTGGAATATGTGTTGTACTTCGTGTCGTTCAAGTTCAGACGGTGAGGAGTACTTCAGGAATCCGGACACATACGAGGAGCAGCAGGACCAGCAGCAGTTTGTGAACCAAGGCAAGTATAGTATTGGCCTACCTTGTTGTCCTATTCATTATATAATATACTCATTATGCATGTGTCTAATTTTGCTCGACTATAAGGACTTCCTAGCTAATTGATGACTGTACCCTGAATCCTATGGGGATTATTTGCATATGGGTATAATGCTAGTGCTCTAACTAAACATGATCTACACTATGACTAATGGAACTAATAGATAAACATGATGGTAACAGTGGAACTATAGGGTGAAGGTGCAAGTGATGTTGATCATGTTGCCCTAAACCCTCTGTAAGGACTTATCTATAGGGAAAAAGTTGGGACATACAGTGCAACCGTGAGAGTTATATGGCTCTGACTTTAGCTCAGTAATAGGACCATTTCTAGCTTGTTAGAGGTTACCTGAAAGGGCGCACGAGGGGCTTGCCACATTGGGTATAGAACTGCCTCTGTTCTGATGTGTATAGCCTACAGGAATTGTGCCATCGAAAGGGGGGTTCTCTATATTTGCCTGCCGAGGAAATCTCACGGCCCTAACTTGTTAGAAGAGGCCTATGGAAGGCTTCATAGTGTACCCTGCCTGCTCACCTTGGAAGTGTTAGAGGGTCGACAGGCCCCGGGCATATGGGCAACATGACTCACAGAGTCACGGGTAAAGATGCACAACCTCTACAGAGTGTTAAAACTGTTATAACAGTCGTGCTCACGGTCACGAGCGGCTCGGAAAACTCACAGAATAAATGGTTACTTGACACGTGGATGACTTATGATGATGATGACGAGATTATACTGATGCTCAATTACTCTTCTTAATTCTAGTAGGTGATCATGTGGGTTAAATGGGAGCTTAACCATAACTTAATAATAATTAATAATGAAATGTGGATCTATTAAAAGTGCTAACTGCAGTCAATCGTGTCTATCCTTTTTGAGCCTCATGAATCCTCATACTATACTTGCAGAGTAGGAGTGTACTCACACTTGTTATTATTTTGTTTTTGGATAAAAATCCCGGATGGGTAACATATGACAGTTTCTACGAGGATTTCCCGGAAGATTTCTAGGTTTGGGTGAACCAGTTGTCCTTCCCTATGGAGCAAATACTTCGTTCGAGAGTGTTATTTACTTTCCGCTTGTTATGTTAAGAACTATGTGATGTAATATCGTGATGTATGTACACCGTGATGATACTCTTGTTAATTTGTCGGCTTATGTGTGCGACTATTCCTGGGGTGCACATAAGATGTATGCACTCTATATTGTCCTTTAATTGGAGTGTGACAACATCCATTCGAGGGACACCTCTCTTCCCCAAAACCCTAGCTTTTCTCTTAAAGGTGATTATGATGATGGATTGAATGAATTCCCCTTGGAGGGGGTCTGGGGCCTCGTTTATATAGCCTAGAGCATGGAACAGTGGCCCTTGGATCAAACCAAGCTTCACGTGGGGTTAGGATGCATCCTTGGAGGCAGTTGAAGTAGCTTGCAAAGGAGGAGCTGAGGGGCGGCGGCCAAGGGCCAGTCGATCAGTCCCACCTGGCGGCGCCTCATGGTGGCCCTCCTCGTGGTGTCCTCTAGAAGCCTCTTGCGTATTCGTGACGTGGAGATTAGGCCGATTTACGTGGGTTCCTTCTCGTGGAAGATACCAATTCCTGAATTATTCTGATAACCCTTGCAAAATATAGATTCACCAAAACTGGTGGAATTTCGTTAGTTGACACCCTAAACCTATGTTGGTGATCATTTATTATCCCTTTATATATTTATTTTAACCCTTTATTATGGTAGATAACCATCATCAACAACTCCCCTAAGCTTACCTTTTGCTAGTCCCTTAGCAAATATTCATAATGGATCTGGAGTTGCTACAATGCTTTCACGCCTCAAAAGTACACATGCATTCAAACAAGAATTTTCCTCCGGATTAGGTCTAACCACTCTAACCTTCAGACTTACCCATATTACCTTTAACTATGGAGCTTATTAGCCTTCACTTGGGTCTTGAGCAGTCGAAAAGTAGAACACTTGTGCATGATAGTGTTCATCCGATCGAGTGAGTGAGTGATTGCATCATGAGGTTGCATCGAGTGGCACTAGGTGATCATGTTGCAAGCCGGTGGTGTTATTAGTTTTGGAGGTTGCCACCTCCTATACGGCTTGGTGGCTTGTGACTCCGTTGAAGCACGTGAGAAAATTGTGCGGTGCTCTGGAGGAGGATTTGTGAGGGGGATTGTGCTCACCCCACAGGGATCGTGAAGAGCAACTCTAGTTGAACATGTCATTGAGCCACCCTCACTTTTGGGGTAGGTTCTTGTAGTGCCCGTCGTGTAGGTTTGGTGGGTGATGCCAACTAGCCGCCAAACCACCAAGTGAGCGATCAACACAATGGGGGCATAGCTTGGTGGCAACCAAGTGAACCTCAGGAGAAAATCACCATATCAACATTGTCTTCATCATCTTCTCAGTGGTTTGCATTTCCCATCACACAAGCTTGTTCTTACATTTCATACATTGTGCTTGTGTAGTTGCTCTTGCTTGCTAGTTACCTTCTTGCTTGTGTAGCATAGAAGTAGCTCCCTTGCGTGGCTATTTGGTTTTAGTAACCTTGTTAGTCACATTGCTTAGTTTGTGTAGCTAAGTAATTTACGCTCTCTAATTTGGTATTAGTTGCCTTGTTATTGAGCATTGCTAGTGAGCTTAGGAGCTTTGTGCTTTTTCTTACTAGTTTGCACAGTAGCTCCTCCGGTTGTGTGAAGTACTAGTGCATAGGTTTGTGTGACCTTCCTCTTGAATTATTTTGGTGAGCTCTAGCTAGCTCAACAACTTAGTTACTTAATTAGGATCTTTCTAATGTGCTTGAGAACTTAGATAGAGGGGTGTAGTCTTGGCTAGACTGATAGTTTTAATTCCGCATTTATTTTGATTAGCCGGCACGATTATTTTTAGAAAAGACTATTCATCCCCCTCTAGTCTGTCATCTCGACCCTATACGTGGTATCAGAGCCTGGTCTCTCATTTGTGGTCTTCACCAACCCGAGAGGATGGCAAATTGATGGCACATACTTTGCGCTTTGGAAAAATCACATGCTTGGTCATTTCGTGCAAAGGGACCTAAGTTTCGGTGGATTGTCACTAGTGGTCTCACTGATGTCTTGGACGATAGATACCTCACCAAAGCTCAAAGAGTTCTCTATGAACTTGATGCACATGCATGTTGTTATCTAATGGATGCTTTGAGCTTTGATTTGATGAAAAGGATAAACTACATGGGAACTGCTCGTGAGATATGGGAATCAATCAAGCACACCTTCGGTGATTCCTCTACATTGGATGATGGCAAGTTCAAGAAAGAGGAGCCCAAGGAGGAGGTGCATGAGTATGTTGAGCATGACTACAATTTGGTGATTGTGGAAGATTTCTCCACCTCATGGTCAAGTGATGATGATGATGATGATCGATCTACCACAAGTTCACTTAAGATTGATGGCTCGAGCTCAAGTGATGCAAATGATGACTCTACCTTAAGCACACTTGATGATGTTGATGATGGTTCATGCTCGGACCATGATTATGATGCTACTACAAGCCCATTCACTACACCACATTACTTCATGTCACAAGGTGACAGAAAGGTATAAAATGCTAATGTGGTTGATCATGTTGATTCATATGATGAGCTTGTTATTAGACTTGCTAGCATGACCATGCCTTTAGAAAATGAGAAAGCTAAAACAATGAAATTAGAAAATGAAAACTCATTTCTAAAGAACTCATGTGAAGAACATAAGAAATTCTTGATGTTCTTAAATCTTCACATGGTGAGCTAAACTAAACTCATGAGACACTACTTGCATCTCATGAAGAACTATTAGATCAACATGCTTCTCTCATTAAAATGTTTTCAAAGAAACTTAAAAAGAATGAGAGCTCATCACATGGGTCAAATGACCAATCACACATTGTTGCTAACCCTTGTGATGTAGGCAAAAGAAGTATGTATCCACCTCTTATGATGATTTATTAGATATGCCATGCTCTTCACATATAGATGCTTGTTCTACTTCTATGTCTTGTGATACTAACCTTTTGAAGGAGAACAACAAGCTCAAAAATGAAGTGAAGAACTTGAGCAACAAGTTAGAGAGGTGCTACAACTCAAAAGTCACCTTTGATCACATGATGAAGACTTAAAGAAAGTTTGGTGACAAAAGTGGCCTCAGCTTCAAAATGAAGATGACAAAGGGTGAAAGAAAAAGGGCAAAGAAGATGAAGAAGCAATTACAATTGAAGTTGTTTCACTCCATGTGCTACCGGTGTCATGAAGTGGGACATCTTGCAAATGATTGCCCAAACATAAGGAAGCTTAAGAAGATGAAGGAAGAAGAGAGGCTCAAGCATATGAAGTGCTTCAAGTGCCGCACTTGGGGTCACCTTACCTCAATGTGCCCAACCAAGCAATTGGTGAAGCAACAAGAAGAGCCTCAACCAAAGCCACAAGTTAAGCAAGAGAAGACACCCCAAGAGCAAGTCAAGATCAACCATGAAGATGGTGGTGACTTTAAGAAAAAGATGAAGAAGACAAGAAGGGGTGGAAAAGCAAGACATCCATTGCTAGATTAAGATGTCAAGATGATAAACAAGACTCAGGATGAGAAGAAGGTGTATGCTCACATCAAGTGCTTCAAGTGTCGAGATATGTGACACTTTGCCTCAAAGTGTCCTACCAAGCTTGAGAAGAAGGCTCAAGCAATTCATGAGAGGCAAGGCAATAAGAAGCACCACATGAACAATTAAGAAAAGGCTCAATCAAAGAGGAAGTGCTACACATGCCGGGAAAGGGGACACATGGCTCATTCATGTCCCCTAGGTAACACTTCTAAGCCTATTTCATTTGATGATGATTCTATACTTAGGAAGGACAGCAATGGTACCTCATTGGTTGCAATTGCAAAGCATCCCGTTATTCATACTAAGGCTATATCTAAGTATGTTGCTCCTAACTTGAGAGGACCCAAACTAGTTTGGGTACCATCAAAAAAGTGGATGATTGTTTGTAGGTACCATGGGCATTGGATGCTTGGTTGAAGTAGTATTCATTGTGTTGATCATGTGATTGAGTCAAGTATTGACAATTGATGATTATTATCCCAATGCCATGACAAGATAGTAAAGTCCAAGAGCTATCAACATACAAGTGTCACATTCAAGTTGTGGTGATTTAATGGAATATTAGATAACTTGCAAATAATTGAATTGAAGCTTGCTATGGATGATCATGAGCTAACCAAGGTATATCTCTTGTTGATTATTTCATTTGGGTGCATATGAGTTGATTGAATTGGATAAATATGCAATGTTGCTTGCTATAAGATGTTTGAATGGATAAATACTTAGTAATCAAGTTTTGATTGATTTGTGTTGGATAAATTCATAAGATGACCTTTAGTAAGTGGATTGAATGGATATATGTCTTTTGAAAGTATTCCAACAAGTTAGCTTCAAGTTTGATTCATATTTGTTGAAGAATAGCTCAAGAAATTGAAATCTGTCCTATATTGTAAAATCTGAGTGAGCTTTGATCTTAGCCATGTTTGAGTGATCAAATCGTATTGGATTGGCTTGAAATTTGGTATGCATTCTCTAGACTTATGGTATAAGATGCTGTACAAATTTCATGAGAATTGGATAAGAGATGCTTTGTTTTTGGAGCAGATCTTGTCAGCTATAGTGCAGCAGTTTTTAGCGTGTAGCAATGGTGGAAGAATTGAAATCTGATAGCAATATAGAAGTCAAATGAAGTCCAAACTTTTAAAGCTGCTAGATGACTTAGAGAACCACATCTTCACCAAATTTCGTGGCATTTGGATATGTACATTGGGAGATATGAATTTTTCATTGAAGGATACAGAATCTGCCAGAAAAAGTGACAATTATTGGATTGATTTGGAGTCACTTTGATTAAAAAGTCCTCAAGATGGAAATATGTTTACAAGTGTTTGAGGTACCTAAGTTTGATCTAGAAGCATGACAAGCAAAGAGTAAAAGGCCATTTGATTGTGGAGTGTACTTGGCACATATTTGGTACTCAAATTGAAGATCAAGACCAAGCTCAGGATGAAGATAAAGTTTAAGTTCTTGAGATCATTAGAGATAATTTGGTAGAAAGAAAAGGACTTAAACAAGTAAAAAGAAAAAGAACTTAAAGAAGGATTCATGGTTACTCATCAAGTTAAGTCCATCACTTGGATCAATCAAACAAAGTTAATTCAAGTCAATGTCAAGGATGGTTCTTGGAGAGAGGTCACTTCTCCCTAGTGTAGGGGCATGCCGCCTTTTGTGGGTAAACCAAGTGTGATACTTGGAAGGCTAACATGAAAGTGGTGATCTGATGAACATTTGAAATGCTTAGTTGAAGCAATTAAAAGGGTTGATCTAGAAAGAAAGCAACACCCAAAAGAGAGCTAGTCATGATATTTCAAGTGGTATTCTCACACTGATGCTCTCATGCAAGCAAAGATGAAAGAAGAAGCAAGCCAACCACATCTTGATAGTGCACTTGATCATTAGTGGTTCTCAAATCATATGGGTGAAGAATGGATTTCATTACTGATGATTGGTCTTCACCAAGCTTTAAATTAGATTTCACATTGCTATTGGAGTAATGAATTGGAATCTATGTGACTATCCTCTACTCCAAGATAGCAAAGGTATCATTGTAATGTGCATGGTCATTTCATCCCTTACTAGTATGCAGTTAGTGCATTTAGTATATGCTTCATATGATCATGCATAAGAAATGAAAGTGTTAAATTCATAGCCTACCACTATTGCTTGAATGATTAGTTAATCTAGTGGTTGGTATATCAATTTGTTCATGAGCTAGTGAACCCAAGTTCTTGATTTAATTTGGATTGCCAACAAATGATAAGTACAACCTCGAAAAGATAACCTCCAAATGAGTGTGAAGAAGCTTAGAGAGGATTCAAACCAGACTTAGAAGCTTAGGCAAATCAATTTAGTTCAAGTCAACTTAGAAGCTTATGGTAAGTGACAAGAGTACAAGCACAAGACAACAATGCAAATGGATATCTAGTTTGTTTGTTTGTTTCAAGTGGTATCTAGACTCAAATATTTCATCATGAATTCACAAGTGGTGTCTAGATCAACTCAAAAGTGATATCCTACAAGTGGTACTCATGAAAATAGCAAATGTTCAAGAAATGATTTTTATTCACAGATCCGACTAGGGGTTCCATGGTAGAAGGTTCTTTCAAGTGGTATCACATCTACACGTGGTATCAATCATGCAAAACGATAGTTCCACAAGTGATCCTCAACTTTAAGTGATCATCAAATGAAGAATGCATCCCTCACCAACAAGAGCTCAAGTTTATCAAGTGGATGACCCATGCTATGACATAGGAGGAGGTGTCCCACCAATTGGTATCTCAAGAGCTATACAAGTGGTGTCATTCCAACATTTGGAAATGTACATCAAAAATGCAAGATTCAAGCCTTAACCATCTACCCTAATACAAGCCTTTGCATCAATGAGAAGCACACCTTTTATGAAAATTCATGATAAAGGGGGAGAGATTGTACAAAGATATGAAAGCTTTGGGAAGGAAATGGACAAAGTTGGGGACATGGACTTGGACAAAGAGGAAGCAACATTGAAGAATGTGGGGGATCAAAATTCTCAGACAAGAGAAGCACACAAGTAGGGGGAGCAAGCTCATGAACTTTGATTGGTTGCATTTGATATGTGCATATTCATGTGCTTGCTTGCATTGCATGAGTTTTTAAATTTGATATGCATGTTTGTGTGTTCTATGCTAGTTATAGAACTTGATTGATGATTTGATAACTAGCATGTATAGAATGGTAGCAAAACTTGTGTTTTTCAAGCAAAAACTAGAACCTTGCTTATAATGTTGATCTCATAGGATTTCTAGTTTTTGTTGTCTAGCTACTCGTGGTGCTAAGGATGGTGTTAAAATGTGCACTCCGATTGGTATCACGCATCAAAGGTTAATTCTTTACACCTTAGCACCATTGGTAGTAATTACTCTCCCACAATTCCAATCTATGCATATGTGCGAGCTTCAAACCAAACACTCTAGCACATATGTAGGGGGAGATAATGTAACACCCAAATTTTAGGAGTAATAAATTTTAAATAATTTAGAGAAAGGGAATTAAAATTTTAAAAAGAATTTTTGGTGTTGCATTCATGCTGTTGCATTTATTTTATTATGTGGTGTGGATTTATTTTATTTTATTTTGGATTAGAAAATTTTATTTGAGATATTTTTGAAAACAAGTAAACAAAGAAAAGAAAGAAAAATAAAAAAAAGAAGAAACAACTTACCTTCCGCCTGGTGGCCGACGGCTCGTTCAGGGCGGCCTGCTTTCCTCCGCGCCTGCGGCCGCGTGGGCCGGACCGCACCGCAGCGGCCCAGTCCGGCCGAGCCCAACAGCGGCCTCTCTCCCTCTTTCCTTTCGCTGACGGGTGGGGCCACCTGTCGGTCATCTTCTTCCTCGTGACCGAACCGGACACTACGAAGCCGCCGTTCCTTGCCGTGTTAGCTAGGGACTCCTACCCGAATTCGGTGTTTTGGGGTTATAAATAGGAAGCCGTGACCCTCCTCTTTCTGTTTCCCCCCTAAGTTGCGAGTTCTATCACGTGAAATAGGGTTTTTAGGGTTCAAGTTGGTGGAGGCGGGCGGACGGTCGGCTAGGGGGTTCTAGGGTGGATTCAAGGCCGATTTCTTCGCTTGGGTGAGTTTGTCGTCTTCTCCTCTTACTCCCCATGCTTTCCATTGGAGCTTTTGTGCTTTATACCGTAGAATCGGAGCTCACAGTGGCCGGTAATGGCGCCGCCGCCCTCTTGTGGCAGCGCGTTGCGTATGGCTCACCGTGGTTAGTTCTATTGAGTAGATTGAGTTCGCGCGAAGCTTCTCTTTTCGTTGGATCAAACACGGGCTCGAATGGTGGTCTCGGTGGGGAGGTTCACCATCTCCGGCCATGGAGGGGCCGCCGGACATGGGGAAGCCGCCGGCAGGACCTGAGGAAGGAGGCCGGATGTGCACTGTGAGGATGAAGATGCATGTGAGCCGTCCGTTTTTGAATCAGCGGCTCGGATTAGAAGATACCCCTTCGCGGGGTAATCTTTCTAAAGAGACCTTGAACTTTTTAGTAATCAAACCGCCATCCAAAGCGTAAAGCTGGAAATACGTTTTCGTGTTTTGAAAGCGTATTTTCTCCCGGTTTAATCAAAAATACGTTTTCAAGAAATTACAGTTTTGCCATTAGAATTGTTTTGGTCATAAAAACTTCGTTTTAACTCCGATTTGATCCGTTCAAGTTGCGTTAGGTTTGTATTTGCGAGCTCTACATGTTAGTGTAGTTGTACAGTTGGTTTTGATAATTTATTTTTCGAGTTTATAATTGAGTATTTATTTATCTATAGGAAATCTTAGAAAATTCATAACTTTCACGTTTTAACTCCGAATTTGGTGATCTTTGCGTCTGTGTGATCGTAGTAACGTGTAGAAGAGTTTTATAAACTTTTATTACTGTTTTGTTATTGTTGGTGTACTGTTCTAATTGTATCTCTTTGTTTGCTTCGTGTATGTTTGATTGGATGCATGTGTGTTGTTGATTGATGATCGAGTATAGAAGGTGAGCAGTATCTGGACGATTCGGAGTATTACTTTGAGCCAAGTCAGCAGTATCACTTGGAAAGCTTTGATTAAGGCAAGTATAACATGGGACCATCCTTGTTACCTATTCACTGAAATTATTATACATATGCATGTGTCTTCCTTGACAACCATAGAGATTATAACTTAGCTATCGATATCTTGTTTCCTTGTCACCTATGGGTTATGCATTTGGGTAGCTACTGCTAGCGCTTAATTATGAACAATGATCTTGTAATTTGACTAATGGATTATGCAATCAACCAATTAAGATGATGTTATTTCTGTTGAAAGGGGGCTAGAGCATGTGGGTTATTTTGATGCTCTAGTTACTCTCCGTAAGGACTTACCTGTAAGTGATAACCGGGACATACAGTACAGCTATGAGGGCTATATGGCTCTGGCTCTAGTTGTTCAAGAGACCTTTTCTAGCTTGTTAGAGGTTACCTTAAATGGCGTAAGAATGGCTTGCCACGTTGGGTGTAGTGCGAGCCCCTGGCCTAGTGTGTATAGGCTGCGGTTGTTGTGCCACAGGGAAGGGGGGTTCTACATCTGCCTGCCGAGTGAATCTAATGGCCCTAACTTGTTAGACGAACTTTTGAATGGCTTTATATGGTCTCTGATGTTTTGGGCCTTGCAAACCCATGCATTTGGAAATCATGACTCACAGTGAAAGTGTACACCTCTGCGCAGAGTTTAAAAACTGGTATACTAGCCGTGCTCACGGATACGAGCGGCCTTGGGGATTCTTACAGAATAATTGATCACCATTGTTATATCATGCTTAATTATTGTTGATTATTATTATGCTCATGTTAATGCTATTCATTATCCTTATTACAATTGATCATTGATTCATTAATGGGATTTGGATTACCTTGATGCTACTTAATTGCTAATTATATGATGATTAAAAGCTAAACGCAGTTAAACAGTGTCTAGCCTTTTTGAGCCTCATGAACCCTATGTTATATTTGTTGAGTTCGACATGGACTCACTCTTGCTATTTCCCCAACACTCCAGTGTGTAAAAAGATGCTACTCAGAAAAAGGACAAAGGTGTAGTGGAGTTTCCAGAAGACTAGTAGAAGTGCTAGGCATATGTTACCCCCAGTCAGCCGTCCCTGAGAAGAATGGAGCCCGAAGTTTAGTCACCGTTCCGCGATACTCTGATGTAAGTGTTAATATAGCTATGTATACGTTATATAATAACATTGTTTCTGATATTTTTTTTCATTCTGACATATGTGTGGACTTCCTGGGCACACATATGATTAGCCTGGTTTTGTTCTTTAGAAAACCGGGTGTGACAGATAATACTACCAACTCGGGTTTGTGGTCCTTGTCCAAAATTATTTACACATGGTAAAATTGCTTGGGCAAGCAACATGAATCCAAAAGAGCTTAATTTCCATATCTTTGTAGAGTTGTCATCAATTATCAAAAAGGAGGAGATTGAAATGTCCTTGTTTGGTTTTGGTAATTGAGTGACAACCTAGGTGGACTAATATGTGTATAAGTGTATACATGTGAATTAGTCCATAGATACATGTGTGTGAGCAACTCATGCCATGACGGTGAAGATGGCTTGGATTTGTTGCAAGGCTCACACATGTGATTAAGGAGCTCATTGCATATGAGACATGACATTGGTTTATGTGACTAAGGTGGAGAAGATCAAGAAAAGGCTTGGCTTAATGGACCGGTTGCAAGTGTGAAGGGCAAGTCTAGTGAGATCTTGGCACTGATGGACAAAGGCAATGGAGAAGAGCAAGTGAGGTCAAGATCGAACCAACAAGGTCATGTGATGATATGAAGTGTATCATTTCATTTGTGATCATGTTGGTGCATGTGTTGCATCAACATTGGAGAAGATGGAATGGAATGTGCAAGGCAAAGGTATAACCTACAGGGTATTTCATTTCACCGGTCATAGGTTTGTAGAGAGGCTCATGACTGGGTTTAGGATAGATGGCCGTACTATCAAGAGGGGCAAACTTGTTTGCATATCAGTCATCTAGTGCCACTCAAGTGATCTAACTTTGCATCATTGCTAGGATCAAGTGGCATGGCAAGTTGAGTGGTTAACTCCTTGAAAAATGTTTGTGAAAAGCTAACACATGTGCACAAGGTATTGTACACTTGGTGGTGTTGGCACCCTTGCTAAGAAGAAGTTGGAGTTGATGTGGATCAACTTGGCAAAGAAACAGAGAAGAAAAGGTGGCGCTGGTACGACGGGACGCAGGGGACCTGTGTGTTCTGTCAGTGCTAGGACTTCACCAAGGAGCATGAGTTTGTGATCGGACGCTGACGCTAAAGGTGACCTGACGCGCTGTGGCCGCATCCAGTCATCGGTGACGTTCGCTGACGTCATGGCACGAGGAGTGGCAGTGACGCGTGGCAGGCGTTGAAGGACCGGACTCACGTGCTATGTTCGATCGTGACTATAATGCCCAAAACAAAAATTGTAATACCCAATAGAAGAAACAAAATTAAAGGAAAATAGCTTTAGAGGGGTCCAAGTAAACTTAGGCCAGGCTATGTGGCAGCCCATCTCAAGCCCAACTTGTCCCTATCACCTAAACCATATAGAGAGGAAGCGTGCAGCAGGAAAACATGTTTTCCCTTTCCCCATTCCCTCTGCTCGACCTCCAGGACGCCCCCTCCTCTTCCCACAAAGCCCTCTCCTTCCCTAACACCTCCTACACAGCAGAAATTACAAGGGAAAAGGAGAAAACAGATTGAGAAGGAGGACAGGTTCAAGACGAGGTATATCATCGGCATAGATCGGCTTTCCCCCATCTCTATCTCGCTGCCCAAGGTTTAGGGTATAGCCAAGGTGAGGAATCTGCCTTTCCCTTTGTTTAATTGAGATTTAGATGGCCAGCAGTCATGGGGCATATTGGTTTTATAGGGAGGATCTCCATCTGAATGCCGATCTAAGGTTCTTCTGCCCTGTAGATCGAGTGCTGCCGCTGTTTGTTCTGTTTAGACAATAAAGACTATTTTTCCAGTGAAACTTGATAATAGGAAAGTTGTAGAGGGATTTCAGATCTATTATCTTGTAAAATTTCACGATTTTATCAGAAGTAGTTTGAGAGTTATAGTTCAGTATTTGTGATCCAATCGTTCTGCAAAAAATCTGGACAATTTTAGATCTAAGCAGTTTTTGGCCATTTAAAAAAATAATTAGATCTTTTGATACGAACAAAAGTTGTAAGAATTCTGTTAAGATTTCCATATTGGTAAAGAGTATAATTTTTGAGCTAGTATATCTCCAGTTATGAATTTTTGAAGTTTGATGTTCTGTTCTAGTCGACAGAAATATTCAGTGAAGTTCAATGGTTAATTACGCCATATTGCAGACATCTTATGCAAAACTTTGCAATACAAATGTTATAACTAATGGAGTTTTACATAATCTGGTGAACTTTGGCAATTTTTGGGTGTGTGGTCTAAAGTCTATGAAAAAGAGAATAGTTAGTGCTGCTGTTAAGAACTGTAGGCTAAACGGTAGATGCTTTAGCGTCGGGTTTGAGGGCGCTCTAGTGTGTATTTGTTGTTGTTCTTGCTGGTATGTTTGTGTTTGTACTGAATATTGCTTGTCATCAGGTGGTAGCACTTCGGAACATCGCTAGTGCTTTTGATCTCCTTCGGTAAAGAGGCAAGTGAATGTAGCGGTGGTTTGCTACCGTTTTGGCTTGTTATTTTCATCACGTACAGCTTAATGTCTATAATAATGTCATACCACTAATATCCGCGACTTGTGAACTTGGTTTATTCAACCTTGTGTGAATGTGGTCTTATTCATTTATTCATGGTGATGTTATTCTTCCATATTGCTATATGTGGCTAGCCCACAACCCTGAAGATGAAGTTGAAGTATCATTGGCGGTGTATATTAATTTTATTGCAGCATGCCAAGCGCATTGCATCATTCATTTGCATTGGAAGTTATGTCATTGACCTATGGTCACGACCGTACCGGTACAGCATCATGGGATGCAGCTCCACACCTTGTTGGGTGTGCAGGCAGGAGTCATTTTGCATTGCATTCATATGCATTCATGAAGTATATTATTGAAGTGGTCTATCCATATTGTTATGAAGCTCTATCATCTGGCTATGTTTCTAAATGGAAGTCTCTCATTTTATTTTGATATCATGTCAAGTGGAAACTCCATGTTAAATTGATGTTTAATTCCACTTGTGGTTTAAATAGCTAGTCAAAACAAGATTGCTTGCTGAGATGTTTCATCTCACCCTTGCATTACTCAATCCAGGTACTTGATGCTTGCACGGAAGGGAAGGGGATTAGCAGCACATCTTCACTGATTCTGTAACACCCTAGGTGTTTGCCTTGCATATTAGCATCAGTTGAGCATGGTCATGGCATGGCATTACCATAAGCATCATCATTTCATGTGCATCCATGCTTGAAACATGACCTTGCAACATTTCAACATATGTATGTTAGGGGTGCTAGTGATTATATCAAGTATCTGGACCATGCTATTACATGTGCTAGGTTTGTTATGCTTGAAAACGTGTGAAACATGCTCCTGAAACATATGCAACATTAGGTTCAGTAATTAGGTTAGTGAGGCTTCATTAGTTATAGTAATAGTGTTTCAATGCCTTCTTGTGAAGCTTTCATGCATAGGTGATGCTAGAACGTGTTTAAGGCCTTGATGATGTTTGCAACATGTTAGTTTAGCAATTTGACCTAGGGTTTGTGTTTTTGTCATGCCCTAATTCCATGTTGACTCATGCTTTGACTAGTTGACCTATAGGACCTCCCTTGTTTGACCTAACAAAAAGTATAGCCTAGAGTTTTTGCATGGCTGTGCCACCTTAACAAAGTTTGTGCCAAATTTAATGAGGAACAAAAGTTGTTCAGTGGTCAACTGATGAAAATGCTTGGAACATGCCCTAACATGTCCCACAAGTCAGGTATAGGGGCTGTTTTTCAATACTGAAATTCAGCTAAGTCTGGAATGGACTTCAGTTTCATGTAACCATCTTTGGTGCTTCGTAACTCGCAAACCCGGTAGAACCAGCCCAAGATACAATTGACAATATTGTTGTCCACACGTAGCTCTACAATTTTGTTGTTAACGCCTATCGCTAACTCGAGCTAGATTAGGAGTTTTACGTTGTCGAAATCACGCTGTCAGGCTCGGCTTAACTGAAACTTCGTTTCAGAAGTTCAGAAACCGATCTCGATCGTGGCCGACACCGATCAGAGGGACGACGCCGCGTGGTCATCTACGTGTCATTGCCACGCTCGGTTAGCAGGCGCGAGGTTGCCACGAAGTCCCGGGGATGCCCGCTTGCCTCATTCTCCCTCCGCCCTCCTTGTCTCACTCGGTTGGTGAAGTCTCGCCACCGAGAGCATCACCTCGCATTGCGCCAACCGTAGCTCCTCCGTTCGGCCACCATTTCCTGATCGAGCTCGACCAATCGCTCCACCTTGAGCTGCTCTAGCCCGTGCTCCAACTCTCTAGCCTAGCCGAGCTGTAGGTAGGTGACAAAAATTCACGCTTGTCATGGTCGCCACGCTCAGAGCGCCGCCGAGCTCGTGCTCCGCCGTGGGCCGGCCAATGCCAAGCTCCTCCACGCCAAGATGTGTTTGTTCGTGGCTACTGGTGTCATGAAGAAAGTTTAGGAGTGCTTGGTCTAACCGCTACCGCGTCGGGTCCACCGGAACGAGCTACGGATTTGGCCGCGCCCGCCATGGCCGCACCGAGCTCAAGCTCGATTTTGCTCTGCTCGCTTGCTGGTGATTTGTTTTGCTTCGCGTTCCATGCGTCTTGGGTGTAGGTCTAGTTGTCCGCAAGACATTACCGCCGGTTTTAGTCTCGATGGCGTGCAACGCCAAAGCTTCGGTGAGCTCGCGTTTCCATCGTGCTTGCGCCGCTCATGGCCGTGCCGTTGTAGTCAATTTGGTGCCTCGCTTTAGGGCTTGTTCGCTTCGCCTTGCGATGTAGAGCGTGTAGGTACCCTTGGTTTGCCGTGCAACAGCCGATTTCACCGCCGTCGGCATGCACCGCCCACCGCCGTCCGCCTTCACCATCGTCACACGAGCTCAGGTGTAGTAGAGGTGGGAAAGGAGGTTGCCTAGATGCGGGTCGAGGTGGGGAACACCTCCATGCCGTCGGGTTCGCCGGGGGGGTCGCCGGCGGTGAGCCAGACCTCGCCGGAGCTCCTCCCCTGCCTCCGCTGTGGATGACGGGCGGGCCCCCCTGTCGGCGCGGGCTCACTCCTTTGGCTACGGACTGGGCCGCCTTGCGGGCCGAAAGGAGCAGCAGCGCAGGCCCAGTTGGGCTGAGGGCCTGTTTTAGCTTTTCGTTTTATTCTTTTTCAGCAAAGTGCAATTTTGTGTTGATTCTTGTAAAAATCATATCTGGAGTTAGGAAAGTCCAAATGAGATGATTCAACTTGCACAGTGCTCTGTGAAATGTCTAGTTTTTATTAAAAATATAAAACTATGCAAGTTCTATAGTATAAAATGAAGTCTATGAATTATTCCTTTATGCTTGTATTAAATTAGTGATATCTTGTGCTAATTTTTGTGATTTGTTGGAGCTTGATATAAATGTGAAATTTGGTCAGTGCTGGTATGGGGTATGATGGGACTATGGTAAATTTATCAGCTGTGTTTGATCTTCCTAGGTAGGGTTTCCTATTTTGTTTAGGCTACCCACATGTTTTGGTAATTGCTATAATTCCTGTTTTCAGGACAGCAAGTCAAAGCTTGTTGATTTAAGTGTGGTTAATGATGTTTTCATGAGATGTGATATACTTAAAGGTGGTAGTAAATTACTTGGCTAAGCTGCTGTTAAAATTTGGTAGCCTTTGGCTAAGTAGTTTAGGGGTTACACCTATTGTAATTAAGGGTTCAGAAATTGTTATTTTTCTGGAATTCTGGACCAGATATGAGAAATCAGTTTGTTTGCCCTACTTAAGTTAAGATTCATGCTTTGACATCTGAAAATGAATTGTAGAAAATTATATAAGCTTTCTATATTGTCCTCATGCTTGTCCATTGTAGTTATAGAACTCTAGTTATGAACCTTCTAAGTTGCTGCGGTTAACTTATCAATGTGTTAAATTCGGGAACTTGTTATATGTGGGTTAAGTAGGAACTTTGTGGTACTTAGTGGTTACTTATGGATGTTAAACATGTTAATACCAGAGAGGAAATTTGCACCTACTCTTAAAGTAATTCGAATAGAGCACCATGTAGCTTGACTTTTATTGCTTAGATTGTTGCACTATTCATTACATTCATCATGCATACATGCTCATAAGCTCATCATGTCACATCTTTGCATACATGAGATTCATTGGTGCATATACATGCAATAGGTGTACCGAGGAATGTGACAAAGGTGGAGTTCCACGAGACGTACTCGGTGGAGTTGGAACCAGTTCGGGGGCAGGAGGCCCAGTCCGACGGAACCTGAGGAGACGAAGGAACCGTGGTTGAGCGCTGAGCCCCGAACCATCCTCGTACGGTTAAGGCAAGCCCCGGAGCATTATAAGCCTCCTACTTTCAAAGCAATTAATTATATATGTTATATGTATTGTTGCATTAAGTGGTAGGAGTTGTTTGGAACCCTTGCTGCATTATATCATTCCTTGTCCAGATATACGAATCCATGAATCCTATGTAGACAGGATCGTCTTTATGCCTAGCCCTGCCTGATTAGAACGGTAATGTCAGGTGATCTCCTATCACCTGCAAGATAGGAAGTATTGGGTCACGGTTGGCTATATTTGCTATCGTGGAAAAGAACCAAGTGGTAATAATGAACTTAGACCGGACGGGATGTCGATAGTGAAGCAACAAGGCATGGAGGTCTTGGGCGTGGATCTATCCCCGTCTGTGTCGGTTAAGGACCGATCCGCTGTACTTCCTTTGTCATTTTGAACGCAGCCTAACACTTAGCTGGCCGGCCTGAGGTTGCCGACCGCGAAGCCGAATAGCTCAACTCAGGCTGCGAAGCCGAAAAGTGTAAGTCGCCTCGGAGGGGAGCCAGGTGGGACCAAGGGCAGGTGAGTTAAAAGTCCTGAGCTTCCTGGCCACTGGAATCCCTGAGAGTGCGGCGCTGTTCGGGCCCATCCTGAGTTGTACCAAAGGTGACTGTTGACGACTCTTGCAAAGTATGCCCGGTTGGTGTTAGGAATACCCCCTCAGCTGAGTTGGAATCGATTCGAATCGCCGTCTCTCCCGGTTAGTGAGAAACTTGACAAAGCAGAGGCAACGTAGATTTCACTTAATCTACTGATGGTTCTGAAGATGATGATGATATAATGATGGCCTTATAAACCTGATATGGTTACTATTGTTTGCTTAGCTAGATCAAGTGATTACTATAGTACAGGTACTGATCTGGAGGATAGGTTAATAATGATTAACTTGATGCTTAAAGCAATAATAATTACTTATCTGTACTTAAGCTTTTATGCAAAGGTGTCAAGTTAGCCCACTTATATAAAGCCTTGCATACTCCTTGGTGTCACTTTATTTCTGGTTTTTGACGGGTAAGTCTAACTGAGTACCTTCTCGTACTCAGGGTTTATTCCCACCTTGTTGCAGGTAGCATATTCTTATTGGTTACCTGAAGTATTGTCTTGCCGTTGAGTGTGAAGCCTAGACCATTGGACATAGTCTCTGTAGTTTGCTCTTCTATTATGCTTTTGCAGGATTTGACTACTCACTGGCAGTACTTAAATTAAAAGTGGTTTTAAAACTATGTTGCTTCCGCTATTCCTAATTTGGTTTTGTAATAAATCATTCGTACTCCGATGTATGAGAACTACTTATGAACTATTGTAACAAGTGATGTGTTACGTTGAATCACTACGATCTTGGTTGCTCTTGGTTTGGTTTGAAATCCCTCGAGATTTCGTGGACTACCGGAGTTATATGGGCTCAAGTTTGAGAATTTGATCGCTTCGGTGATTGTTTTTAGACTTGTGCTCTTATAATTTGGACGGTTCCGTTACAGCTAGTATCGGAGCAAGATTCAACACTAAACATATCATTTGTGTATTTAAACAAAAGTTTTGTGAGAAATCTTAATTCTAATCTAAAGAGTGCCAGTGGTCATATCCTATATGCCCAAATAAGGACTATTAGGTGGCTTATTAAAGTACTAACCTGGGGGTTCTTGTTTGTTTTCTGTTTCGTTGTCCATACGGCGTGCTATTGTATGGATGCCATCCGCTTAGGTGGTAATGTATGGATCAAATTACCTCTACGCCCTTGTCACACCCATTTTTAAGGACAAAAATAGGATGCATATAAGACTCATGTGCGCCCCAGGAAACAGTCGCACACATAAGTTGACAAATTACAAAGTATCATCACAGTGCTTATTACATAACGAATAAGTATTTAAGACATAGTCTTGAACGATAGATAATAATAACTAATAATAAATCTTCAGCGGAAACTCCACACAGGGACACGGTTGACTGGTTGACACCAAGACTAGTACTCATTACGATAATCTTCCTCAATATCTTCATCTGTTATGGTGGAAATAGCAAGGGTGAGTCCATGTCGAACTCAACAAATATAACACAGGGTTCATGAGGCTCAAAAAGGCTAGACACTGTTTAACTGCGTTTAGCTTTTAATCATATATTAGCAATTGAGTAGCATCAAGATAAACCGCTTCCCATTAAAGAACCAATGATCAATTGTAATAATGATAACGAATAGCATTAACATGAGCATAATAATAATCAACAATAATTAAACATGATATAGCAATGGTGATCATCTATCTGTAAATGTTCCAAGGCCGCTCGTATCCGTGAGCATGGCTAGTATACCAGTTTTTTAACTCTACGCAGAGGTGTACACTTTCACTGTAAGTCATGATTTCCAAATGAGTGGGGAGATCAAGCCCAAACACCCGAGAACCATATAAAGCCACTCAAAAGTTCGTCTAACAAGTTAGGGCCATTAGATTCACTCGGCAGGCAAATGTAGAACCCCCCTTCCCTGTGGCACAACAACCGCAGCCTATACACACTAGGCCAGGGGCTCGCACTACACCCAAAGTGGCAAGCCATTCTTACGCCATTTAAGGTAACCACTAACAAGCTAGAAAAGGTCTCTTGAACAACTAAAGCCAGAGCCATATAGCCCTCACAGCTGTACTGTATATCCCGGATAATCACGTACAGATAAGTCCTTATGGAGAGAAACCAGAGCATCAAAATAATACACATGCTCTAGCCCCCTTTTAACAGTAATAAAATCATCTTAAAGGTTGATTGCTTAATCCATTAATCAAATTACAAGATCATTGTTCTTAGTTTAAGCACTAGCATTAGCTACCCATATGCATTCCCAAGGTTGACAAGGAATCAAGATATCAATCACTAAGTTATAATCTCTAAGGTTGTCAAGGTAAGCACATGCATATGTATGACAATTCAATGTATAGGTAGCAAGGATAGTCCTGTGTTATACTTGCCTTGATCAAAGCTTTCCAAGTGATACTGCTGACTTGGTTCAAAGTAATACTCCGAATCGTCTAGATACTGCTCACCTTCTATATTCGATCATCAATCAACAACATACATGCATCCAATCAAACATACACGAAGCAAACAAAGAGATATAATTAGAACAGTACACCATCAGTAGCAAAACAGTAATAAAAGTTTATAAAACTCTTCTACACGTTTCTACGATCACACAGACGCAAAGATCACCAAATTCGGAGTTAAAACGTGAAAGTTATGTATTTTCTAAGATTTCCTATAGATAAATAAATACTTAATTATAACCTCAAAAAATAAATTATCAAAACTAACTGTACAACTACACTAACATGTAGAGCTCGCAAATACGAACCTAACGCAACTTGAACGGATCAATTCGGAGTTAAAACGAAGATTTTATGACCAAAACAATTCTAGTGGCAAAACTGTAAATACCTGAAAACGTATTTTTGACTTAACCGGAAGAGAATACGCTTTCAAAACACGAAAACGTACTTTCAGCAATACGCTATGGACGGCGGGTTTATTATTAAAAAGCTAAGGAGCTCTTTAAGAAGTTTACCCCGTGAAGGGGTAAGTTCTAATCTGGGCCCTTGATTTCAAATCGGACGGCTGTCATCGTCTCCGGCTTACAGAGATAGAGGGCGCGGCTTCCTTCCCCAACTCCGGCCGGTGGCCACCATGGCCGGCCACTCCACCTCGCCAGAAAACTCCAGATTCGCCTTTCTAGACCACAACTCGCCCCGCCACCAACACCAATCGGAAGAGAAGCTTCCCCCGAACTCGTCTACCTAGTTTAGGAAGACTACCATAGCACGGAAACGAGACGCAGCTAGGTTAGGGCGGCGGCGCCATTGCCGGCTCACTGGAGCTTCGCAAACATGCGATTCAAAGCACTACAACTCAAAAGAAAAACATGGGGAGGTAGAGAAGGAGATGGCGAACTCACCAAAGCAAAGAAGAAGGGCTCAAACCAACCCGCAAGCTCCGACGACGAGCAACCGAAACCTCCAATTTCCCCCAATCCCAAGAGCTCGGTTTCACGTGGTTGGACTAGAGTTTTAGATGAAAAACAGAAACTAGAGGACCTAGGCGTCCTATTTATAGCTTCGATTTGCCGTGTTCGATTAGGAAATCCCGAGATTCTCGATGGATTCGGTTGGAGTCGACGTCGGTCTCCGGCTTGGCCACGATGAGAGGAAGAAGGCGACTGACAGCAGGGTCCCACCGGTCAGCGACAAAAGAACGAAGGAAAGGCGCGGCTGCTGGACATCGGGTGGCTCGGCCGAGCTGGGCCGCTGCGGCGCGGTCCGGCCCACGCGGCAGGCGCGGGGAAAGCAGCCTCGACCCGATGGCCCAAGGAGAGAAGGAGGCCGAGCGATCGGGCTTCCAGGCCACTTTGCTCAGGTAAGTTGTTTTATTTTTTTTTCTTCTTTCTTTTCTTTATTTGTTTGTTTTCAAACTATTTCAAACAAAATTTTCTAAACCAAATCAAAAATAAAATAAATCCACACCACAAAAGAAAACAAATGCAGCAGCATGAATGCATCACCAAATATATTTTTTTTAAAATTTTAATTTGCCATTAATTGTTATCTAATTTATTCAAAATTCATTATCTCTAAAATTTGGAATTTTTGGGTGTTACAAATTCTACCCCCTTAAAAGAATCTCGTCCTCGAGATTGGACTGCTTACTCAAATAACTGCGGATATGATTTTCTCAATTCATCCTCTCTTTCCCAAGTTGCCTCTGCCTCTGAATATCGATTCCACTGCACCTTGCACATCTTAATAACCCGACTTCGAGTAACTCTCTCAGCAGTTTCTAAAATCTTGATCGAAAACTCTTCATATGTAAGATCTTCCTTAACAGTCAACTCTTCTAAAGGTATCTGTTCCTCAGGCACACGCAAACACTTCCTAAGTTGTGAAACATGGAACACATCATGTACTCCAGATAAATTCTCAGGCAACTCTAATTGATAAGCAACTTCCCCACGTCTATCAATAATTTTAAATGGTCCAACATACCTTGGTGCTAGTTTACCTTTCATGTTAAACCTCTTCACACTTCTCATCGGTGACACCTTCAAATAGACATAATCACCTACCTCAAAAACTAGATCTCTTCTCCTATTATCAGCATAACTCTTCTGACGAGATTGTGCTACTCTCAAATTCTCACGAATCACTCGCACTTGATCTTCTGCGTTTCTAAGAACATCTGTACCAAACACCTGAGATTCACCTGTCTGATCCCAAAACAATGGAGTTCTACACTTACGTCCATACAAAGCTTCAAACGGTGCCATCTTAAGACTCTGTTGATAACTATTATTGTAAGAAAATTCTGCATAAGGCAAACTCTTATCCCAACTAGTTCCATATTGCAATGCACAAGCTCTCAGCATATCCTCTAATACCTGGTTGGTCCTTTCAGTCTGTCCATCTGTCTGTGGATGATATGCTGTACTAAAATTCAATTTTGTTCCCAATGATTCATGCACAGCTTTCCAAAAGTGTGACGTAAACTGCGAACCTCGATCAGACACAATCTTCTTTGGTACTCCATGCAAATAGACTATTCTTTCCATATACAAGGTAGCTAATTGTACTCCTGTGTATTTAGTCTTGACTGGTATAAAATGAGCAACTTTAGTCAATCTATCCACTATCACCCAAATAGAATCATAACCTTTCTGAGTACGCGGTAACCCCACTATAAAGTCTATACCAACTTCTTCCCACTTCCATTCAGGAATCTTCATTGGTTGCAACAATCCAGTAGGTCTCTGATGCTCTGCTTTCACCCTCTGACAAGTATCACACAATGTCACATACTCAGCCACATCTCGCTTTAATCCAACCCACCAATATTTCTGTTTCAGATCCAAATACATCTTAGTACTACCAGGATGAATAGAATAAGCTGACTCATGAGCTTCGCGAAGAATTTCCTGTCTAACAGTTTGATCCTCAGGTACACACAGCCTCTTTCCAAACCACAAAATTCCATTATCATCCATCCGAAAGCCTGGTGACTTACCAATCACTATATCTTCCGCTATCTTCTTTAGTTTCTCATCCTTCAACTGACCCTTGTAGATTTCTTGCTCTAAAGTAGGCTCTATCACTAATTCCATTGTATTAGTAACAATTCCCAAATTCAAATATTCAAATTCAGCACATAACTCACTAGTCATAGTCAATGTCTGTATCTCATTGACATAACTTTTCCTACTAAGAGCATCAGCTACTACATTAGCCTTACCAGGATGATAGTGTATCTCAATATCATAATCCTTAATCAACTCTAACCATCTACGTTGCCTCAAATTCAGATCTGACTGAGTGAAAATATACTTCAAACTCTTATGATCAGTGTATATATCACTCTTATGTCCAATCAAATAATGTCTCCAAATCTTTAAAGCATGAACCACAGCTGCTAACTCCAAATCATGTGTAGGATAATTCAACTCATGCTTTCTCAACTGCCTAGATGCATAAGCCACAACTCTGCCTTCTTGCATAAGAACACATCCCAAACCTTGACGAGAAGCATCACAATAAATAGAAAACTTCTTACTCAAATCTGGCAAAACCAAAACAGGCGCTGTAGTCAACCTCTTCTTCAATTCCTCAAAACTAGCTTGACATTTATCTGACCACACAAACTTGGCATTCTTCTCTAACAGAGATGTCATAGGTTTAGCAAGTTTAGAAAACCCTTCAATGAACCATCTGTAATATCCAGCCAATCCCAAGAAACTACGAATCTCACTAGCATCAATAGGTGGCTTCCAATTTAATACATCCCTTACTTTACCTGGATCCACTGATATCCCTCCATTAGAAATAATATGACCAAGGAAAGAAACTTCCTTCAACCAAAACTCACATTTACTTCGCTTCGCATACAACTTATGCTCTCTAAGCTTCTGCAACACCAACCTCAAATGTTCAGCATGCTCTACTTCTGTCTTGGAAAAGATCAGTATATCATCAATAAACACTACCACAAACTTATCCAAATATTCCATGAACACCTTATTCATCATGTACATAAAGTATGCAGGTGCATTGGTCAATCCAAATGACATAACAGTATACTCATACAATCCATACCTCGTAGTAAAAGCTGTCTTTGGAATATCAGAAACACGAATCTTCAACTGATGATAACCATAACGTAAATCAATCTTAGAGAACACACAAGCACCTCTCAACTGATCAAACAAGTCATCAATCCTGGGCAAAGGATACTTATTCTTGATAGTTACCTCATTTAGTGACCGATAATCAACACACATCCTCTGACCGCCATCTTTCTTATCAACAAAAATAACTGGTGCTCCCCAAGGTGATGAACTAGGTCGAATAAAACCTTTATCTTGTAATTCTTTAATTTGTTTCTTAAGTTCTTCTAATTCATCTACTCCCATCCTATATGGTCGTTTGGCTATAGGTGCAGTTCCAGGTAATAATTCAATAAGAAATTCAATGTCTCGGTCAGGTGGCATACCTGGCAATTCATCAGGGAAGACATCCGGAAATTCCTCAATCACTGAATTCTCCTTAATAGTATCTTCAAGCTGATTCACCACAGCGGTTGGTTGCTTCTGCACTGCTACATCCACATTGATTTTATCTCCATTAGGTGCAGTCACAACTACTACGTTCTGCTGACACTGAATCTCTGCCTGATTTTGCTTCATCCAGTCCATACCCAATATCACATCGATACCAGATGTCCTCAACACTATAGGAGTTATCTTAAACTCTACCCCCTTAATACCATACTAATTCGAAGACAACGATTACTGGTTTGCATGGTACCTCCAGGTGAATTTACTAAGAGAGGTTCTTTCATAGCTAGCATGGGTATACTATGCATTTTAACAAAAATGTTAGATATGAATGTATGAGAGGCTCCAGAGTCAAAAAGAACAGTTGCGGGAATGGAATGTACATTGAACGTACCAATCATAACTTCTGGTGCATCATGAACTGTATCAGAAGACACGTGATTCACCCTTCCAGTACCAGATTGCCTCTGGCTGCTCTTCTGGCTCTGAGGAGTCTGCTGGTTCTGCTTCTCAGGACAATGATAAGACATATGCCCCTCTTTACCACATACAAAGCATCTAGTAGACGTGTTGGGAGCACTATTCTTCATGGGGGTAACATTGGAATTTCCAGTGCGAGGAGTCTGTTGCCCAGTCTGCTGATACTGTTGACGCTGTGGATATGATGAACGCTGTTGTGACTGATTACTTTGCCAATTCTGGGACCACCTCTGATTCGGATTACAATTCCACTGGCTAACCGGTCCCTGAAACTTCTGATAAAAACCATGATGAGAATTAGTGCGCTGACGGTTGTTGCTTCCTGAGCCTTGTACCTTCATTTTCCTCTTCCTATCCATCTCTCTGCGCTCATTGTCAAGCACAATAGCTTTATTTACCAGCTCTTGAAAACTAGCATAGTTGTTCCCCTTCAACTGCAAGCGAAGATCATAATAAATTCCCTTCAAGAAAAGACGTTGTCTGTCTGCATCTTCCCTCACTTCATTAGGAGCATAGCGAGCCAACTGGGTAAATCTATCATGATATTCACTAACGCTCATCTGTCCCATCCTAAGGTTTCTGAATTCTTCCTGCTTCAGCTCAATTATACCTTCAGGAATATGACGAGCTCGAAAATCTCTAACAAACTCATTCCAAGTGATAGGAGGAGCATTGTCAGGGCGTGCAGCTTGATACGACTCCCACCAAGTCTGAGTTGTCCCCTGTAACTGACCAGATGCATATAACACCTTCTCCATATCATTGCACTGGGCTATATTCAGCTGTTTCGACACTGTCCTCACCCAATCATCTGCCTCTAAAGGATCAGCAGCATGAGAAAACACTAGAGGGCGTCCCTTCAAAAATTCTCCACGCTTATCCCTCACTTGCACAGGCGGTGGTCCTCCCGCAGGGGGATTGTTCTGCATGTGCTGCATAAACATCTGCATCATCTGATTCTGAGTTTGCATGAGTTCCTCCATAGTAATGGGTGGGTTAACACCTCCACGACCTCTGCCACGTCCTCTGCCTGACATCTGTTTCCAAAAACACAGAAGATGAAATTCAGTACAATCCGAGATGATGTATTCAATAGATAAGCAAAATCTGATTTTTCTGGGCGAACTCCAATTTCAGCAACTCAGTAAAACTGTCATATCTCGAGCTACAGACGTCCAATTGTAACACCCTAAAATTTGCACTTTTTGAAAATAGGGTTCAAATGATTTAAATTGGAGTTTTGTGTTCATGAAAACATAAGAAACTAAATTTTTCATTAAATTAAAATTCATCATAGAAAGTTAGTAACAAGGTTGTGCATACATGCTGGTGCATTATTCAAGAACCAAGAGGATGAAAAGCAAATATATAAATATATTTATTTATTTATGTGGGATCTATGAAAGTTGACGTCACTTGGAAATTATTTGCATCAAGGAAAACTTGGAGAAGTGCACGCTATTTGCTTCAAGCCAGTGGTTAACAGGTGAAGCCGTGAAGGTCACATGTGCTCACGTTAATTAGGGCCCTTGCCGCAATATTTTAATATATATATACAACACTAGTATTAGTTAGCTATTTTTAATTCACATATGGGTTGGACTTAATTTGGGCTAAGTCACGTAGGTGTAGAGTCTGTTTGCTCGTCGTTGCAGCCTGATCAAGTTGGACTCGGGATCAATCGGACTAGACTTCCTATTTCTATCAGGCTGCCGTACGTCTAAGTTGTTTTTTCCTGGATCGTAGCTGACTCTATCTGTATGTCGTGCAAGCATAGGACTCCATATCCCTCACGCCATGCCGTCCATAAATATCAATCTTGCCTTTATATATTTCTTTTCAAGACCCTTGGAAATATGAATTCAATCCATCAAAAAAAATTAAGGCGCAGCTCTACTGCTCACGTCACCTTCATCTGCCATGCCGATCTGCAAGTTGCTTTTCCCTTGAGCCACGCTCGCTGAAGCTGCGGATTCGAGCGGTTTCTGCCGATTTCCGACGTGGCTGCGTCCGATCGAGTCTCTGTTCCCAGCAATCAAGGTATTCCATGCCCTTGCTCCTGTCAAAGTGCCGCCGTCGCAAATCCTCGCTGCTGCGGCCGATCGTCTACTTGTCCATCACTCCATCGCTCTGCCGTTGACATCGACGCGCTGTCAAGCCTTGCCGTGCCAACGTCATCGCGATCATGTTTTTTTGATCCGCCGCCGCGAATCCCGTACCTCGCGCGGTTTCTCTAAGTAGAGATCACGAGCACCCCTATATAAGCTCGAGGATCATCACCGACCTTGTGTTTTCCCATCCGCCGCCGTTCTTAGCCCTAGCTTTATCCCAGCGCCGCTGCCGCTCACTCGTTTTGGATCTCGTCGGAGAGAAGCTGGAGCCGCGCCCCGCCGATCCCTATCGTCCCCATCGCCGTTGCTTAGACCTCGCCGATGAGCAGAGCAAAAGCCGTCGCCACACTGGAACATGTTCACGTGAGGGACATGCTTGCCGCTAGCTGCTTTCTTTTGGGCAGGCCGAGCGCCACCCGTCGGCCATCATCGCGTGAAGCATCGGCACCATCTGCATGACTGCTATCTCGGATCTGTCGTTGAAGGAGTCGCTTGTGAAACCCGATCTTGCCGGTCTCTGCTTCAAACCGACATCGTTGTTTCTCGTTTGATGTTGGTAAGAAACACCCGCACGATGGCAACTCTTGTCTTTTTATCTGTTAGCTTCTTCGATTGTTGATCTTATTATTTGATCATCACGTATACTAGCCTTTGAGCCTGAGCCTGCTTACCATTCAAGTTCTCTGGCCACATATATGCATGCTGGATATCAGTAGATCTCCATCTGCATCCTGCTTCACCGTCGCTATCTGCCCAGGCCTTGACAAAACCAGCCGGCGGCCACAATCATGACTCTCGCCTGCAAACCGAGCTATCTTGCAAGTTGTCATTGCGCAGAAGCAGCAACAACATTGTTCCTGACATCATTAGCAAACTCCTGATGGCCGATTAAAAGAAAAGGTCAGCGTCACCTTGCTAACCATTATTTTATTGATCAAAGACTTTGCTGATATCATGTCTCGTCATTCATGCATCATCATTCCCTATTTATTTCCAGTCGAGAAATTGCATCTTTCTGCTGGTGTGTCTCCGTACATATAGTTATATATATGCTGATAACCGCCGTTATCTTGTTTCCATCATATCTGAGTCGACTTAGTCTACTGTGTGGCAACGGCATTTAACATGCTTTATGTTTTTCTAAATTTTTAATTTAATTATTAATTTTGACTAATCTCTATTCACACCGCTTTCCAAAATAAATACAGCATAGAGATTAGCATCTGTTCTTTTTGTGTGCCATTGTTAGTTGCAACGTAAATATATTTGACTTGCTTAATTTAACAACACGTCAGATTATGTTACTTTGTTTTGCATGTTAATGTATAATTGATATAAAAGACAAAATGAAATATTTGTTATTAAAATATGACTAAATTTAACTCGGTTTCTCAACTAAGATATGATTATTGATTATTCAAATGCCCTATTCATCAATTATAATTAGTTTAGTTAAACATGGAGTGTATAGTTGTTCTGATTAGTGTTTGATTCATGCTTTCTTGAATTAAAAACAATATAGGTTTATACTTTGATCTTTAGTGATTAAACTGTAACTTGCTAAGTTCAAACCAGTTGCATAGGATAAACTTGTTTAGGTGTTCTCACCTTTATTTTTATACAAGGTTAAAGTTTAACTTGATGATTAAATAACACGAGACATGTTCATAAATAAATATGACTTGTTCTAATTTGTTTTTATAATATAATAATTTGATTAATCTGAATTAATAGGTTCCATGTGATTTTTCTAAATTAAATTAAATGAAGCCGGTAGTTGTTTCTTTTATAATATAAACTCTCGGTAGTCGTTTCTTTTCAATCGTAGTTCCGTTATCGACGTTTCTTGTGTTCTCGTGACCGTAGTCGATAGTTTTTTTTAGTACGCTGTTTTCTCTCATGTGGTGTACTATTCTTAGTTGCTTTTATTGTTGTTTGTATGTTTGCCTGTGCGTGGTGCTTGCTATGAGTAGAATGAAAACCGTTCATGAGCGTTGAAGATCAAGCGGGGATGACTAGAAGATAACTGAAGGTTCTCTGAGCAAGTTGCTTTAGGCATAAAGCAAGTTCAAAGGCAAGTATAACATGGGACCATCCTTGTTGTCCTATTCACTGAAATTATCATACATATGCATGTGTCCTCCTTGACAACCATAGAGATTATAACTTAGCTATTGATATCTTTTCCTTGTCACCTATGGGTTGTGCATTTGGGTAGCTATTGCTAGTGCTTAATTATGAACAATGATCTTGTAATTTGATTAATGGATTAAGAAACCAACCATTAAGATGATTTTATTACTGTTGAAAAGGGGGCTAGAGCAAGGGGTTATATTGTTGCTCTAGTTTCTCTCCATAAGGACTTATCTGTATGTGATCATCCGGGACATACAGTACAGCTGTGAGGGCTATATGGCTCTGGCTTTAGTTGTTCAAGAGACCTTTTTCTAGCTTGTTAGTGGTTACCTTAAATGGCGTAAGAAAGGCTTGCCACGTTGGGTGTAGTGCGAGCCCCTGGCCTAGTGTGTATAGGCTGCGGTTGTTGTGCCACAGGGAAGGGGGGTTCTACATCTGCCTGCCGAGTGAATCTAATGGCCCTAACTTGTTAGACGAACTTTTGGATGGCTTTATATGGTTTCTTGTGCTTAGGGATTCATGACCCCTTAGCATATGGAAATCATGACTCACAGTGAAAGTGTACACCTCTGCGCAGAGTTAAAAACTGGTATACTAGCCGTGCTCACGGATACGAGCGGCCTTGGAACATTTACAGATAGATGATCACCATTGTTATATCATGCTTAATTACTGTTGAATATTATTATGCTCATGTTAATGCTATTCATTATCCTTATTACAATTGATCATTGTTTCATTATTGGGAATTGGATTACCTTGATGCTATTCAATTGCTAATTATATGATGATTAAAAGCTAAACGCAGTTAAACAGTGTCTAGCCTTTTTGAGCCTCATGAACCCTGTGTTATACTTGTTGAGTTCGACATGGACTCACTCTTGCTATTTCCACCACACTCCAGTATGTAGTAAGATGCTGCTTAGAAGAAGGATAAAAGATGTAGTGGAGTTTCTAGAAGTATTTCAGAAGTGTTTGGCATACGGAGCCCCCAGTCAGCCGTCCCTGAGAAGAATGGAGCCTGAAGTTAGTCACCGTTCCGTGATACTCTGATGTAAGTGTTAATATAGCTATGTATACGTTATATAATAACATTGTTTCTGATACTTTTTCATTCTGGCATATGTGTGGACTTCCTGGGCACACATATGATTAGCCTGGTTTTGTTCTTTAGAAAACCAGGTGTGACAGAGTGGTATCGGAGCGGTGTTGACTGTAGGACGTATGCCAAGTAGCACTAGACGTATTCTAAAACTTATTTTACTATAAAACAAATTTGTCATACCTTGACTCATTGATTTTGACTATTTTCTCTTCCTTGTCTTGTTGTATCCCCTCCTTGATATACCTTCCTTTGAGCTATTATTTCTTACTCCATTGGATTTTGTTTTATGTTGATTTTACTAAAAGTTTTCTGATCTTACCTTGTTCAAAAGTTCGATGGTCTTTCATCATCTCTAAGGTGCCATTAGGATGACCACCATTGTTGAAGAAGCACGTGTAGTATCGATGATGTGATGTGTGTTTGTTTTGCTTGATGTGTTGCTTGTGTGTTATCCTTGTTCTCATATTTCAAAGGTGGCTCGGAAGGTATAAGTCTTGAGGAGTAGCTTGATCTATGCTAAGTGGGGTAGGTTTTACGTAATACTCCGCATGCTGATTTCTATAGCAGTCTGCAATGTTTCTGTTATATCTCAAGATATCGACATGAGAAATTTATGAAATTTTACTGGGAATAACTAGACTTCTGTATCTTTCCAAACCCATTGGATTTACCTTTTTATCTATTTTGAGCTAAGAGATATACCTGTTCTAAGTTGAGGTTACTGTACAGTCTGGAATTCTGAAATAGTTTCGGTTAAGTTCAGTTTTTGACTAACTTATTGACAGAATCTGGAGAAGTGTTCTATAAGGAAGTTGTAGTAAATTTGATAAGCTTTCCAACGGTATAAGCTACAACATCATTGGATTCGTAGAACTCGAATTATAACTGTATTTCTGCACTGCTATTTTTCTGCTCGCAAGGAAGTGCAGGTTACTTGATCTTGGATATGCTCATGAGTCTCTTTGAGATGATAGAAGGACATGATGGTAGTCATCACTCAGAAACAAATGCAAGCTATCCATTGTTGTTCTCCAGTTGATCTCTTCTTAAGGGGGTTTGTCAAACTAAAAGACGATACAAGATGGAGGTTTATATGTTCTATTTCGTCACTTGGAAGCATCAGCTAGCTACATGGTTGTAAAGTCACTATCGAGCGCAAGTATCTTTTCTTAGGGTTGGTAACCTGTTGGAACCATTGACAAGGATCGTAAGGGTCTAAAGGACACCTTTACAAAGTTGGTTTTGAGCTTGTGGCATTATCATTGGATAAGAGTGATGAAGGAAGAGTGAAGACTTGCAAATCAACTTTATCTTTCTTCGAAGTCTCTCCAAATCTCGGGACGAGATTCCTGTTAAGTGGGGTAGAATTGTAACACCCTAAAATTTGCACTTTTTGAAAATAGGGTTCAAATGATTTAAATTGGAGTTTTGTGTTCATGAAAACATAAGAAACTAAATTTTTCATTAAATTAAAATTCATCATAGAAAGTTAGTAACAAGGTTGTGCATACATGCTGGTGCATTATTCAAGAACCAAGAGGATGAAAAGCAAATATATAAATATATTTATTTATTTATGTGGGATCTATGAAAGTTGACGTCACTTGGAAATTATTTGCATCAAGGAAAACTTGGAGAAGTGCACGCTATTTGCTTCAAACCAGTGGTTAACAGGTGAAGCCGTGAAGGTCACATGTGCTCACGTTAATTAGGGCCCTTGCCGCAATATTTTAATATATATATACAACACTAGTATTAGTTAGCTATTTTTAATTCACATATGGGTTGGACTTAATTTGGGCTAAGTCACGTAGGTGTAGAGTCTGTTTGCTCGTCATTGCAGCCTGATCAAGTTGGACTCGGGATCAATCGGACTAGACTTCCTATTTCTATCAGGCTGCCGTACGTCTAAGTTGTTTTTTTTCCTGGATCGTAGCTGACTCTATCTGTATGTCGTGCAAGCATAGGACTCCATATCCTTCACGCCATGCCGTCCATAAATATCAATCTTGCCTTTATATATTTCTTTTCAAGACCCTTGGAAATATGAATTCAATCCATCAAAAAAAATTAAGGCGCAGCTCTACTGCTCACGTCACCTTCATCTGCCATGCCGATCTGCAAGTTGCTTTTCCATTGAGCCACGCTCGCTGAAGCTGCGGATTCGAGCGGTTTCTGCCGATTTCCGACGTGGCTGCGTCCGATCGAGTCTCTGTTCCCAGCAATCAAGGTATTCCATGCCCTAGCTCCTGTCAAAGTGCCGCCGTCGCAAATCCTCGCTGCTGCGGCCGATCGTCTACTTGTCCATCACTCCATCGCTCTGCCGTCGACATCGACGCGCTGCCAAGCCTTGCCGTGCCAACGTCATCGCGATCATGTTTTTTTGATCCGCCGCCGCGAATCCCGTACCTCGCGTGGTTTCTCTAAGTAGAGATCACGAGCACCCCTATATAAGCTCGAGGATCATCACTGACCTTGTGTTTTCCCATCCGCCGCCGTTCTTAGCCCTAGCTTTATCCCAGCGCCGCTGCCGCTCACTCGTTTTGGATCTCGTCGGAGAGAAGCTGGAGCCGTGCCCCGCCGATCCCTATCGTCCCCATCGCCGTTGCTTAGACCTCGCCGATGAGCAGAGCAAAAGCCGTCGCCACACTGGAACATGTTCACGTGAGGGACATGCTTGCCGCTAGCTGCTTTCTTTTGGGCAGGCCGAGCGCCACCCGTCGGCCATCATCGCGTGAAGCATCGGCACCATTTGCATGACTGCTATCTCGGATCTGTCATTGAAGGAGTCGCTTGTGAAACCCGATCTTGCCGGTCTCTGCTTCAACCCGACATCGTTGTTTCTCGTTTGATGTTGGTAAGAAACACCCGCACGATGGCAACTCTTGTCTTTTTATCTGTTAGCTTCTTCGATTGTTGATCTTATTATTTGATCATCACGTATACTAGCCTTTGAGCCTGAGCCTGCTTACCATTCAAGTTCTCTGGCCACATATATGCATGCTGGATATCAGTAGATCTCCATCTGCATCCTGCTTCACCGTCGCTATCTGCCCAGGCCTTGACAAAACCAGCCGGCGGCCACAATCATGACTCTCGCCTGCAAACCGAGCTATCTTGCAAGTTGTCATTGCGCAGAAGCAGCAACAACATTGTTCCTGACATCATTAGCAAAC
>CM036184.1:11794182-11862647 GCA_020631735.1 Saccharum officinarum | reverse complement strand
AGGGTACCAGACTGTTAGATTCTGGAATGTTAGGCTTGTGATCAACCAGTTAAGTTTGATCCTGGTGAAGGTTGCACCCGGTGTTCGGAGTTGTCTTTCCGCTGTGTTGCTCTTTAAGGTATATTTTTTATACATGGTGTTATGTCTATTAAGCATTTGTCTTTGATATTCCACTTATCTGTGGCTATATGTGAGATTTGTCTTCTTTATTTCACAATATGGTGTATGTCTGGTTTTGTCCTTAAAACCGGGTGTGACAGATTGGTATCAGAGCAATGCTGACTGTAGGACGCAAGCCTAGTTAGAACTGGACGTTTAGCATGTTCTCATTGTTGCCTATTTCTTGCTTCTCTTTAACCTTGTTATTTTCTCAAAGTTATGCTTAATTCTATCCCCCGTTCTGTTATAAAAACTTGTCTCTATTTTGAACCTTTTCTCCTTGTCTATTAGACGGCTCGTGACGAGAAGACTGTGGATTTCAGAGGTTAAGAGGACTGATTGTGTCGCTCTTGCCTCACTTTTGACAAGAAACATTAGCGATTGCAAAACCAATTACTAGAAGAAATGGCTCAACATGGGAATTCTCAACGATGCTTATCTCAAGGTCAAGCAACATATCCAAGGGGTCAGAGAAGATACAAGTAGCAGAAGTTTGGAAGAATATAAAATCCAATAAGAAGATGTGATAATAAGCATTTGGAGAGCAGGAACAATGTCACTGCTTGTAAGCATTATGGGTTTCCCTTCTTTCGAAATGAGTCTAATAAGGGGAAAGTCAAGGTGGATCAAATTTTGAGATCAACATGGATAAGAAGAGAAAGGCAATCTCATTAGAAACCACTAGTGGAAGCAATGAGCAAGCGAGTTCTACTACATTGTCACATGCAGCCCTGATCCCTGTCAACAAATCCAAACCCTGAAGAGTTAGAAGCCCCTCCCGCTAAAACTACTCCCATGAAGTAGTCATAGATGGGTGGACAATTACTATAAGGAGTATCAACCTCGAAAGGCCAAACAAGCTAGAAACAAGCCAAAGGGACGAAGGTGAACTTTTATGGCCAGCAAGATAGCAGCATACAAACAACAGTTCCTTGGAGTATGACATCACAAAAGATCCAGCTAAGAGAAAGTGTTATCATTGCCAGCAGGAAGGACATTATGTCAATCTTGCCCACAGAAGAATAACAACAGCAAGACCCAGGACAGGATGTCAAAAGGAGCATGTGCAGGGAAATAAATTAAAGAGAAATTACATCCATGAAGGTTGAAACATGTGGATATTTCCACCATTCCTGGAGCTAAGGAGGTCGTGTTTGGATCAATTCCAGTAAGTTCAGGAAATGCCAAGGTTTTGTTTGACCCAGTGCCTCACATTCGTTCATATCTAGACAATATGTAAAAGATCATAACATACTTATGCTTCCAAGGGGGAAAACAGTGATGACTAAAACTCCAAGAGGTGAAATAAAGGCAGACCGCGTATGCCCAAAAGTTAGTCTGGACATAAAGGGGGTAAATTTTAAGGTAAACCTCAATGTTTTGGAATTAATGGGCATTGATGTTATCCTTGGAATAGACTGGTTATCTACTTGTAAAGGAGTGATTGAGTATGTCCAATGTTCAGTGTTTCTAACTACACTTTCAGGAGAAAGGATTAAGTATGAGGGTATTAAATCTATACCTGAGGGATACCAGGTTGACCCATCTTAAGGTATGAGTTATAAGAATGGTAAAGAGGGATGCAGAGATTCAGATGTCCATATGAAGCAATAAGGAATGTAAGAGACGTTATCTACTCTGGATGCTGCTACAATCACACCATGTTTAAGGAATAGGAGTTATGTCCCGTGTAATAAAACCGTTAGTAGCCAAGTTGAGTCGTCTTAATGTGTGGCTAATGAACATTTAAGTGTTTAGTTGCTTTGTGCTTATGTTTATGCTTGAGTTGGAATTTTGTAATGAGTGGAATGATCTCGTGGGCTTTGACCATGATTTCATTTAGTTTATATGTATAAGGTATAAGGATTAATGAAATAAATAGCTGGGTTTTGGTTATCTCCTGCTTTCTATATCCTGTCCTTCCGGAGCAGCCTGCACTCTTCGGCTTATAACTCTAATTTTGGATGATAAAAAAAATCAATCATGAGAAATTCTGGACAATAGTAGACATCAATATCTTTCTCTGAGCGCAAGAATCGGCTCGATATCTATTTTGGTTATGGAGATACGAAAATCACAAGACAATACATCTGTGCTGTTTGGAAATTCAGAATAGTTTCTGTTGTGCACTGTTTTTGACCAAGTTAACTGCAGAATTTGGAAAAGTGTTCTATAAGGAACTCGTGGGAAATTTTATAAGCTTTCCATCGGTGTAAACTACAGCTTCATTGGATTAACAGAATGAGAGTTACAGTTGCTTTACTGCACTGCTGATTTTCTGCTCGTGAGAAATTTCAGATTTCTTGTTCTTACCCATACACAAGAGTATCATTGGGATGTCAGAACACTTTTATGCTAAGTAGCTCATCTAGAAAAGGGTTCAAGCTACCTTATTTGGTGTCTCTTATTTTAAGGGGGGTAGCCAATGTAAAGAAGGATTATTAAGATTGAACTCTTTATTTAGAAGTATTGGTTAGTCTCCATGATTGAGTTGCCACTCATGAGCAAAAATGTCCTGTGAACAAGGTTGATAATTTTGGATCCATGGAGACAAGAGTTGTCCTTTTGGATAGTTCATGATTATGATCATCTATACTTGCTCGTGTTGCTGGTGTTGGTCACTTGATGACAGGAAGTGTAGTGTCTCATGACTCAGGAGCCATATATGACGTCTCGCACTGATATGTGGGAAAAGATTGATGTTTCTGCCATTGAAGGATGTTATGGGTATGATGAAGCTGAGCACTATCAAAACAACAATGTTGAAGAGCAAGTTGGGAGTGAACTAAGTCAGAATCCACAACAACGAAAGCGAAAAAGGAAAGCCCATAAGAAGCCTGCTCAAGGAAGCAAAGCGCAGCAAAACTATGTCAATGGAAGGCTGAGCAATGTGGATATGGATAAAATTCATGGAGTTACCAAAGTAGTGGGAGAAATGCAGGCAGATCAGATATGCCCGAATGTCAGTCTTGTCATAAACAAGGAAAACTTCACCGCGACACTCATTGTGTTGGAGTCACTTAAAATTCACGTGGTTCTTGGTAATGGATGGCTCTGTGCACACAAAGGAGTGATTCATGGTACTCGGTGCACAATGCTCTTAACAACACCGTCAGGGAAAAGAATTGAGTATCAAGGTGGTCAACTTTTACCTAAGGGAGACAAGAATGATCAATTAGAAGATAGGTACACCAAGGATAGCAAACTGGACCATGAGTTTATTGAAGTCATAGCAGAGGAACAAATAACTTTGGAGAAGCTTTTAAGTTCGTTTAGATCAAGAGACCTCAGGCAAATGTTTGAAGGAGTCTAAGAAAAGGTTGAAGTAAAACCCAGGTATTAGCTTTGTCAGATCCAGACAAGAGCTTCATATCTACAATGATGCACCTTATCAAGGTGTGGGATGTGTCCTTATGCAAGAAGAAAAATATAGTACCTTGTTCAGTAAGTCAACTAAGGAAGTGTGGGTTGAATTACCTAATGTGTTATCTGGAGTTTTCCACTATGGAGTACTGTCTTTTGGAAGAAAAGTGACATATAGGAGGGTCACAAGAATCTACAGGACATCTTCACTAAGTTGGTCTTGAATTTGTGATATCCTCGTTGGAATGAAATGGATTAGGACTTGGAAAAGTGCTATTACTTGGAGAAGTAAAAGTCGCAGCCGATGCCCTTAGCAATGGAGAATAATGCTAAGAAGGTTCGGGTGACACCAAGGATTAAGAATCGTATTCCAAATTTGAGCAACTTGACCAGAATCATTAATGTTTTGAAGGTTGGTAGTAGAAATTCTTTCTGACTAAGAGATTCGTCAGGCTCTGTTGGAAGATAAGTATTTTAAGGAAGAAAATTCATATTATAGGAAAGGTGCCTAGTGATTGGAGATACCAGAGTATTGTTTGGAGCATTTGTCAAAAATCTTAGAATTAGTTACATGTATGTAAAGTAAGACGGAATTCTTATCAAGACGATGGAACTACACGATGAAGTAAAGAACAATCTAGAGACGAACTATCCCTATCTCTTTTATCATCATCTTCCGAATCTCGGGACGAGATTCATCTTAAGGGGGGTAGAATTGTAACACCCTAAAATTTTGAAAAGAAGAAAAGTAGGAGAAATATGATTTTTATATATTTTTGTGAGCATGCAAATTTAGGATAATAATGATTTTTATAAATTTAAAATCAAATATAAGAGTAGAAACATGTTTGTGCACTCATGCTGTTGCATTTAAATTTTTGAGATGAGTGGTTTGATCAAATTCAAATTTGGATTTGAAAATCTTTTGAAAATTTGCTTTGAAAAATTGGAAAAAGAAAAAGGAAAGGAATTTCTTTTCTTCTCGGGTCGTTTTCTCCTACCGCAGCCCACGCCTCGGCCTGCCTACCCGCGCGCGGCCCGCTCACTCCAGCGCCCGCATTCTCCCGCATGGGCCGGCCCAGTATCGCGCGCGTGCGCCTGCGTCCCGCAGCGGCCGTGTTTTCCGCCCGAGCCGCTGACTTGTGGGTCCCATCGGTCAGCGACACCTTCCCCTTTCCTTCTCCTTCCTCCGGCGCTTTCCAAAAACGAACACCGTCGTTTTCCTTCTTCCACCGATCGAATCCGCGGCTCAATCTCCCTATTTCCTCTCTTGAGGCCACCTTTGGGCTATAAAAACGAGACCCTTGCATCGTACCGCTCCCATCCCATCCTTTTGAAGCAGCCGCAATCGCCTAGCGCCGCCACCGTCGAAGCTCCGCCTCCACCGTTCGCCACCGCGAGCTAGCCGACGCCTTCCGGTCATCCTCCGGTCCCATCTTCGCGCGGGGTGAGCTCGCCATGCCATTCTCTCTCTCCCTGTGTTTTCCGTTCGTAAGCTCGTGCTTCGTAGCGCGAGATAGGCTATTCCGGCCGGAGCGCCGCCGGCTCCCTCCCCGATCCAATCTGGATCGTTGATTTTGAATCCAACGGCCGTTATTTAAAGATACCGGTTCGCCTGTGAATCTTGCTAAAGAGTCCCTGTAAGATTTAAGTTGTAAACCCGCAGTCCAAAGCGTAATCTGGAAAATACGTTTTGATCTGTGGAAAGCGTATTTCGTCTCGGTAATTGAAAAATACGTTTTCTGATATTTACAGTTTTGCCACTGAGTTTATTTTAGTTATAAATTATCTGTTTTAACTCTGATTTGACCCGTTTAAATTGCGTTAGATTCGTATTTGCGAGCTCTACATGATTATAGAACTGTACAGTAGGTTTGAGATAATTTATTTTCGAGTTTATATTAAAGTAATTATTTATCTATAGGAAATCTTAGAAAATTCATAATTTTTACGTTTTAAATCCAAATTTCGTGATCTTTATGTCTATGTGATCGTAGTAACGTGTAGAAGAGTTTTACAAACTTGTTATACTGTTAGTGTTACTGTTGGTTAGGTTTTCTATCTTTAAGTTCCGATGTGAGATTTAATTTATTACTTTAATAAAGTAGATCTTGTTTAAATCATATCTTTTACGTTTTAGATTCGTTTTAGCTCATTCGAGTTGCGTTAGATTCATAGCAACGAGATCTACACGTTAGTGACAGTGTTTACCATATTACTAATTCTGAAATTTTATGGTTTAAATCATATCTTGATTAATAATTATGCAACTGGGTTTTGTAAATAAAATATGAATTGTTTTACTTTAGTTTTATAATTTGAATCTAAATTTGACTTAATTCCGTATATAGTATTTATAAAATATTTTATATATGTTATTATATAATTAAAACTCATGAAGCTAATAGTTTTATATTTTCTTCTATGAGCAAATTTTTCGGTAGATGTATCTTTTCAACCGTAGCTCTGATTAGTGTGCTTTTCGCGTCTGTGTGTTCGTAGTGATGCGTAGAATCGTGTTTCAAACTCTTTTATTTATTTTTGTATGATTGGTGTCATGTTCTAATATAGATCTATTGTTTGCTTCGTGTATGATTGCTCGATGTGTGTGTGATGATTTATTGATCAAGTCCAGTCGGTGAGATATACGTGGATATCAAGAAGAAGAAGAAGAACATTGAAGATTAAAGCTTACCGAAGGATCGGTGTTTAAGGCAAGTATAGCATGGGATTATCCTTGTTTCCTATTCACCTTTAATATACTTAATTCATGTGCATGTGTCTACCTTGTTACCATTAGGGATATCCTAGTTTTTGTATCTTGTACCTTGACAACCATGGGACATTGCATTGGGTAGTATTTATGCTAGTGCTCAAGATAAATAACCATGATCTGTAACTTGACTAATGATATATGCAATAAACGTTTAAAAGATGCTTTAAAGCAATATGGCTCAAGAGGGCTAGAGCATGGGGTATTTTTGGTGCTCTAGTTTCTCTCCCTAAGGACTTTTCTGTAAGCGAACATCCGGGACTTACAGTACAACTGTGGGGGCTATATGGCTCTGGCTTTAGTCAAGTACGAGGACCTTTTCTAGCTTGTTAGAGGTATTCCTTCATGGCGTAAGAACGGCTTGACGAATCGGGTATAGTGCGGCCTCTGTCCTTATGTGTATAGGCTGCGCGTTATTGTGCCATTTGGAAGGGGGGCTCTACATCTGTTTGCCGAGTGAATCTAATGGCCCTAACTTGTTAGACGAACCTTTGAAAGGCTTTATAGTGAACCCTGCCGACCTTCCTTGGAAGTGGGTCAAGAGATTAGCTACCTCAGGCGAAAGGGTAAATCACGACTCACAGTGAAAGTGTACAACCTCTGCAGAGTGTAAAACTGTTATAACAGCCGTGCTCACGGTCACGAGTGGCCTTGGACCCTTACAGAATAAATGATGAACACTGATGATAATGATAATACTGATGATATTGATGCTCACTAATGATTATTGTTTCTTGCTATACATTATTCTCGTTTACATGATCATGAGGTTATTTGGGATTTTGGTAAACTTGTTGCTACTCAATTGTTAAAGAGATGACTCACTAAAAGCTATCGCAGTAAACCCGTGTCAAACTTTTTGAGCTTCATGAACCCCATGTTATATTTGTTGAGTTCGACATGGACTCACTCTTGCTATTTCCCCACATCTCAGGAAGGGTACCAGACTGTTAGATTCTGGAATTGTTAGGCTTGTGATCAACCAGTTAGTTTGATCCTGGAGTGAAGGTTGCACCCGGTGTTCGGAGTTGTCTTTCCGCTGTGTTGCTCTTTAAGGTATATTTTATACTATTGTGTTATGTCTATTAAGCATTTGTCTTTTGATATTCCACTTATCTGTGGCTATATGTGAGATTTGTCTTCTTTATTTCACATATGGTGTATGTCTGGTTTTGTCCTTAAAACCGGGTGTGACAGACCACCTCTGATTCGGATTACGATTCCATTGACTAACCGGTCCCTGAAACTTCTGATGAAAACCATGCTGAGAATTAGTGCGCTGACGGTTGTTGCTTCCTGAGCTTTGTACCTTCATCTTCCTCTTCCTGTCCATCTCTCTGCGCTCATTATCAAGCACAATAGCTTTATTTACCAGCTCTTGAAAACTAGCATAGTTGTTCCCCTTCAACTACAAGCGAAGATCATAATAAATTCCCTTCAAGAAAAGACGCTGCCTGTCTGCATCTTCCCTCACTTCATTAGGAGCATAGCGAGCCAACTGGGTGAACCTATCATGATATTCACTAACGCTCATCTGTCCCATCCTAAGGTTTCTGAATTCTTCCTGCTTCAGCTCAATTATACCTTCAAGAATATGACGAGCTCGAAAATCTCTAACAAACTCATTCCAAGTGATAGGAGGAGCATTGTCAGGGCGTGCAGCTTGATACGACTCCCACCACGTCTGAGCTGTCCCCTGTAACTGACCAGATGCATATAACACCTTCTCCATATCATTGCATTGGGCTATATTCAGCTGTTTCTCCACTGCCCTCACCCAATCATCTGCCTCTAAAGGATCAGCAGCATGAGAAAACACTGGAGGGCATCCCTTCAAAAATTCCCCACGCTTATCCCTCACTTGCACAGGCGGTGGTCCTCCTGCAGGGGGATTGTTCTGCATGTGCTGCATAAACATCTGCATCATCTGGTTCTGAGTTTGCATGAGTTCCTCCATAGTAATGGGTAGGTTAGCACCTCCACGACCTCTGCCACATCCTCTGCCTGACATCTGTTTCTAAAAACACAGAAATTGAAATTCAGTACGATCCGCGGTGATGTATTCAATAGATAAGCAAAATCTGATTTTTCTGGGCGAACTCCAATTTTAGCAACTCAGTAAAACTGTCATATCTCGAGCTACAGATGACCAATTCAGATGATCTTTACACGGTTGGAAAGCTTACAAAATTATCTACAACTTTTATTCACAACATGTTTTCTGATTCTGTCAATAAATTGGCCAAAAACTGAACTTAACCAAAACTGTTTCAGAATTCCAGACTGTGCAGTAACTCCAACTTGGAACATATATATCTCTTAGCTCATAATAGATAATAAGGTGATTCTTGCGGGATTGGAAAGATATAGAAGTCTGATTATTCCCAGTAAAATTTCTTAAATTTCTCATGAACGGATTTTAAGTTATTTCTAAAACATCCCAGACTGATCCAAAAATCAGCAAAGGACAGAACTAAGTTAACCTCATATTCAACTAATATATTTTGATCAAACTTAATATTCTTAACCATTGAACTTGTAGGCATGTCTACAAAACTCCAGCACACATTACAAAGATCCAAATCACACATTATCATAATAACAATCCATCAATCACACAATTGTTCACACCACAAACTGACTCTTAAAACAATCCAAACTTAAAATTAACTCGCAACTACTATTGTTCCTATTACATAGGGATTTTTCCTATTTCCTAATTAAGCTTCTCATAAATCTTGGGATGACCTAACTCCACCCTTAATTGGTCAATCTCCTTATAAGCTTGCTCCTTAAGTTCTTTTTCCTTCAGCAACTCATCCTTCAAATCCACCTCATGGAGAGCCAATTCACGAGCTAATCCCACCGTAGCTTGTAAAGTCAAGGAGGAATCATCTGTAGGCAGCACGGTCCAAATACCCTTGTCATGTAAGAAACAAGGAAAATGCCGGAGTGCACCCTTTAACGTCTTGTCCGAACGTAGACCATGGTAGTAAACAAATGCATTAAAAGCGACATCCTCCATGCTTGTCTCCACGGTTGCCCGGCTCACTCTGGTAATGAACTTTGACTCCACCTTAGACTCCTTAGTGGTAGGATCCCTTTTCTTAACCCATAACTCCGTTTCCCAATAGGAATCCATCCATGGATGACTATACTCTGCACTACGATACTCCAACGTAGCTTCCCAGTCATAGTAGTAGTTGTCCAAGGTTCTTGTCAACATGTCATGGAAGAAAGCATCAACTTTAGGAACCATGATATGAAGCTTCGTAGTCCACCCCATAACTACATTCTCCATTGGTGTATCACCAACTCTTGATTCAGCATCAGATAGCTCTTGATCACCATCTTCATACGACTCCTAAGGTTTAAAACGGGCAACGTACTGTGCAGTTGACAGACGAGGATAAGGAGACATCTACAAGATTTAGACATAGATTAGATAGAATCAATGTATTTTCGCAATAGAATAAAGTAGAGGAAGCATAAAACTTTAATAATTAACAAGGTGAAAAGAGGAAGCATGAATTAAGTGAAGTATGGATGCTATTAACGACCATTCTAACTAGGCTCACGTCCTACAGTCAACACGGCTCTGATACCAATCTGTCACACCCATTTTTAAGGACAAAAATAGGATGCATATAAGACTCATGTGCGCCCTAGGAAACAGTCGCACACATAAGTTGACAAATTACAAAGTATCATCACAGTGCTTATTACATAACGAATAAGTATTTAAGACATAGTCTTGAACGATAGGTAGTAATAACTAATAGTAATTCTTCAGTGGAAACTCCACACAGGGACACGGTTGACTGATTGACACCAAGACTAGTACTCATTCCGATAATCTTCCTCTATATCTTCATCTGTTATGGTGGAAATAGCAAGGGTGAGTCCATGTCGAACTCAACAAATATAACACAGGGTTCATGAGGCTCAAAAAGGCTAGACATAGTTTAACTGCGTTTAGCTTTTAATCATATATTAGCAATTGAGTAGCATCAAGATAAACCACTTCCCATTAAAGAACCAATGATCAATTGTAATAAGGATAATGAATAGCATTAACATGAGCAAATAATAATCAACAATAATTAAGCATGATATAACAGTTATGATCAACTATTCCATAAGAATCCCCAAGGCCGCTCGTATCCGTGAGCACGGCTAGTATACCAGTTTTTAACTCTGCGCAGAGGTGTACACTTTCACTGTGAGTCATGATTTCCAAATGAGTGGGGAGATCAAGCCCAAACACCCGAGAACCATATAAAGCCACTCAAAAGTTCGTCTAACAAGTTAGGGCCATTAGATTCACTCGGCAGGCAGATGTAGAACCCCCTTCCCTGTGGCACAACAACCGCAGCCTATACACACTAGGCCAGGGGCTCGCACTACACCCAACGTGGCAAGCCATTCTTACGCCATTTAAGGTAACCTCTAACAAGCTAGAAAAGGTCTCTTGAACAACTAAAGCCAGAGCCATATAGCCCTCACAGCTGTACTGTATATCCCGGTTATCACTTACAGATAAGTCCTTATGGAGAGAAACCAGAGCATCAAAATAATACATATGCTCTAGCCCCCTTTAACAGTAATAAAATCATCTTAATAGTTGATTGCTTAATCCATTAATCAAATTACAAGATCATTGTTCTTGGTTTAAGCACTAGCAGTAGCTACCCATATGCATTCCCAAGGTTGACAAGGAATCAAGATAACAATCACTAAGTTATAATCTCTAAGGTTGTCAAGGTAAGCACATGCATATGTATGACAATTCAATATATAGGTAACAAGGATAGTCCTGTGTTATACTTGCCTTGATCAAAGCTTTCCAAGTGATACTGCTGACTTGGCTCAAAGTAATACTCCGAATCGTCCAGATACTGCTCACCTTCTATACTCGATCATCAATCAACAACACACATGCATCCAATCAAACAAACACGAAGCAAACAAAGAGATACAATTAGAACAGTACACCAACAGTAGCAAAACAGTAATAAAAGTTCATAAAACTCTTCTACACGTTTCTACGATCACACATACGCAAAGATCACCAAATTCGGAGTTAAAACGTGAAAGTTATGAATTTTCTAAGATTTCCTATATATAAATAATTACTTTAATATAAACTCGAAAATAAATTATCACAAACCTACTGTACAATACTACCAACATGTAGAGCTCGCAAATACGAACCTAACGCAACTTGAACGGATCAAATCGGAGTTAAAACGAAGATTTTATGACCAAAACAATCCTAGTGGCAAAACTATAAATACCTGAAAACGTATTTTTGACTTATCCGGGAGAAAATACGCTTTCAAAACACGAAAACGGATTCAGGATATTGCTCTAAGGACCGCGGTTTGATTACTAAAAAGCTGAGGGTCTCTTTAGAAAGATTACCCCGCGAAGGGGTATCTTCTAATCTGGGCCGTTGATTCAAAAATGGACGGCTCACAATCACCTGCAACTCTACAGTAAAAAGTCTGGCCTCCATCACCAAGTCCGGCCGGCAACACCCCATGGTCGGCGGCCCTTCCATGGCCGGCGATGGCGGTTCTCCCCACCGAGACCACCATTCAAGCTCGCGTTTGATCCTACGGGAAGAGAAACTTCGCGCGAACTCAAATACGCTAAGAAAAACTAACCACGTGAACCACACGCGACGCACAGCAACAAGGGGCGGCGGCGCCATTGCCGCACCATCGGCGAGCTTCAAAACCACAACTAGGACCACCTCCACCCAAAGGAATAGCCTAGAACTAAAGAGGAGAAGAATGCAGTCTCACCAATGCCACGAAGTCAGCCCCGAATCCACCCAACGGCTCCACCCGCGAGCAACCGTCACCTCCAACCACCTCAACCCTAAACCTTCGATTCCTTGCGGTAGAGTTCACGGTTTAGATGAAAAACGGAAACTAGAGGGTCAAGGCGTCCTATTTATAGCCTCAAATCGTTGATTTTGGTTAGACCTGCCCGGAAATCTCAGAACCGACCGACATGGTCGTGTTCGGTTTGGATTCCGGAACAAATACGGGAGGTAAAAGAAGACCGACGTCCGGGCCCCACCTGTCAGCGGTAGAAAGGAGGGAGGGCGCGGCTGTTGGATCGGCCGACGGGGCTGCGGCGATACTGACTCGGCCGCGACGACGCTGGACGGCCCACGCGGGCAGGCGCGGAGGAAAGCAGGCCGTCCGACGGGCCTTCGGGCCAATCAGGTAAGAAGGTAAGTTGTTTCTTTTTTTTTCTTTTTTGTTTCTTTTCTTTTCTAATTTCCAAACACATTTTCAAATCAAATTTTCCTAAACCAAATCAAATAAAACAAATATATCCACACCACAAAATAAAATAAATGCAACAGCATGAATGCAACACCAAATAGTTTTCAAAATTTTAATTCCCTTTCTCTAAATTATTTAAAATTTGTTACTCCTAAAATTTGGGTGTTACAACCTCTCTATCTAAGTTCTCAAGCACCTTAGAAAGATCCTAATTAAGTAACTAAGGTGTCGGGCTAGCTAGAGCTCACCTAAATAATTCTAGAGCAAGGTCACACAAACCTATACACTAGTACTTCACACAACCGGAGGAGCTTCTACACAAACTAGTAAGCAAAAGCACAAAGCTCCTAAACTCACTACCAATGCTCAATAACAAGGCAACTAATGATAAAATTAGAGAGCGCAAATTACTTAGCTATACAAATATGCCAGAACCGCCTAATCTAATGCCCTCCCAAGGGTACTCGTCTGCCATTAGACACTAAGTACACAAGAGAGAGCACTAAACTACGCCGTTCTATCGAGCACACCCAGAGGGAGAACTCGAAAGTCCACATTTTCCCGGTAGGATCATAAATGGGAGAGTAAAGCTTACAACATTCTTTGTCATTTCTTACATCACTTTTAATATAACATCAGAGTAATCATCAATTGATTATGACAGAGGAATATAACAATATCATCAGTGTGTCAGTGGAAATGACAATCACTTAATGACAGGGGAACATTAACATGATAAACATTTATATACATGAAATGATAACAGGTTCTAGGTCTTTACTTTGTAAAACATTTTTGGTGAGAGTTATAAATCAACTCTATATCTGTAACGTAAAGGAAATCCTCACTGAGCCCACTAGGAGATTTCCACACACAAGTGTTAGCTCTATACAAACCTGTCACCTGTAACAGGGTAGAACAAACCCTTAGTACTCAAATTGTACTCCGCAAGACTTACCCGTCAGGAGGAAATAAAGGACTCCAAGGATATGCAAGGCTATATGGCTTGTGGGTTATTGCAACTGCAGGAAGCATTACTGAAGGTGCATCCTCATATTCAATTTTTTAGCAGACATCGTTAGTGCATTAACCAACCATTCTATATAAGCACCTATGCTAGTTTCCAGCAAGGGTTGAGCAATCAGAACCATTTTACCATCTTCCATGTTTTAATTTTTACTACGGTGTTAGACCATAGCCAAGTCGTACCATCACGTAGAAACGGTGATTCGCAAATCAATGTAGCCCAGCTGGGTACCTCGAAAAACACACGCCTCGCTTGTACCCCAGACACAAGCAAGACCAACCCTGTCCACTCCTGTCAAGGGGTCCAGGACCCTGTCCAAACTAGGACTCTAAGCCCCCGACACTACAGGCCCGGCCTCAGTATGGTGCTTAAACCTCCTACCCAATAATCCACCTTAACAGTTTGTCCGAAAAGAGCTGGAACCCATGACAAAAGAGTAACAAGTCTTCCCGCTCCCATAAGCAAGTATTTGCTCGGGATCATAAATCTGTGACCTGACTAGTGTCCAATGCAACGGACGGTACTCAATCGAGACAGGCGAGACAAATGCAACCAGAGCCCCGCTCTGTTGCCCAACCAAGACCAAGTCCATCCAAGGCCAGTCTCGTCTGGTCTTCAATTATTATTCATTTATATTCCAGGTGATAGTAACATGATAATAATAGTATTAACATATTTCCTATCTCTCACGAGTGACAGGTAATCACTCGACTTCTACCGGAATCCTATAGCATAGCAAGCTACCCAATCATGTCATACTAGTACAACTCATGGGATAAGGATATATATGCAAGTGGATTTCATTCAACTCCTGGAACTTAATGCACAAGCATAAAGTAAAGTGTAGAATAAAAGGGAGTTATGCACCGGGGCTTGCCTAGGTAACATGCAACCCAAAAGTTAGCACTCCATCATGACACCATCATTAGAGCACCATCTTTTCCGCTGCGCCAGATGACTCCACAGTCCAACGTCATTCCTATTAAGATGTTCGAGGATGCAACGTAGAAACGAAAATAATCAATGGCAACTGCAACTCGCAACTATGATTACGCCTCTCAAGCTCACGAACTAACTCAATTATTAACATGCTAAGCCACTTATCTATGTTGTTGAATAATGTGTTAATTCCCATTAAATATTTCAGTTATACAATCCCAAGGTGCTACTTCATTCATTTATCGATTAAATATATAGATTCTAACTTGGGCTCATTAGCTTTCTTATCAAACTAATTATTTCAGAGCTACAAGTATTACAGTGGGCATATAGTAATACTAAGAATCTACTGTAAAATTTCTAGAATCAATACTATCATGGATTAATCATAACAATCCCTACAAATTCATGTTTACCAACTTTAAGCACCTCAAAACAACTAGAGCAAGCCCAAAAATATTATAAAACTATGTGAAACAATTACACCTTTAAATAGATCATGATTTTAGGAACCTAACAAAGTTGGTTTCACAATTTTTGGACTTCTACACAATTTTATATCGAATTTACAATTTTACCTTAGAAATTACATTATAAAAAGTTTTTGAGAACAGAAAGGGCCGGCAGCCACGAAATCGGCCTAGCGGTCCAAGACGGCCTGCGCGGAAGTGACTGCACGCATAGAAGGTCGGCCCAACTGGCCCGTTATGTGAGTGCACCCATGCCTTTTTGTAGAAGAGCCCCTAGATTTTCAGATTACTACGCAGCGACTCAGCGCACTGTTTCACTAGAGACGCGCTTTGCATTGAGGACCCCCCCCCCCCAAAAAAACCCATCAGCTCACTAGGTCGGTCCTCAACGCGCCCCGCGCTCTCCGGCGTGGCACTGACCGGCACTGGGCGGTTACGCTAGCCATTTGGGACCCGCTTTGACTAAACTAAGAGACTGACCACCATCTATGGCTCGAGTGACGACACTGGGTGGCAACGGAAAGCCGGGACGCACACTAGCGCGAGCTGTAGCGGTGAGCGGCGATTTACGCTGGCGGTGAGGCCATTCCGGCGAACCTACGCACTCCCGGGCGAGAAGAGATAGCGGAGGAGCAACAGCAGCTTACCACGGAGTTAGCCACGCGGTCGGCTGGGGCAGAGGGAAGTGGCGATAGGCTGGCCACGTACGCACAGCAAGGCCGGCGGTGCTCTGCAGCAGTCACAGCGGTAGCAGCACGTTGCCGACGAATCCTCCAGCCCAACTGAGGCGAGCACCAGCGCAAGGAGGTCAAGCGAAGCTCAGCCGTGCAACTAATCAAACCAAAATCGACCAATCACGGCTTACCCCTGACTCCAACCCTGCTCCGATGGGCAGACGACCAGGGCGACGAATTTCCAAAATTCCTCCTCACCCAGGAACGCCAAGACCTTGAGGTGGTTGGATGACTAGAGAACTTCCGTAGCGAGTCACGGTTGCAAGGAGATAAATTGGGATGCTCCAGCTCTGCGAATTTGGAGGTCAAAGGGAGCATGGTTCTCCTGTGCGGCCGGCGTTCGAGATTGGTGGCCGATTTTGGTTAGGTCAGGGCCAATAATGGTCAGAGCAGCGCAGCAAGGACGCATCAGGTAGGGGCGTACATGGAGCCGCAGAGGCACAACATGGCGAGGACGGTGAAGCAGGGAGAAGTCAACGTCCATAGTGGCAGCTGTGGCGCGTCCGCATCGCAATGAAGGTGCGTGCTGGGCAGTGGACCGCAAGCGCAGCACGGCAGCCACAGCTCAGCAGGCAGCGGACGCAGGCAGGGCGGCTAGGACGCCCCTGTGCGCGCACAGGTGCAGCGAGGACAGAACAGAGCTGAGGTGAGGTGGCCATCAGCGGCGCGTAGCGGGACAGCGAGAGCCAGCGGCACTCACCATAGTGGCTCGGCGCGACCCCGCGCGTGCACAGCAGCGCAGAGTGGCATGGCATGCGCTACCGACATCAGCGCACCGCAGCGGGGCGCAGCGCGGCAGCGGCCGGGTGCGGCGCACACGCAGCATAGCGTGCTCAGGGGCCGCGTCGCGACAAGCGGTGCGGTGATCGCAGCCACGAGGCCAAAAAGACCGAAGCCGTGCATTGCACGTATTTTAAAGCCAGGCAAAAGCGGTCAATTACCTGGACTAAGGTTCGACCCATGATACTAGTCTGTAGCCGAAACTACCAGCGATCTAACTAAGCAATCGTAATGATCAAGGAGCATCTAGGGAGGAAGACAAACGAATGCCAAGATGGGCTCGCTGTTGACGTGCTGGTTCATGAACAGAGCATCAACACATGGGTTCACAGTGCGCTTTAGCGAAGTTTAAGCAATTTTTACGAAAGCAACGTGACACCCAACACAACTTCCACCTGCGCCATGCTCAAGTGCTCACCTTGATGCCACCAATGGTACAATTACAAGGAGCTAGTGCTTAATCATTTTTGTAGGAAGTTAAATGCCAAAGTGGCATTGCTTAATATCCTTTATGACTTAGAGAAAACAAGGATTAAGCTAGAGCAAACACCCTTAGTACTTTTGCCTTAATGTTTAAAAGGTCCAAACCTTGTTAATTTCAACTAACTAACATAGCATGACATAGTCTATACTTCATACCATCTTATAGAAACAAAATAGGTAAATATTATTTTATTATTTTGCATGCTATAATTCGCCAAAAAGATACTTTTTAAACATGAGTTACATCACACTGGTGTTTATAGAAATTGTTTGCGCGCTAAAAGCTCAAAACGACTTATTCTATTTTTCTTATTAGGATTTTCACTAACGGTTTTACGCACTAACTAAATTAACTTAGGTTTTGATCTGATCCCACTCAACTGGAAAAGTAAGTGACCTAAGAGCTGTTCATCATTACATGTGAGTCTCAAAATTAAAATCTGAGGAACTTGTTTCGTTAATTTCTTTTAGGCCCTAACCATGGCGCTAAGCGAGCTCATAACACCAGAGGTGTTACAACAAACTAAGCAATATGACTAACAAGGTTACAAAAATCAAATTAGCCACGCATGGGAGCTACTTCTGTGCTACACAAGCAAGAAGGTAACTAGCAAGCTACATAAGCACAACTAGTTACTAGAGCAACTACACAACCAGAATGTATGAAATGTAAGAACAAGCTTGTGTGATGGGAAATGCAAACCACCAAGAGATGATGAAGATGATGTTGACACGGTGATTTTCTCCCGAGGTTCACTTGGTTGCCACCAAGCAACCTGCATGAGCACTACTAGACAAACCCCTATTTAGCAACGGATACCCACCAACGTTTAATTTACGTGTTGTTAGTAATGCAGCAGCAACACATGTGAAATGTTGGAACAGGTTATCCGTATCTAGTGTTCAGCCGTAGGGTCTTCTGACCCTCCGTGTGCTCTATTATATTATTTTTTATTTTCCCGACCAGCTATACTATTTTTTTTTGTTTCCCTCCACCAGCTGCTGGCGTAACAAGGTCTGTGTTTTTAGTTTTTTTTTATCAATATAATATAATCACCGGCTACTGGCGTAGCAACAAAAATTTCTGGTTCCAACAAGTATCGAACGGCGGACATCTTACATGCCACCTATCCGAACTGACCAACTGAGATGGAATCTGTTTCATACAATTCTTATTCACTAAATTCTTTTAAATACATTACAAACAGATGTGAGCAGGACAAAACCCTTTTCGTGGTTTCCCCAGGGTCTACGCATCCTAACCACAACGGCCGCCGCCGCTCTGCCTGGTGCCGTGGCGGTACCCCGTCCGCCGCACCCCCACCCCGCCCACCCCAAGCCCCCAAATCATCCTGTCCGTGCCGCGTCGCCCCATCATCTCCGTGTTCTTCGTGGCTCCGTGCAAGTTGGGCAACACCACACCAGCAGCAGCGGCGGACGCGGCCATCGGCGAGATAGCGACTGCTAGCTGAGCAGCAGGCCGGTACGAATGTCTTCAAGTCTCCAACTGCTTAAGCCAATCAGCCTGCAAACCACACCCTCTTTGTCGTTGAGATCGTGTAATTTGACCCTGAAGCATGAGCTGTGAGTACTCCATTGAATTAATTAAATCGAAATCAAGGGTCATGCTTGCCGGCACTGACTTGACTATTGTGTCCTGCTAGCCCTTTACTGAAGCAGTACTGTTAAAATTCAGTGACATCATACCATAGTGTTTGTAATGCTCAAGTTGCTACATGCAATTTTTAGCATTGAAAACAATAGGATATCTGGCTCGGATGTATCTGAACCACAGTATGTAGTGATATTTTTTTATTTAGTACATCTGTGATTTTCTAAATTGGTGCTGAAAAGAGCTGGAGCAGTCTGCTAACTGAAAGTGAAATTTGCTACACCAGCTAGACTCATTTTCTGAAACTGAAATATGTATGATTTGCTAGGCTCATTTTCTGTTCTAGCTGGAGTAGTCTCCTAATTATCTGACTGAAACCAAAATAGCAATCTTCCATTCTTCCTCCCTAGAAGCTAGAAGTCTTCTTTCCTTTTGGTTAACCTTTTACAATTGGCTGGTTTATAATTTTCTGATCTTTATTGCCTTAGGCAAAATAATTTTCTGATATGTATTATACAATTGTCAAGCTGTCATTCCGTACTTGAAGTAAGTGTTACTGACACCTATCAGCATATTACATATGTTCCTTTAAAATTAAAATCATGTTAATTTCCATTTTAGAGAGCATGCTGCTGATCTCAAAAGAAGAAATTGTCATCGTCGTCTATCTTTGAAACAAATTGAGAATATACAGAATAAAGAGTTTCCTGACTGGTTCAGAGAACATGTAGGTATTATGGTTTGTTTTTTATTAAAAAAAAAGAAAATTTACTTGACTATATTTTGTGATGGTACAGATCATGCATTTGGAGCAAAAAAATGGTAGCGATAGCATCAATGAGGATATTAGATGGTTGGCTCGGGGCCCATTGGATGCAGCAAGAAGACACAGAGCCTTTAGCATCCGTGGTTTCAGATTTAGAGCCGAATGTTATGACAAGGCGACGCAAAATAGTGGAGTTGTTGTGACTGCAAAAACATCAAGTTATTCTTCTGGAGGGGATAGTAACCCTATCCTTGGAGATATTACCTACTACGGAAGGATACTTAAAATAGTTGAGTTAAACTATTATGGAAGATTCTCAGTGGTGTTGTTTAAATGTGAATGGGTTGATGTCACTCGAGGAAAGGGAGTGAAAACAGATAAGTTTGGATGTACGCTTGTGAATTTCTCACAGCAAATTCACAAGGGTGATAGGATTGAGCATGAGCCTTTTGTATTTGTCGATCAAGTTGACCAAGTGTTCTATGCCGACGACAAGTATAACAACCCAGGATGGTCAGTTGCAATGAAGATGAAGCCTAGAGATGTATTTGAAATGGGATAAGAATGGAATGATGTAGAATGTGAACCTTATCACGTCAGTACTCTTGAGGACGTTTTTGCTAATTCACATGATAGTCGTTCATGGACTAGAAGAGATGTAGAGGGTACAACTGTAGAGGAAAAGAATGTAGATGATAGTAGAAGTTCTGATGAAGAAGATTAATAGGTCAACAAAAGTAAAGGTTAGATATGTTTGATTTTTGTACTGTTCAATAGTGTATAGCTATACTAAGATAATGTACCAGCTGACAAGTTTCTTTTTAACTGTTTGTATTATTCAGGTCATGGTCCAGAAACCAACATCACCGCTGCAACGCATGAACATCTAGAGCAGTTTGCCAAGTTGTAATTTTGTGTATTCCTCTGAGTTTTTACTCTAGAAAACTTCAATAAATGTTCAGTGTTTGACAATTTTAGATTTGACAATTCAGAATATAATTGTATGGGGTCACAAGTTGTATGGTGTCGGCAAAACAGAGATCACATTTGAAATTTGAGATTTCAGAATATAATTGTTTATATGTCAATCATAAATCCGGTGGTAACAGGCCCATCGTCTCTGTTGGCTGGACATATATTGAAAAAAAAATATTAACACTATGAAGGTGTAAGACTGAAATCAAATGGCTACAGGTGCGCCACAGCTTAAGTGCGGTTTCTAAAAAAACAAAAAAAAAGCCTTTGAAGATTTGATTTCTAAAAAACAAAAAAAAACTACTTTAGTTAGGATTTGAACCCACGACCCCCAACACACTAAGCTTCACTCGACCATTACACCACACGTGCATTTATTTCAACAAGTAGGACTTTTGTTTTTTTTATTAATATTTCGGAACCTTGTGAAAGACTCAATACTACAAAAACGATTTGCAGGAACGTCCCCTTTTTCTTGTATTGGTCATTTTTTCATATCACAAAGGGAAAGTAACATAGTTCACAAAGAGACTTTTACATGTATACCATTATAAAAGATGGTAATTGCCTACAAACCACTGGAAAGTTCGAGTGCACTTAAGTGCCACTCACCTAAACTTTTTTTGTCGCTCAAACCATTCCGTCCATCTTCCGAAGCACTTGGATGCCCATTGCGCCCAGTACGGCCTGACGAGAAAGACCTGAGCTTCCTGCAGCGCGCGGTAGCGGCGACGCTGGACGCGTTCGAGTCCGGCAAGATCACGAACCACTTGGAGCGTCCGCGCGCGCTGCCCCGGTCGGCGGACCCGGCCGTGCAGATCGCGGGCAACTTCGTGCCCGTCGGCGAGCAGCCGCCCGTGCGTTCTCTCCCTATCTCCGGCCGCATCCCGCCCTTCATCTCCGGTGTGTACGTCCGCAACGGCGCCAACCCCTGCTTCGAGCCGACGGCGGGGCACCACCTGTTCAACGGCCACCATATCGGATAAACAAATGTCCAAATGACCAAAATAAACTTTGTAGATCTTGAGAAGTTATAGAATTTTGTAGTTGACAACTTTTTCATTTGAATTCATTTTGTCAAGAAAAACTACGTTTGAATTTATCCAATTTGAAATTTGAATTTTTCAAACGACCTCGAATAGAGAAACAAACAAAAAAAACTTTGTAGATCTTGAGAAGTTATGAAACTTCGTAGTTGGCAACTTTTTGATTTGAAATCATCTTATCATGCAAAACTACGTTTGAATTTCTCAAATTTGAAATTCAAATTCTGTAAACCATATTTTAATTTGGATTCGATTTGCTTGATAGAAACTATCAGTTAATTTAATTTAATTTGGTAGCCCCCATTAAATGCATGCATTGGTAATTTTCAGATGTCTTAATTTATTAGCCATCGTATTTAAATACTAACATTAACTACTACTGGTTTATAAATTCAGCGTAATCTCTTTTTTAGGCCCCTTTTCTTGTTTCCCGCCATCTTTTCCAAGACTTATAATCTCCCGCCATTGTTTCCCTCCATTTTTTTATTTGGTACCGTTTTTCTCCTGCACACCAAATCTAATTTCTCTCAGAACTCACGCTAATTATTGGGAAGCCTAACAGTGGTCCCACCGTTCATCCAGACTAGCCAGAGAGGAACGTGTGAAAACTGAAGACATCCGGGGAACCGCCCCCTGATTGCGGAGTTCGTCAGTTATCCAGCTGAATCGTGGTCCATTTTCTATTCTTTTCCATCGCACAAACACTCAATACCTCAGAGCTTACTGCCGCAAACAGAGGGCATCGTACCTCAGGCAACTACGCCACCACAGACGTAGCAGTGGCGCTGCGTCCCCGCACGGCCGCACCAAAGCCAGCCCCTGTCGCCGCCTCAAGAGGTCATCGTCGCCGGACCCGGATCTGGTCCGCTACGCCGCCTCGTGCCCTGTGGCAACGCGTCGCCGGCAGGCGGACGCGTGTGCCGAAGGCGACAGTTTCCCTCTCATCTCGTCTCCCTGGCCGCCCAGCAGCTGAGCGGCCCGACCGGCGTTCACGAGCGAAGGATCTGTGCAACCAGTGAGTAGTGCCGCCCTGATCTTTCTCTGCTTCACTGCCTTTTGTTCGTTTGTTAACAGGGGCGGTCGGCCATCCAAGGCTATGGGATTCGGACGTCCATGCCTCTATCTTCCGCTCGACCACTGTTTGTTAATCTCTAATCTCTATATACGAGTTGTAGTTACAATACAAGCCTTCCGTTTGTTTTGATTTATTATTTCCATACTTTCAGTCAAGGTGCCTGGCGCCCCTGCTTCAGGTAACACAAAATGATCCTCTACTACGCTGCATCTCCATATGAAATTGGCTCTTTATGAATTTGTCGTCACTAATAGATCTGCTATACCTAAAAATTCATTAGAAAATTTTCATGTGTTTTATTTTGAAATGTTTAGTTTTAGTCATCTGTTCTTTTCCATAGCACTAGTGTTCTGTACTGAAAATATTAGTTTTAAGCAAAGTCAAAAAATTTCAGACCAGAGTGAAGTATCATGGTTTGATCTATACTATACTATTTGGGATCTCATAGCATGTTCCTTTTATTTGATCTGATGTCGAGATAAAATGTAATATCATACTTCAAATAATCACGGTAATACTTTATGATTTTGTTTGCTGTAAAATTCAGAATGTTTTACTCTAATTCATGTTGCGCAGTGGCTATGGCAAAGGGTAGAAGAAAACAGATAATTCAGAGCCATGATGAATATTTGTTAGAAGAGCATATTGCACAAGAGAGGCATGGACAAAATACTGAGGCATCTGAACTTCATTCAAGTGCTAGAGGAGATCAGATCTATAGTGATGGTGAAATTGAGGTTAATCTCCATGGTACCTACTAACCTACCTTAATTTTTTTCTTACTACCAGAATGTGTTATCTGTGAAAGTGTTTATCATTGAATATTTTGTGCATTGTAACACTGCATAGATGAAACTGAGGACAGAGTAAAGCGTGGAAAGACAAAATTGAAAGATATTTGGAACCTTCCAAAAGGTCATAGAATCGTGGTTAGATGCAATGAGTTGGATCAACCAATTGGAGTAGAGGCTGGATTTCTAGGAAAATTTCTTGGCATGGTGGCTAGAAATGGTTGCTTGTGTAGCTTGAGCTACAAGGATTGGAGACTTCTAATAGGAAAGAAAGAAAAAAACACCGATGAACAGAAAAAATAAGAAGGATATACTTAAGCAAGTGAAGGTATGTAGTTCAGCTAGACATCATATAACCTTGTTGGCAACTTTAGATACTTTACTTTCATTTTTTACTTATGTCTTTTGTTATTGGTATATATATAGATGAGATTCTTGTACCCTTCTCGCATGGAAAAATGGATACTCCGAACCATTGGAGAGAGATGGAGGCAACACAAGTCTAATATGAAATCAAGATATTTTGACAAGCATAAGAGCACAAAAGCTAACCATAGTAATGTTCCTAATGGCATAATTGCTGATCAGTGGATTGCGCTGGTTGATAATTGGACAACACAGAAAGCACTGGTACATGGATATTTTTGGATTTATATTTATGTGTTTTTTATGCCCAGTAGATTTTATAAACATTTACGGAACTTAAATGATTTTTCTCTATTTCATCATGATATGATAGGATATAAGTAATAAAAATAGAGTAAATTGTACAAAGAAGAAGTCAACACATACAGCTGGAATAGAGTTTTGCTCGAAACAGAGAGGAGTTGGTAAATTCTTTTGCAACTCGAACTGTGTACTCTTGCTGCATCTATATGGTAGCGAATATCAAGTTCTTTATATCTATTTTTCATGTTCACAGAGGGAAAAGGATCCTGAAAAGAAATACCCTCACAGGGCTGTTTTGTATATCCATACACACCAGACTAAAATTGAGAAGAACACAAATGCACATGTGGTACACTATTTGTGAATGCTTCGGCTTTGATTGTTCACATCACTAATTTTTCATGTTAGTTTAATTCATTTTAATTCATATTGGTGCTATGCATAGGGGGGTTTGAAGGAACTTATAGTGCATCAGCCAGGTTTAGCGAAGACTAGTCAAGGAAAGGTTGCATGGAAAGGAGATGCACTTAGTAAAATATTAGGAGAAGAAAAGCCTGGCCATGTGCATGGCTAATCAAGTGTTTGACATATCTACTTCAAAGAACCTTAAGAATGTAAATTTGACTTCACTGGATGAAACATCAAGTGAAGACGTAGTATCTTTGAGACTTGAAATGGAGAAGCTTGAGCAGCGTGTCCGGAATCAAGATGCCACTATACTACAGCTGCAACAGAAGACAAGAACCTTGGAACAAAAACATATCCAACAGGTATTTTTTTAAAAAAAATCAATTCTAAGCATTTCCTACACTAAACTTCTGATTCCTTGACATAGGGATGTTTAGATGATCCTGTCTATGCACCTAAAGATGGCTATTGTGATGATGTGCCATATACGAAATGAAAAGTACGTACCCCTCTGAAAAATTGACAAGAAAACAATCTACTATCAATTTCTTTTTTTTAATAGCAAGTTCTAATTTGTAGTCATTTGTCTATCAACAGCGAGTATATAGTGACCCTCAAAATCAAGATTCCAGCCTGGATGGACCACTGAATGATACAATGGTACATTGAATTGGATTTTGCATACCAGATTTATGACAAAGATTTATTTGTTTTAGTCCACTATAGAATGGTCAAGCTGACAATGTGAATGATGATGATCTGCAACCACATTACAAATACCTTAGTCCTTGTAGCACCCGGTTTTAAGAACAAAACCAGATACACACCATATGTGAGCCCAGGAAGTCAAATCTCACATATAGCTACAAATAAAGGTAATACCAAATGACAATGCTTAATATATAACGTACTTATTATAAAAGATATAACCTTAGATAGCAAACAGCGGAAAGACAACTCCGGTCTTCAGGTGAAGACTCCACTCCACAGGGACAACTGACTGGTTGATCACAAGCCTGTCTGCTCCAATTTTTAGAAATCTGGTACCCATCCGGGATTTTTCCAAAGTATTGAAAAATAAACAAGCGTGAGTACATTTCGTACTCCACAAGCATAACATGGGGATTCATGAGGCTCAAAAGGCAGACACGGTTTACTGCATTTAGCATTTTAGTAAGTCAACATTTTATCATTGGTTAACTTCAACTTATGCTTAGGCTCCCAAATTAACCCACATGATCACATACTAGAATTAATAGAGTTATTGATCAACATTATATCATCATCATCGTCATCATTATCATAATACCATCATAGTTCACCATGAACAACAACATCATAAGTAACCAGTTATTCTGTGAGTTTTTCGGGCCGCTCGTGACCGTGAGCACGGCTGTTATAACAGTTTTAACACTCTGCAGAGGTTGTGCATCTTTACCCGTGAGTCGTGTTGCCCATATGCCCGGGTTAATTACTCCCATAACACTTCCAAGGTGAGCGGGCAGGGTACACTATGAAGCCTTCCATAGGTCTTGTCTAACAAGTTAGGGCCGCGAGGTTTCCTCGGCAGGCAGATATAGAGAACCCCCCTTTCTGTGGCACAATTCCCGCAGGCTATACACACAAGAACAGAGGCAGTTCTATACCCAAAGTGGCAAGCCCCTCTTGCGCCCTTTCGGGTAACCTCTAACAAGCTAGAAAAGATCATATTACTGAGCTAAAGTCAGAGCCATATAACTCTCACGGTTGCACTGTATGTCCCAGCTTTTGCCCTACAGATAAGTCCTTACGGAGAGTTTAGGGCAACATGATCGACATCATTTGCACCATCACTCTATATTTCAATTATTATCATCATGTTTATCCGTTTGTTCCATTAATCATAGTATTGATCATGTTTGAATAGAGCACTAGCATTCTACCCATATGCAATAAAACCCATAGGCATCAAGGTATAAGTCATCAATGGCTAGGATGTCCTTATAGTCGAGCAATATTAGACACATGCATAATGAGTAGATTATATAATGAATAGGAATCAAGGTAGGCCCATGCTATACTTGCCTTGGTTCCCAAACTCGTGTTGGTCCTGCTGGTCATTGAAGAGTTCTTGGTCTCCAACGTTTTCCTCACCGTCTGAACGCGACCAACACGGCAACATACAACATTCCAAAAGCATTCATGCAAAGCAAACATTCCTATCATTAGAACATTACACCAACAATATTGAAATCAAGATAAAAAGTTTATGAAAATATTCTACGTCTCGCTACGATCACATCAACACGAAGTGCACGAAAAACGGAGCTACAACGCAAAAGATACGAATCAAACAAGATTCCTATAGCGAGTTAATTAACTTAACCTAATCAAGAATTTCAAAAGTTGCAAACCTAACTAACAGTGGCATTAATGCGTAGATTATGAAATTACGAACCCAACGCAAGTTGAACGGGTCGAATCGGAGCTAAAACGACGATTTTATAAGCGTTTTACTGTAGTGGCAAATCTGTAAATAATCTGAAAACGTATTTTTCTTTTAAACCGAAGAAACTATGCTTTCCAAAAAAGAATGCGTACTCCGGAAGTACGCCAAGGACGGTGGGTTTAGACTTTTAGAAACTGAGGGGCTCTTTTAGAAAAAGAACCCGCGAAGGGGTATTCTCTCATGTCAGCCGTCCGATCTAGGATAGACGGCTTGGATTAGATGAAGGGGGGAAGAGGTGAGTGACCCGCCGGAGTTGAGGGGGATCACGGCGGCTCTGCCATTGGCGGCGGTGGGGAGCTCGCCGGAGCAAACGAACAAGGCTCTACGGACCTCGGTTTTCAAAACCGAGAGCACCGGGGTGACGCGGGGAGGAAGGCGAACTCGCCCCGGAACAAAACACGGCCACGGGGTCACCCGCGCGGCGTGTCCGCCATGGCCGGCGATCGGGACCTTGCCGGCGCACGCGAAATGCCACCCTAGAGGCCACGAATCGACAATTTGGGAGCACGGGAAGGAATAGAGGATGGAGGCGATCAAACCTAGACACTAAACGCGGCCGGGGGTGAGCCCGAGCGGCTCCCGCCATGGACGGCGGCGAGAAGGTCGTCGGAGCGAGCGGGGACATGCCACAACGTGCACAAATTGAGAAATTGAGAGCATAGAAAGGAAGAGGAGGTCAAGGCGGAGCTCACCACTGCTTCAAATGAGACGGAGGTGGCTCTGGAGCGGCGGTCCACGGGAGCGGCGGATGGCGGCTCCGGCGGCGATTTGCGGTGCTGCGGTTGCGGCCTCTCGCGAGAGAGAGAGAGGGAGTTGGAGTGGGGGAAGGGCGGAGACGGGGCCGCGCTTCCCTTTAAAAGAGACCCGAGACGCGGGGGGGGGGGGAGATGCTCCCACGATGGAGCGTGGGCGCAGGCGGCGGTTGCGCTCAAGTGCGAGCGAAGCGGGAAGGCTGGAGGTTGGGGGCGACGCTGACGTGTGGGCCCCGGCTGCTAGTGACTGCTAGAGGGAGGGCGGCAACGGCTTGGCCGGGATGGGCCGGCCCAAGAGGGACGCGCGAGAGGGAGAAGGGGAGAAGGCCAGCGGGCCGGTTCGGTAGACTGGGCCAATCGGGCCGAATTGGAAGGAAGTGAAGGAGAGTGAATAGAATTTCCTTTTCATTTTCTAAATTGATTTTCCAAATCCAATTTCAAATAATTTTTAAACCTTTTAGCATTGGAATAAAAAGCAGTCACCACAATAAATAAAAATGCATCGGCATGAGTGCATCAACATGTAACTAACCTTATGATAAATTTTAATTTCACAAAAATTTATTATCTCCTATATTTGAATGCACACTCAAATACATAAATAAATCAAATTTATCTATTTTTGAAACAATGTAAAATTTAGGGTGTTACAATTCTACCCCCCTTAAGAGGAATCTCGTCCTCGAGATTCGAAAGATGGTTATCAAAGAGATGTAGATGCTCTGCTTTTGGATCTTCTCCATTTTCTCACAAGATCACACTGTAGCTTGCATGTTGTTACAACCTTGCTCCTAATTGCTTGATCAACTCTTAAGCACAATCCCTTAGTCCTTTATGCCATTACCTCCAACTGGCTTTTTTTTCAAGGTGATACACTTTGTAGCATAGGTGACATCACTCAAGTTTCTCACACAACTCAACCTTGGTGTCGACCGAACCTCCCTAGCACACTCTTTATGCTAGGAGCATCGGCAACAACTTTTGCTTATCCGGGTATTAACACACTTCCATGTCATAATCATTGATCGCTCTAATTCATCGATGATTTCATAAGATCAAAACCAACTTAGTGAAGATATCCTTTAGATTCTTATGATCCTTGTAGATGTCACCCTTATATCCAAGATTATAATGCCTCCAATGAACCTCTGTCGATATCTTCTATTCCTAGGAAAACTTTGAATCTCACTCACATCTCGCATCCTTTGGTGGGTTCCAACTCAACACATCATTAGCTTTCTTAAGTTTCCCATAATTCCACCATTTGAGATAACTTATCCAAGTAAAGATCTTCCTTGAATCAAAAATTTATTGCCATAATTGATGTCACAACGAATCTTCCGAGTCTCTATAGAACCAACTGTAGATGAACCATATCTCCTTGCCTTGTCATTGTTGCTGACTTGTCTTGGGTATGGTGAAGTTCAAACACCCAACTGTGCTTGATGGTGACTTCTCAACCCTAGGGATAACTAATTCTTTCAGGTGGAGTACTTGAATGTAAGAAACCTTCATCTTGTTACTTCTTTACTCGGCTACCCCCTTAAGAGAGATCAACTAGGGGACAACAAAGGGTAGCTTGCATCTTCTTCCAAGTGAGTTAACCATCATAATGACCTTCTGATATCCCACGAAAACTCATGTGTATAAGTAAGAACAAGAAGTCTGAAATTCCTTATGAGTAGAAAAACAGTAGCGCATGAAAACAGCTGTAACTCCTATTCTGTTAATCCAATGAAGTTGTAGTTTATACTGTTGGAAAGCTGTTGAAATCCTCTACAACTTTTGTATAGAACACTTTTTCTGATTCCAAACATAATTTGGTCGAAAACTGTGCACCACAAAACTACTCTAGGTTTCAGATAGCACAACTATATCATCTTGTGATTTCCATAACTCCCAAACCAAAATAGCTATGGAATTGATTCCAGCGGCAGATGAAACATACAAGACTCTTCTTTTATCTATAAAAGTTTCATAACTTTTGGATGCCCAGATCTGGAGATATATCATGATGAACACAGACTGCTCTGGAAAACAGGATGGATAAAACAGGAGAAAACCAAAACCCGCATATTTATTTCATTAATCCTTATGCCTTAGGCCTATAGACTAAATGAAATTGTGGACAATCCCCACAAGATCATTACAATCATTACAAAGATCCAAAACTAGCACATGCATAATGACAATTCAACAAGCAATTAAGGTGCATACTTCAATCATTGACTGAGCTTGCGATACTATCGTTCTATTCATATTAAGGGCAAATATCCTAAAGCTCCGCTTCCGATATCGCAGGAAGATGGTAAGAGACAAGATTCTAAGAGCATATCAAAGCAAGGAGTGAAGATTAGAACAAAGGCTTAAACAATTATCAAGGAGGAGATGAATATCAAGGATAAGGAAATAATAGAGGAGGAATATCAAGGTTTATAGAACAAGGGTCTTATAGCAGTTCCTAAACCTTAAGATGGCCAATTCCTAACTAGGCTTGCGTCCTACAGTCAGCATTGCTTTGATACCACTTTGTAGCACCCGGTTTTAAGAACAAAACCAGATACACACCATATGTGAGCCCAGGAAGTCAAATCTCACATATAGCTACAAATAAAGGTAATACCAAATGACAATGCTTAATATATAACGTACTTATTATAAAAGATATAACCTTAGATAGCAAACAGCGGAAAGACAACTCCGGTCTTCAGGTGAAGACTCCACTCCACAGGGACAACTGACTGGTTGATCACAAGCCTGTCTGCTCCAATTTTTAGAAATCTGGTACCCATCCGGGATTTTTCCAAAGTATTGAAAAATAAACAAGCGTGAGTACATTTCGTACTCCACAAGCATAACATGGGGATTCATGAGGCTCAAAAGGCAGACACGGTTTACTGCATTTAGCATTTTAGTAAGTCAGCATTTTATCATTGGTTAACTTCAACTTATGCTTAGGCTCCCAAATTAACCCACATGATCACATACTAGAATTAATAGAGTTATTGATCAACATTATATCATCATCATCGTCATCATTATCATAATACCATCATAGTTCACCATGAACAACAACATCATAAGTAACCAGTTATTCTGTGAGTTTTTCGGGCCGCTCGTGACCGTGAGCACGGCTGTTATAACAGTTTTAACACTCTGCAGAGGTTGTGCATCTTTACCTGTGAGTCGTGTTGCCCATATGCCCGGGTTAATTACTCCCATAACACTTCCAAGGTGAGCGGGCAGGGTACACTATGAAGCCTTCCATAGGTCTTGTCTAACAAGTTAGGGCCGCGAGGTTTCCTCGGCAGGCAGATATAGAGAACCCCCCTTTCTGTGGCACAATTCCCGCAGGCTATACACACAAGAACAGAGGCAGTTCTATACCCAAAGTGGCAAGCCCCTCTTGTGCCCTTTCGGGTAACCTCTAACAAGCTAGAAAAGATCATATTACTGAGCTAAAGTCAGAGCCATATAACTCTCACGGTTGCACTGTATGTCCCAGCTTTTGCCCTACAGATAAGTCCTTACGGAGAGTTTAGGGCAACATGATCGACATCATTTGCACCATCACTCTATATTTCAATTGTTATCATCATGTTTATCCGTTTGTTCCATTAATCATAGTATTGATCATGTTTGAATAGAGCACTAGCATTCTACCCATATGCAATAAAACCCATAGGCATCAAGGTATAAGTCATCAATGGCTAGGATGTCCTTATAGTCGAGCAATATTAGACACATGCATAATGAGTAGATTATATAATGAATAGGAATCAAGGTAGGCCCATGCTATACTTGCCTTGGTTCCCAAACTCGTGTTGGTCCTGCTGGTCATTGAAGAGTTCTTGGTCTCCAACGTTTTCCTCACCGTCTGAACGCGACCAACACGGCAACATACAACATTCCAAAAGCATTCATGCAAAGCAAACATTCCTATCATTAGAACATTACACCAACAATATTGAAATCAAGATAAAAAGTTTATGAAAATATTCTACGTCTCGCTACGATCACATCAACACGAAGTGCACGAAAAACGAAGCTACAACGCAAAAGATACGAATCAAACAAGATTCCTATAGCGAGTTAATTAACTTAACCTAATCAAGAATTTCAAAAGTTGCAAACCTAACTAACAGTGGCATTAATGCGTAGATTATGAAATTACGAACCCAACGCAAGTTGAACGGGTCGAATCAGAGCTAAAACGATGATTTTATAAGCGTTTTACTGTAGTGGCAAATCTGTAAATAATCTGAAAACGTATTTTTCTTTTAAACCGAAGAAACTACGCTTTCCGAAAAAGAATGCGTACTCCGGAAGTACGCCAAGGACGGCGGGTTTAGACTTTTAGAAACTGAGGGGCTCTTTTAGAAAAAGAACCCGCGAAGGGGTATTCTCTCATGTCAGCCGTCCGATCTAGGATAGACGGCTTGGATTAGATGAAGGGGGGAAGAGGTGAGTGACCCACCGGAGTTGAGGGGGATCACGGCGGCTCTGCCATTAGCGGCGGTGGGGAGCTCGCCGGAGCAAACGAACAAGGCTCTACGGACCTCGGTTTTCAAAACCGAGAGCACCGGGGTGACGCGGGGAGGAAGGCGAACTCGCCCCGGAACAAAACACGGCCACGGGGTCACCCGCGCGGCGTGTCCGCCATGGCCGGCGATCGGGACCTCACCGGCGCACGCGAAATGCCACCCTAGAGGCCACGAATCGACAATTTGGGAGCACGGGAAGGAATAGAGGATGGAGGCGATCAAACCTAGACACTAAACGCGGCCGGGGGTGAGCCCGAGCGGCTCCCGCCATGGACGGCGGCGAGAAGGTCGTCGGAGCGAGCGGGGACACGCCACAATGTGCACAAATTGAGAAATTGAGAGCATAGAAAGGAAGAGGAGGTCAAGGCGGAGCTCACCACTGCTTCAAATGAGACGGAGGTGGCTCTGGAGCGGCGGTCCACGGGAGCGGCGGATGGCGGCTCCGGCGGCGATTTGCGGTGCTGCGGTTGCGGCCTCTCGCGAGCGAGAGAGAGGGAGTTGGAGTGGGGGAAGGGCGGAGACGGGGCCGCGCTTCCCTTTAAAAGAGACCCGAGGCGCGGGGGGGAGATGCTCCCACGATGGAGCGTGGGCGCAGGCGGCGGTTGCGCTCAAGTGCGAGCGAAGCGGGAAGGCTGGAGGTTGGGGGCGACGCTGATGTGCGGGCCCCGGCTGCTAGTGACTGCTAGAGGGAGGGCGGCAATGGCTTGGCCGGGATGGGCCGGCCCAAGAGGGACGCGCGAGAGGGAGAAGGGGAGAAGGCCAGCGGGCCGGTTCGGTAGACTGGGCCAATCGGGCCGAATTGGAAGGAAGTGAAGGAGAGTGAATAGAATTTCCTTTTCATTTTCTAAATTGATTTTCCAAATCCAATTTCAAATAATTTTTAAACCTTTTTAGCATTGGAATAAAAAGCAGTCACCACAATAAATAAAAATGCATCGGCATGAGTGCATCAACATGTAACTAACCTTATGATAAATTTTAATTTCACAAAAATTTATTATCTCCTATATTTGAATGCACACTCAAATACATAAATAAATCAAATTTATCTATTTTTGAAACAATGTAAAATTTAGGGTGTTACAGTCCTGTAGAGAAGGTATGCACACTAATATGGATGAGAGCTTTTTACTATGTTTGGCACTGGAAAAAGCTAGTAATGGTTGTCACTTCAACTAGAATTTTATGTTGTCATTTAACTGTGACCTGTGCCTTGCGCTTACAGAGGCAGAGAAAAATAGATGTTCTTAGCTCAAATAAACAGGTAAGGAAGCTATTTTTTCAGTGATCAATCATTGTAAGGTATTTTGGTTAAAGATTCTTTTGGTTCCTCTGTAAAAGAAGGTGGCTGAGCACTCATATGAAACCACAAATCTGGACTATACCCCAGCCACAATAAATATTAGCTTACAGGTATTCATAAAAGCACCAGCTGTATATTTTATTTTAGACAAGTTTTGGCAATCCTTGTTTGAAGTTTAGTCATTAGTGTTTACTTCATGTTGTGCTTGTCTTGTTGACCTGACTGATTACTTAGAAAAAAAACTCATGATTCAATGTGCATGATTTTCCAACCAGATTTGTGTAAAAAAAATTAGTTATTCTTTTCCATTACAGAGGGAGCAAACTACTAATGTTGAGCGGCCACACTACAAATATTATTCTACTAAAGATAAGGTTAGTGCACATAACTTAACATGGATGCAGAGCAATTCATTGTGTTTGTATTTGTAGATAACGATGCTACATTTATTGCTTTAAAATCTCCTGACTCATGTGTCATTCTAGAACAAAGAGATTTTAGTACATCTTGACAACATATAACATGCAAATTCATTTATACTAGATTTATGGTACAATAGTTCAATTTTTATTTTCTTACCATTCCATAGTACTAAAAGTCTCATATTGTGATTGTTTGTTGTATCTAACTGTAGAGCAAGGAAGATAATGCCCACTATGAAAAAATAGTACAAGACAATAAAGTTTCTGCTGCAAAGAAGGTTAATTCATATACTCATTTATGTTCGAGAAAAAAATCATATACTTATTTCTAGCAGCCCATACTTTGCAGAGATTGACTACTACTTATGACTTTATTATAGGTCAAAGCAATCCAAAATGATATAAGATTGGGCAAAAACAAGGATACTACAACCAAGGTGATCAGTGTCATTTATTTTGTTATACGAATTTTATCAAATTGACGACCAGAGTGTTGTAATCAAACTAGCATATATTACAGACTGTGGACTATGAAATATCTTCCAATTGCTTAAATCATGAAGCATCTTATTTTCAGGTAATTAATCTCTTAGCAATATATTGATGTTATATGCAAATTTCAAATTATTTAGCTAACCTGTTGTGACTTTTTATCTGCTCCAGAATAAGACGATGTCAACAGGAGCTAGTGCGGTTGTACTTGCTAATGTATAAGACACATCTTCCAAAAAGAATTTTTATTTCCTAACAATTCATGTAACCACAAACTAATATTCCACATAATATAATTTTGCAGAAATATCAGTATGGTACAAAAAATTCACCGACTGCCAATTCATTGAAGGTATGAGTGTCTAATTAATGTTTGTACTTTGTTTCCATTGTGTTCTTATTTATTCACACAATTTTATATGTGAACTAGATTGGCACAAAAGTATTCTTAAAGAGCATGAGAAATCAAAACAAGGATGTTGCCTTTGGTACAGTATTAAGTTGTGATCCAACATAGAAAATTGGGGGTGTTCAGCTAGGCAAAGAATTTTTGATGGTGTATGTTAGTATTGCATTGGCACAAGATGAACCATTGGTGCGACCATACAAGAATTACAAGGTTATTGGAGATGTCGCTGGAGCTTCTATAGTGTGGCCTTCAACATTTGTACAGTGTTAACCGGAGCTTCTAGCATGGCCTTCAACATTTGCATGGTGTTATCCTGTTGCCCCATACAATTTTAAATTTATCCCAAATGTCGCATTAACATAATCCAATTTTCATTGCAGCTCGAAAAGATAAATGGATGAAAGACTAAATGTGAGAACAGATGGTTGGACAGTTGGTGGCATCCTATAGGACTTCTTTGTGTTTTATATTTTATTTCGATATGAATATGTATTCTGAAGAAAAAAATATTCCGTGGATTACGTGGATGATACCTTATTGTAATGCAAATATTGCTTTTAATATATGGCTTGCAGTTGCTATTTCTCATGTGTGAAATAGTCTTTAATTTACCAATTAAATTGGACGTGCATGATCTCTTTATTTGGCCCCGAATTAAATTAATTTCCAATATTGTTTATTGTGTTTTTTTCTTAGCTACACATATAAGCGTTGCTGCAATCCAAATCTACATGTTAGTACGAGCTATAGCAGTCCTTCGTCTATGATTTGTACAAACGCATATAAGTGTTGCCATATCCCAATAATATCCGTTGCAAACTTGCAACGGTTATTTGAAGGTGTTACCAACGCATATATAAGTGTTGCAGCAAACCCTTGCAACGCCATTTCTGGCAACGCATAATAAATGCATTGGTATAGACCCCACCAACGTATATATGGACTTTTAGCAACACATATATGCGTTGCAAAAGGGGGTGTCATTTTGTAGTGGAGTAACAAGCACCACCGGCTTGCAACACGATCACCTAGTGCCACTCGATGCAACCTCACGATGCAATCGCACTAGAATCACTCACTCACTCTATCGGATGAACACTATCATACACAAGTGAGTTAGAGGGCCCCAAGCACACCTACACAAGCCACCAAGGCTTATGGGTGCTCAACTGCCGCCCAAGGCTGACCAATGCTTGGTTTTATAGCCCCCACGAGAAAAGAGCTGTTGTACCCTTCACGGGGCACAACCCGCAGCGACCGGATGCGCCAGATCCTGCGTCCGGTCATAGATTTTCATCCACGTGGCAGTCGCGTTCATCCAGAGCCACCCAATCTTCAACGGTCACTGACACCTCTTCAACGGTCCGAACGCACTGATCCCCGACCTGACGCTGCCACGACGCATCAGATCATGCACGCCTGCTCTTGGCTAACACTTGACCGGACGCGCCTCTAGGACATGACTTAATGCTCCTTCACCAGAGTTCGGCCGTTTCCAGGGAGCTCCTCGAGCCTCTAATTTGCGATCAGATGCGTTAGGTGAGTCACTGTAACACCCCAGGCGCCACAAAAGCCCAGGATGTCACTAACGTCCCTTCCCTTGTGCCAAGTTCTAAAACTTGGCAACATAGACCCATTAACAATGTAAAGTGCAGAAGCAAGAACAATAAAACCATTATTAAAAAAAGGTTCCACCTCATTTAATTTTATTAAACCACGAGGGGTCATCATGACTGATAGACTAATTTTATTACATCAATCCAAACACATCATTGATAACTCTATATGTGGGTGAATCTGTAATGGAACCGTCCAAATTATAAGAGCACAAGTCTAAAAACAATCACCGAAGCGATCAAATTCTCAAACTTGAGCCCATATAACTCCGGTAGTCCACGAAATCTCGAGGGATTTCAAACCAAACCAAGAGCAACCAAGATCATAGTGATTCAACGTAACACATCACTTGTTACAATAGTTCATAAGTAGTTCTCATACATCGGAGTACGAATGATTTATTACAAAACCAAATTAGGAATAGCGGAAGCAACATAGTTTTAAAACCACTTTTAATTTAAGTACTGCTAGTGAGTAGTCAAATTCTGCAAAAGCATAATAGAAGAGCAAACTACAGAGACCATGCCCAATGGTCTAGGCTTCACACTCAACGACAAGACAATACTTCAGGTAACCAATAAGAATCTGCTACCTGCAACAAGGTGGGAATAAACCCTGAGTACGAGAAGGTACTCAGCTAGACTTACCCGTCAAAAACCAGAAATAAAGTGACACCAAAGAGTATGCAAGGCTTTATATAAGTGGGCTGGCTTGACACCTTTGCATAAAAGCTTAAGTACAGATAAGTAATTATTATTACTTTAAGCATCAAGTTAATCATTATTAACCTATCCTCTAGATCAGTACATGTACTATAGTAATCACTTGATCTAGCTAAGCAAACAATAGTAACCATATCAGGTTTATAAGGCCATCATTATATCATCATCATCTTCAGAACCATCAGTAGATTAAGTGAAATCTACGTTGCCTCTGCTTTGTCAAGTTTCTCACTAACCGGGAGAGACGGCGATTCGAATCGATTCCAACTCAGCTGAGGGGGTATTCCTAACACCAACCGGGCATACTTTGCAAGAGTCGTCAACAGTCACCTTTGGTACAACTCATGATGGGCCCAAACAGCGCCACATTCTCAGGGATTCCAGTGGCTAGGAAGCTCAGGACTTTTAACTCACCTGCCCTTGGTCCCACCTGGCTCCCCTCCGAGGTGACTTACACTTTTTGGCTTCGCAGCCTGAGTTGAGCTACTCGGCTTCGCGGTCGGCAACCTCAGGCCGGCCAGCTAAGTGTTAGGCTGCATTCAAAATGATAAAGGAAGTACAGCGGATCGGTCCTTAACCGACACAGACGGGGATAGATCCACACCCAAGACCTCCATGCCTTGTTGCTTCACTATCGACATCCCGTCCGGTCTAAGTTCATTATTACCACTTGGTTCTTTTCCACGATAGCAAATATAGCCAACCGTGACCCAATACTTCCTATCTTGCAGGTGATAGGAGATCACCTGACATTACTGTTCTAATCAGGCAGGGCTAAGCATAAAGACGATCCTGTCTACATAGGATTCATGGATTCGTATATCTGGACAAGGAATGATATAATGCAGCAAGGGTTCCAAACAACTCCTACCACTTAATGCAACAATACATATAACATATATAATTAATTGCTTTGAAAGTAGGAGGCTTATAATGCTCCGGGGCTTGCCTTAACCGTACGAGGATGGTTCGGGGCTCAGCGCTCAACCACGGTTCCTTCGTCTCCTCGGGTTCCGTCGAACTGGGCCTCCTGCCCCCGAACTGGTTCCAACTCCACCGGGTACGTCTCGTGGAACTCCACCTTTGTCACAATTCTCGGTACACCTATTGCATGTATATGCACCAATGAATCTCATGTATGCACAGATGTGACATGATGAGCTTATGAGCATGTATGCATGATGAATGTAATGAATAGTGCAACAATCTAAGCAATAAAAGTCAAGCTACATGGTGCTCTATTCGAATTACTTTAAGAGTAGGTGCAAATTTCCTCTCTGGTATTAACATGTTTAACATCCATAAGTAACCACTAAGTACCACAAAGTTCCTACTTAACCCACATATAACAAGTTCCCGAATTTAACACATTGATAAGTTAACCGCAGCAACTTAGAAGGTTCATAACTAGAGTTCTATAACTACAATGGACAAGCATGAGGACAATCTAGAAAGCTTATATAATTTTCTACAATTCATTTTCAGATGTCAAAGCATGAATCTTAACTTAAGTAGGGCAAACAAACAGATTTCTCATATCTGGTCCAGAATTCCAGAAAAATAACAATTTCTGAACCCTTAATTACAATAGGTGTAACCCCTAAACTACTTAGCCAAAGGCTACCAAATTTTAACAGCAGCTTAGCCAAGTAATTTACAACCACCTTTAAGTATATCACATCTCATGAAAACATCATTAACCACACTTAAATCAACAAGCTTTGACTTGCTGTCCTGAAAACAGGAATTATAGCAATTACCAAAACATGTGGGTAGCCTAAACAAAATAGGAAACCCTACCTAGGAAGATCAAACACAGCTGATAAATTTACCATAGTCCCATCATACCCCATACCAGCACTGACCAAATTTCACATTTATATCAAGCTCCAACAAATCACAAAAATTAGCACAAGATATCACTAATTTAATACAAGCATAAAGGAATAATTCATAGACTTCATTTTATACTATAGAACTTGCATAGTTTTATATTTTTAATAAAAACTAGACATTTCACAGAGCACTGTGCAAGTTGAATCATCTCATTTGGACTTTCCTAACTCCAGATATGATTTTTACAAGAATCAACACAAAATTGCACTTTGCTGAAAAAGAATAAAACGAAAAGCTAAAACAGGCCCTCAGCCCAACTGGGCCTGCGCTGCTGCTCCTTTCGGCCCGCAAGGCGGCCTAGTCCATAGCCAGAGGAGTGAGCCCGCGCCGACAGGGGGGCCCTCCCGTCATCCACAGCGGAGGCAGGGGAGGAGCTCCGGCGAGGTCTGGCTCGCCGCCGGCGACCCCCCCGGCGAACCCGACGGCATGGAGGTGTTCCCCACCTCGACCCGCATCTAGGCAACCTCCTTTCCCACCTCTACTACACCTGAGCTCGCGCGATGATGGTGAAGGCGGACAGCGGTGGGCGGTGCATGCCGACGGCGGCGAAATCGGCCGTTGCACGGCGAACCAAGGGTACCTACACGCTCTACATCGCAAGGCGAAGCCAACAAGCCCTAAAGCGAGGCACCAAATTGACTACAACGGCACGGCCATGAGCGGCGCAAGCACGATGGAAACACGAGCTCACCGAAGCTTTGGTGTTGCACGCCATCGAGACAAAAACCGGCGGTAATGTCTCGCGGACAACTAGACCTACACCCAAGACGCATGGAACGCGAAGCAAAACAAATCACCAGCAAGCGAGCAGAGCAAAATCGAGCTTGAGCTCGGTGCGGCCATGGCGGGCGTGGCCAAATCCGTAGCTCATTCCCGTGGACCCGACGTGGTAGCGGTTAGACCAAGCCCTCCTAAACTTTCTTCATGACACCAGTAGCCGCGAACAAACACATCTTGGCGTGGAGGAGCTCGGCATTGGCCGGCCCACGGCGGAGCACGAGATCGGCGGTGCTCCGAGCGCGGCGACCATGACAAGCGTGAATTTTTGTCACCTACCTATGACTCGGCTAGGCTAGAGAGTTGGAGCACGGGCTAGAGCAGCTCAAGGTGGAGCGATTGGTCGAGCTCGATCAGGAAATTGTGGCCGAACGGAGGAGCTACGGTTGGCGCAATGCGAGGTGATGCTCTCGGTGGCGAGACTTCACCAACCGAGCGAGACAAGGAGGGCGGAGGGAGAATGAGGCAAGCGGGCATCCCTGGGACTTCGTGGCAACCTCGTGCCTGCTAACCGAGCGCGGCAATGACACGTAGATGACCACGCGGCGTCGTCCCTCTGATCGGTGTTGGCCACGATCGAGATCGGTTTCTGAACTTCTGAAACGAAGTTTCAGTTAAGCCGAGCCTGACAGCGTGATTTCGACAACGTAAAACTCCTAATCTAGCCCGAGTTAGCGATAGGCGTTAACAACAAAATTGTAGAGCTACGTGTGGACAACAATATTGTCAATTGTATCTTGGGCTGGTTCTGCCGGGTTTGCGAGTTACGAAGCACCAAAGATGGTTACATGAAACTGAAGTCCATTCCAGACTTAGCTGAATTTCAGTACTGAAAAACAGCCCCTATACCTGACTTGTGGGACATGTTAGGGCATGTTCCAAGCATTTTCATCAGTTGACCACTGAACAACTTTTGTTCCTCATTAAATTTGGCACAAACTTTGTTAAGGTGGCACATCCATGCAAAAACTCTAGGCTATACTTTTTGTTAGGTCAAACAAGGGAGGTCCTATAGGTCAACTAGTCAAAGCATGAGTCAACATGTAATTAGGGCATGACAAAAACACAAACCCTAGGTCAAATTGCTAAACTAACATGTTGCAAACATCATCAAGGCCTTAAACACGTTCTAGCATCACCTATGCATGAAAGCTTCACAAGAAGGCATTGAAACACTATTACTATAACTAATGAAGCCTCACTAACCTAATTACTGAACCTAATGTTGCATATGTTTCAGGAGCATGTTTCACACGTTTTCAAGCATAACAAACCTAGCACATGTAATAGCATGGTCCAGATACTTGATATAATCACTAGCACCCCTAACATACATATGTTGAAATGTTGCAAGGTCATGTTTCAAGCATGGGTGCACATGAAATGATGATGCTTATGGTAATGCCATGCCATGACCATGCTCAACTGATGCTAATATGCAAGGCAAACACCTGGGGTGTTACAGCCCTCCCCCCTTATAAAAATCTCATCCCGAGATTTGGAAAGCGTACCATTTTTTATAAAAGGCGGGGTAAACTTCTCGCAAATAATCTTCCCGTTCCCACGTTGCATCTCTCTCACTATGGTGACTCCACATGATCTTGTATAATTTCACCACTCGATTTTGTGTCACCCGATCCTTGCGATCCAAAACAGATACCGGCTCTTCTACATAAGTCAAGGTTTTCTTTAGCTTTATATCCCTTACTTTTACTTCCTCTTCAGGCACTCGAAGACATTTCTTCAGTTGCGAGACATGAAATACCGGAAATATCATACGTATTTCTAGAGGTAGCTGAAGTTTATAGGCGACCCTACCACATCTCTCAATTATTGGATAAGGACCTACATATCTTGGTGCAAGCTTTCTTTTAACACCAGATCTTTGTACTCCTCTCATAGGTGATACTTTCAGGTATACATGGTCACCAACTTCAAACTCAATAGGTCTTTTTCGTTTGTCGACATAACTTTTCTGTCGTGCTTGGGCAGCGGCCATGTGTCGTTGTATGATTCGAACTCGTTTCTCAGTTTCTTTCACAAAATCAATACCATAGTATCTTCGCTCTCCAGGTTCCACCCAATTCAATGGAGTTCTACATTTACGACCATAAAGAGCTTCGAATGGGGCCATCTGGATACTTTCTTGATAATCATTATTGTACGAGAATTCAGCTAAGGGCAACCATTTCTCCCATGATCCTTTTGAAGAAATTACACAAGCTCTCAACATGTCTTCTAAGATTTGGTTTACACGCTCAGTTTGACCAGATGCCTGGGGATGGTAAGCAGAACTTCTGACTAAGTTTGTACCTAACTCTTTGTATAAACATTCCCAAAAATGAGCAGTAAACTGAGGTCCACGGCCAGATATAATAGTCCTGGGTACTCCGTGAAGATGAACTATCTGATCTACGTATATCTGAGCATATTGATGTGGGCGATAGTCAATTCCAACAGGAATAAAATGTGCAGATTTGGTCAATCGGTCAACAATAACCCAAATGGAATCGTGACCCTTCTCAGAACGAGGAATTCCAGAGATAAAATCCATACTAACTTCTTCCCATTTCCAGCCTGGAATTGATAATGATTGAAGCAATCCAGTAGGCTTCATGTGTATTGCCTTAACTCTGCAACAATTATCACATCTAGCGACGTAGGCTGCGATTTCTTTCTTCATTTTAGTCCACCAATAGAGAGATTTTAGATCTTGGTACATCTTACTACTACCAGGGTGGATGGACAACTTAGAAGAATGGGCTTCAGATAAGATTTGATTTCTGAGCTCTCTGTCTTTTAGCACCACGAGTCTATCCTTGAACCAGAGAATTCCCTTCTCATCGACTCAAAAATGCTTAGTTTCTTGCTCTTTCATCTTTCTCTTAATGTGAAATACACCTACATCTGACTTTTGTAGCTTGATGATTCGACTTCTCAGAGAACCCTCAATAGTGATATTGTGGAGTACAGCAGGGTGTAAGAGATGAGACAAATGAAAATCTTCTTCTATTAGAGAGTTACAATGAGATTTCCTACTCAAAGTATCAGCAACCATATTTGCTTTGCCCGAATGATAGTGCACTTGAAGATTATAATCCTTGATTAGCTCCAACCATCTTTGTTGTTGCATATTCAGCTCGGGCTGAGTGAATATGTACTTGAGACTCTTATGATCTGTATAAATGTTACACACATTTCCTAGCAAGTAGTGTCTCCAAATCTTTAAGGCATGAACCACAGCAGCTAACTCTAAATCATGAGTTGGATAGTTAACTTCATGTTTTCTCAACTGACGCGAAGCATAGGCAATAACTCGGCCCTCTTGCATGAGTACATAGCCTAACCTAGTGCCTGAGGCATTACAATACACATCAAATGATTTTTCTATATCCGGTTGAGCTAACACAGGAGCTGATGTTAATAAAGTTCGCAGTGTGTGAAAAGCTTGCTCACACTCTAGAGTCCAATCAAATTTTCTATCCTTCTCTAACAATCGAGTCATTGGCTTAGCTATCTTAGAGAAATCCAGAATGAACCGACGATAGTAGCCAGCCAATCCAAGAAAACTTCTAACCGACGATAGTGCCTTCCATTCCAAAACTTCTTGTACCTTAGTTGGATCCACAGAAATTCCATCACCCGACAATACATGACCGAGAAAAGGTACTTTCTTCAACCAGAATTCACATTTGCTGAACTTGGCGTAGAGTTGATGTTCTCACAACCTGGATAGTACAATTCTCAGATGCTCGGCATGTTCTTCTTCATTCTCGGAATAGATGAGAATATCATCAATGAAGACGACCACGAATTTGTCCAATTCTTGCATGAATACCGAATTCATCAGGTACATGAAATGCGCAGGGGCATTAGTCAACCCGAATGACATAACCAAATACTCATACAACCCGTATTTGGTGGAGAAAGCTGTTTTTGGTATGTCTTCAGGACGAATCTTGATTTGATGATACCCAGATCTCAGATCAATTTTCGAGAATACCTTCGCTTTGGACAACTGATCAAACAAAATATCAATGCGAGGCAATGGATATTTATTCTTGATAGTGACTGCATTGAGCGACCGATAGTCTACACACATGCGTAGAGACTAATCTTTCTTCTTCACAAAGATGGTAGGGCAACCCTAAGGAGAAGAACTGGGATGAATTAGACCTTTTTGTAAGAGTTCTTCAAGTTGAATCTTGAGCTCAGCTAACTCCTTTGGCGGCATTCTATATGGTCTTCTTGAGATCGGTGCAGTACTAGGAAGTATCTCAATCTTGAATTCCACATCACGGTCCGGAGGTAATCCGGGTAAATCATCAGGAAAGACATAAGGAAACTCACATACCACAGGGACATCTGCTATTTCCTTTGCCTTTGCTATAGTAGCATTAACTGTAGTCTGAGGACTAACATCTCGAGGAAGCTGTACTAGAAATGCTTGTTGATCATTGGGATCCCTCAGCATAATCACTCTTGTAGAGGTATCAATGAAAACACCGTTTCCACTCATCCACTTCATTCCCAAGATTACGTCAAGACCCAATCCTGGTAATACCACAAGATCCACCTTATACAAACGTCCTTCTATCTCGATCTTTGCTCCTAAGACTAACTGGTTGGTGGAGATGTTATTTCTAGCCGCACTTATATTGTAACCACCTCTGTCTAAGGTAACCATTTTCATACCATGCTGGGTTGCAAAGGTTGAACTGATAAAAGAATGAGAAGCGCCTGAATCAAACAGCACAACGGCAGGTTGTTGGTTCACCAGAAATGCACCAGCCGTAATGACTTCGCCAGTAGGAACTTGTTCCACTGTGGTGTATTTGACATGTCCTTTACACACATTTGCCACATTTTCATCTATACTCTTTTGAGGATGAGGACAATCTTTGGCCCAATGACCTAGCGTATTGCAGTTCCAGCACGGTCGGTTACTTGGTGGGACGTTACACTTTCCTTTCTTAACATTACTCTTCTTGACCTGACCCCTTTTCTGATATGGATGATATCCAGCAGATACATCAGATGATTGAGGATGAGAAGTAATCATTATAAAAGTGTTAGATTGAGAAGCCCTAGCTTCAGAAGCTATCTGATGATACTTAGAAGTAGCATGAACAGCATTGCAGTTTTCTTGCATTAGAGTATTGCTGACAAACTCATTAAACGTTGCACACTTGCTATTACACATGGTCTTCATCAATTTGGGACAAAGCCCCCTCTTGAAACTAGCAATCCTCTTGGCCTCGGTGTTGACAAAATCCAGAGCATACCTTGATAGATGAATGAACTCATGCCAATATTCGGTTACACTTCGGTCACCTTGAGTGAGCTTCATGAACTCGGTGTGCTTGATAGCCATAAGACTGGGAGGAACGTAATGTCCTCGAAAAGCTTCTTTGAACTGATCCCAAACGACCTCATCATCCTTAGGCAGAGTGCTCCTATAATGATGCCACCAAATACCTGTAGGCCCTTGTAATTGTTGCGAAGCATACTCTGTTTTCATATCATCGGCCACATTGAGTAAGCGAAACTTTTGTTCAATGGAGTTTAACCATTCGTCTGCCTGAAGTGGCTCTTCTGCTTCTCGAAAGATAGGAGGCTCAGTATCTAAGAAATCCTTATAGTTGCTATAATGAATAGGCTCAGGTCCTTGATAGACATTGATACAGACACTTTCAACCAAAGCACGCTGACTTTCAGTAAGCATTTGTAGTAACTCAGTAGAAGTAGGTTGCAGAGGATGAGATAATGGAGGCTCCACATTGTCACAACTCCTACTGCCAGAGCGAAGCTGACGAGGCATCTGCAGTTACGAGAAACTAGTGAGTATTGATGGTGTTGGAAAGCCGTTGACGAATGATATAAACATGTCAAAGAGGTTGTATCCAACTATCAAGGTTCCAAATCCTGACAAAAGAACATCTGGGTCTGGGACAAAGATCTTCTGACAAGATAAGGAAAGATAACCAAGGAAAAGCTCACGGAAAGATAACACATCGGTGTAGCTCCATAATGGATCATGACTAGCAATCCGCGATACCAGCGCGTGTCAAGCAGCACAACCTTGTGTGCGCGCCCACAGGAGGCCCTCGGTTTCGTCGCGGCATCGTAGATTACTAATCGTAACACCATTATTGAACCAACACCCATGAGGAATCCTCACATGTCAAGAATTAGGTGTGTAGAACACATCATACAAGAAGGGGTAGCAAACAAAGGTGATTCCCAAGGTTAGAGTTACAGGGAGGCGAGTTGTAGCTCCAAAGATATCACAACTCAAGACGATACACCACGAGAGGTTCATCAAGAATTTTTGGTATATTGTTTGCTTCCACTGATCAGATCCAAATTGCGTTCCCAAAGTTGAAACTAATGACACTCCTCTAGATCGGTTGATTACATCAGTCATTTGCGAAAGAATGCAACTGCTTACGGGAAACCCATTTGGAGGAAGAAAATTTTTGAAAAAGTGGGGTAAGCAGTTATAAGGGAGAGAGTAATGCAAAATGCAATGCATGATGCGAACATGGTGCATGCACGAACCGTACGTCTTCACAAACCTAGGAAGAATTTTAAACTTCTAGCGTATAGTTCGGTGGCATACACACGTTCTCTCAATAACGATAACTAGTCGCTCTACAGGAGACGTTGTTAGTGTTCCTGCAGAAAATTGCATTTCAGCCCAACAGTTCCCAATAACACACAAGGAAAGCAATAACTAAATACTTCCCATACATACGTCCCCCCGACGTATATACTTCAGTATCAAGGCTACCCGACAGATATACCCACAATTAAGTACCCTCATAGATATATGATTGAACATATAAATATGTGAGTAACCACAACTACTCTCTCCTAGACCGACGGTTGGACGGTCATGCTCTCACAACTCTCACTTACCAGGGCTGTAACACCCAAAAATTCCAAATTTTAGAGATAATGAATTTTGAATAAATTAGATAACAATTAATGGCAAATTAAAATTTTAAAAAAATATATTTGGTGATGCATTCATGCTGCTGCATTTGTTTTCTTTTGTGGTGTGGATTTATTTTATTTTTGATTTGGTTTAGAAAATTTTGTTTGAAATAGTTTGAAAACAAACAAATAAAGAAAAGAAAGAAGAAAAAAATAAAACAACTTACCTGAGCAAAGTGGCCTGGAAGCCCGATCGCTCGGCCTCCTTCTCTCCTTGGGCCATCGGGTCGAGGCTGCTTTCCCCGCGCCTGCCGCGTGGGCCGGACCGCGCCGCAGCGGCCCAGCTCGGCCGAGCCACCCGATGTCCAGCAGCCGCGCCTTTCCTTCGTTCTTTTGTCGCTGACCGGTGGGACCCTGCTGTCAGTCGCCTTCTTCCTCTCATCGTGGCCAAGCCGGAGATCGACGTCGACTCCAACCGAATCCATCGAGAATCTCGGGATTTCCTAATCGAACACGGCAAATCGAAGCTATAAATAGGACGCCTAGGTCCTCTAGTTTCTGTTTTTCATCTAAAACTCTAGTCCAACCACGTGAAACCGAGCTCTTGGGATTGGGGGAAATTGGAGGTTTCGGTTGCTCGTCGTCGGAGCTTGCGGGTTGGTTTGAGCCCTTCTTCTTTGCTTTGGTGAGTTCGCCATCTCCTTCTCTACCTCCCCATGTTTTTCTTTTGAGTTGTAGTGCTTTGAATCGCATGTTTGCGAAGCTCCAGTGAGCCGGCAATGGCGCCGCCGCCCTAACCTAGCTGCGTCTCGTTTCCGTGCTATGGTAGTCTTCCTAAACTAGGTAGACGAGTTCGGGGGAAGCTTCTCTTCCGATTGGTGTTGGTGGCGGGGCGAGTTGTGGTCTAGAAAGGCGAATCCGGAGTTTTCCGGCGAGGTGGAGTGGCCGGCCATGGTGGCCACCGGCCGGAGTTGGGGAAGGAAGCCGCGCCCTCTATCTCTGTAAGCCGGAGACGATGACAGCTGTCCGATTTGAAATCAAGGGCCCAGATTAGAACTTACCCCTTCGCGGGGTAAACTTCTTAAAGAGCCCCTTAGCTTTTTAATAATAAACCCGCCGTCCATAGCGTATTGCTGAAAGTACGTTTTCGTGTTTTGAAAGCGTATTCTCTTCCGGTTAAGTCAAAAATACGTTTTCAGGTATTTACAGTTTTGCCACTAGAATTGTTTTGGTCATAAAATCTTCGTTTTAACTCCGAATTGATCCGTTCAAGTTGCGTTAGGTTCGTATTTGCGAGCTCTACATGTTAGTGTAGTTGTACAGTTAGTTTTGATAATTTATTTTTTGAGGTTATAATTAAGTATTTATTTATCTATAGGAAATCTTAGAAAATACATAACTTTCACGTTTTAACTCCGAATTTGGTGATCTTTGCGTCTGTGTGATCGTAGAAACGTGTAGAAGAGTTTTATAAACTTTTATTACTGTTTTGCTACTGTTGGTGTACTGTTCTAATTATATCTCTTTGTTTGCTTCGTGTATGTTTGATTGGATGCATGTATGTTGTTGATTGATGATCGAATATAGAAGGTGAGCAGTATCTGGACGATTCGGAGTATTACTTTGAACCAAGTCAGCAGTATCACTTGGAAAGCTTTGATCAAGGCAAGTATAACACAGGACTATCCTTGCTACCTATACATTGAATTGTCATACATATGCATGTGCTTACCTTGACAACCTTAGAGATTATAACTTAGTGATTGATATCTTGATTCCTTGTCAACCTTGGGAATGCATATGGGTAGCTAATGCTAGTGCTTAAACTAAGAACAATGATCTTGTAATTTGATTAATGGATTAAGCAATCAACCTTTAAGATGATTTTATTACTGTTAAAAGGGGGCTAGAGCATGTGTATTATTTTGATGCTCTGGTTTCTCTCCATAAGGACTTATCTGTATGTGATTATCCGGGATATACAGTACAGCTGTGAGGGCTATATGGCTATGGCTTTAGTTGTTCAAGAGACCTTTTCTAGCTTGTTAGTGGTTACCTTAAATGGCGTAAGAATGGCTTGCCACTTTGGGTGTAGTGCGAGCCCCTGGCCTAGTGTGTATAGGCTGCGGTTGTTGTGCCATAGGGAAGGGGGGTTCTACATCTGCCTGCCGAGTGAATCTAATGGCCCTAACTTGTTAGACGAACTTTTGAGTGGCTTTATATGGTTCTCGGGTGTTTGGGCTTGATCTCCCCACTCATTTGGAAATCATGACTTACAGTGAAAGTGTACACCTCTGCGTAGAGTTAAAAAACTGGTATACTAGCCGTGCTCACGGATACGAGCGGCCTTGGAACATTTACAGATAGATGATCACCATTGCTATATCATGTTTAATTATTGTTGATTATTATTATGCTCATGTTAATGCTATTCGTTATCATTATTACAATTGATCATTGGTTCTTTAATGGGAAGCGGTTTATCTTGATGCTACTCAATTGCTAATATATGATTAAAAGCTAAACGCAGTTAAACAGTGTCTAGCCTTTTTGAGCCTCATGAACCCTGTGTTATATTTGTTGAGTTCGACATGGAATCACCCTTGCTATTTCCACCATAACAGATGAAGATATTGAGGAAGATTATCGTAATGAGTACTAGTCTTGGTGTCAACCAGTCAACCGTGTCCCTGTGTGGAGTTTCCGCTGAAGATTTATTATTAGTTATTATTATCTATCGTTCAAGACTATGTCTTAAATACTTATTCGTTATGTAATAAGCACTATGATGATACTTTGTAATTTGTCAACTTATGTGTGCGACTGTTTCCTGGGGCGCACATGAGTCTTATATGCATCCTATTTTTGTCCTTAAAAATGGGTGTGACAGATTGGTATCAGAGCCGTGTTGACTGTAGGACGTGAGCCTAGTTAGAATGGTCGTTAATAGCATCCATACTTCACTTAATTCATGCTTCCTCTTTTCACCTTGTTAATTACTAAAGTTTTATGCTTCCTCTACTTTATTCTATTGCGAAAATACATTGATTCTATCTAATCTATGTCTAAATCTTGTAGATGTCTCCTTATCCCCGTCTGTCAGCTGCACAGTACGTTGCCCGTTTCAAACCTCAGGAGTCGTATGAAGATGGTGATCAAGAGCTATCTGATGCTGAATCAAGAGTTGGTGATACACCAATGGAGAATGTAGTTATGGGGTGGACTACGAAGTTTCATATCATGGTTCCTAAAGCTGATGCTTTCTTCCATGACATGTTGACAAGAACCTTGGACAACTACTACTACGACTGGGAAGCTACGTTGGAGTATCATAGTGCAGAGTATAGTCATCCATGGATGGATTCCTATTGGGAAACGGAGTTATGGGTTAAGAAAAGGGATCCTACCACTAAGGAGTCTAAGGTGGAGTCAAAGTTCATTACCAGAGTGCGCCGGGCAACCGTGGAGTTAAGCATGGAGGATGTCGCTTTCAATGCATTTGTTTACTACCATGGTCTATGCTCGGACAAGACGTTAAAGGGTGCACTACGGCATTTTCCTTGTTTCTTACATGACAAGGGTATTTGGACCGTGCCGCCTGCAGATGATTCCTCCTTGACTTTACAAGCTACGGTGGGATTAGCTCGTGAATTGGCTCTCCATGAGGTGGATTTGAAGGATGAGTTGCTGAAGGAAAAAGAACTTAAGGAGCAAGCTTATAAGGAGATTGACCAATTAAGGGCGGAGTTAGGTCATCCCAAGATTTATGAGAAGCTTAATTAGGAAATAGGAAAAATCCCTATGTAACAGGAACGATAGCAGTTGCGAGTTAATTTTAAGTTTAGATTGTTTTAAGAGTCAGTTTGTGGTGTGAACAATTGTGTGATTGATGGATTGTTATTATGATAATGTGTGATTTGGATCTTTGTAATGTGTGCTGGAGTTTTGTAGACATTCCTACAAGTTCCATGGTTAAGAATATTAAGTTGATCAAAATATATTAGTTGAATATGAGGTTAACTTAGTTCTGTCCTTTGCTGATTTTTGGATCAGTCTGGGATGGTTTAGAAATAACTTAAAAATCCGTTCATGAGAAATTTAAGAAATTTTACTGGGAATAATTAGACTTCTATATCTTTCCAACCCCATAAGAATCACTTTAATATCTATTATAAGCTAAGAGATATACATGTTCCAAGTTGGAGTTACTGCACAGTCTGGAATTCTGAAACAGTTTCGGTTAAGTTCAGTTTTTGGCCAATTTATTGACAAAATCAGAAAAAGTGTTGTGAATAAAAGTTGTAGATAATTTTGTAAGCTTTCCAACCATGTAAAGATCATCTAAATTGGTGTCACACCCGGTTTTCTAAAGAACAAAACCAGGCTAATCATATGTGTGCCCAGGAAGTCCACACATATGCCAGAATGAAAAAGTATCAGAAACAATGTTATTATATAACGTATACATAGCTATATTAACACTTACATCAGAGTATCGCGGAACGGTGACTAACTTCAGGCTCCATTCTTCTCAGGGACGGCTGACTGGGGGCTCCGTATGCCAAACACTTCTGAAATACTTCTAGAAACTCCACTACATCTTTTATCCTTCTTCTAAGCAGCATCTTACTACATACTGGAGTGTGGTGGAAATAGCAAGAGTGAGTCCATGTCGAACTCAACAAGTATAACACAGGGTTCATGAGGCTCAAAAAGGCTAGACACTGTTTAACTGCGTTTAGCTTTTAATCATCATATAATTAGCAATTGAATAGCATCAAGGTAATCCAATTCCCAATAATGAAACAATGATCAATTGTAATAAGGATAATGAATAGCATTAACATGAGCATAATAATATTCAACAGTAATTAAGCATGATATAACAATGGTGATCATCTATCTGTAAATGTTCCAAGGCCGCTCGTATCCGTGAGCACGGCTAGTATACCAGTTTTTAACTCTGCGCAGAGGTGTACACTTTCACTGTGAGTCATGATTTCCATATGCTAAGGGGTCATGAATCCCTAAGCACAAGAAACCATATAAAGCCATCCAAAAGTTCGTCTAACAAGTTAGGGCCATTAGATTCACTCGGCAGGCAGATGTAGAACCCCCCTTCCCTGTGGCACAACAACCGCAGCCTATACACACTAGGCCAGGGGCTCGCACTACACCCAACGTGGCAAGCCTTTCTTACGCCATTTAAGGTAACCACTAACAAGCTAGAAAAGGTCTCTTGAACAACTAAAGCCAGAGCCATATAGCCCTCACAGCTGTACTGTATGTCCCGGATGATCACATACAGATAAGTCCTTATGGAGAGAAACTAGAGCAACAATATAACCCCTTGCTCTAGCCCCCTTTTCAACAGTAATAAAATCATCTTAATGGTTGGTTTCTTAATCCATTAATCAAATTACAAGATCATTGTTCATAATTAAGCACTAGCAATAGCTACCCAAATGCACAACCCATAGGTGACAAGGAAAAGATATCAATAGCTAAGTTATAATCTCTATGGTTATCAAGGAGGACACATGCATATGTATGATAATTTCAGTGAATAGGACAACAAGGATGGTCCCATGTTATACTTGCCTTTGAACTTGCTTTATGCCTAAAGCAACTTGCTCAGAGAACCTTCAGTTATCTTCTAGTCATCCCCGCTTGATCTTCAACGCTCATGAACGGTTTTCATTCTACTCATAGCAAGCACCACGCACAGGCAAACATACAAACAACAATAAAAGCAACTAAGAATAGTACACCACATGAGAGAAAACAGCGTACAAAAAAAAACTATCGGCTACGGTCACGAGAACACAAGAAACGTCGATAACGGAACTACGATTGAAAAGAAACGACTACCGAGAGTTTATATTATAAAAGAAACAACTACAGGCTTCATTTAATTTAATTTAGAAAAATCACATGGAACCTATTAATTCAGATTAATCAAATTATTATATTATAAAAACAAATTAGAACAAGTCATATTTATTTATGAACATGTCTCGTGTTATTTAATCATCAAGTTAAACTTTAACCTTGTATAAAAATAAAGGTGAGAACACCTAAACAAGTTTATCCTATGCAACTGGTTTGAACTTAGCAAGTTACAGTTTAATCACTAAAGATCAAAGTATAAACCTATATTGTTTTTAATTCAAGAAAGCATGAATCAAACACTAATCAGAACAACTATACACTCCATGTTTAACTAAACTAATTATAATTGATGAATAGGGCATTTGAATAATCAATAATCATATCTTAGTTGAGAAACCGAGTTAAATCTAGTCATATTTTAATAACAAATATTTCATTTTGTCTTTTATATCAATTATACATTAACATGCAAAACAAAGTAACATAATCTGACGTGTTGTTAAATTAAGCAAGTCAAATATATTTACGTTGCAACTAACAATGGCACACAAAAAGAACAGATGCTAATCTCTATGCTGTATTTATTTTGGAAAGCGGTGTGAATAGAGATTAGTCAAAATTAATAATTAAATTAAAAATTTAGAAAAACATAAAGCATGTTAAATGCCGTTGCCACACAGTAGACTAAGTCGACTCCGATATGATGGAAACAAGATAACGGCGGTTATCAGCATATATATAAATATATGTACGGAGACACACCAGCAGAAAGATGCAATTTCTCGACTGGAAATAAATAGGGAATGATGATGCATGAATGACGAGACATGATATCAGCAAAGTCTTTGATCAATAAAATAATGGTTAGCAAGGTGATGCTGACCTTTTCTTTTAATCGGCCATCAGGAGTTTGCTAATGATGTCAGGAACAATGTTGTTGCTGCTTCTGCGCAATGACAACTTGCAAGATAGCTCGGTTTGCAGGCGAGAGTCATGATTGTGGCCGCCGGCTGGTTTTGTCAAGGCCTGGGCAGATAGCGACGGTGAAGCAGGATGCAGATGGAGATCTACTGATATCCAGCATGCATATATGTGGCCAGAGAACTTGAATGGTAAGCAGGCTCAGGCTCAAAGGCTAGTATACGTGATGATCAAATAATAAGATCAACAATCGAAGAAGCTAACAGATAAAAAGACAAGAGTTGCCATCGTGCGGGTGTTTCTTACCAACATCAAACGAGAAACAACGATGTCGGGTTGAAGCAGAGACCGGCAAGATCGGGTTTCACAAGCGACTCCTTCAATGACAGATCCGAGATAGCAGTCATGCAAATGGTGCCGATGCTTCACGCGATGATGGCCGACGGGTGGCGCTCGGCCTGCCCAAAAGAAAGCAGCTAGCGGCAAGCATGTCCCTCACGTGAACATGTTCCAGTGTGGCGACGGCTTTTGCTCTGCTCATCGGCGAGGTCTAAGCAACGGCGATGGGGACGATAGGGATCGGCGGGGCACGGCTCCAGCTTCTCTCCGACGAGATCCAAAACGAGTGAGCGGCAGCGGCGCTGGGATAAAGCTAGGGCTAAGAACGGCGGCGGATGGGAAAACACAAGGTCAGTGATGATCCTCGAGCTTATATAGGGGTGCTCGTGATCTCTACTTAGAGAAACCACGCGAGGTACGGGATTCGCGGCGGCGGATCAAAAAAACATGATCGCGATGACGTTGGCACGGCAAGGCTTGGCAGCGCGTCGATGTCGACGGCAGAGCGATGGAGTGATGGACAAGTAGACGATCGGCCGCAGCAGCGAGGATTTGCGACGGCGGCACTTTGACAGGAGCTAGGGCATGGAATACCTTGATTGCTGGGAACAGAGACTCGATCGGACGCAGCCACGTCGGAAATCGGCAGAAACCGCTCGAATCCGCAGCTTCAGCGAGCGTGGCTCAATGGAAAAGCAACTTGCAGATCGGCATGGCAGATGAAGGTGACGTGAGCAGTAGAGCTGCGCCTTAATTTTTTTTGATGGATTGAATTCATATTTCCAAGGGTCTTGAAAAGAAATATATAAAGGCAAGATTGATATTTATGGACGGCATGGCGTGAAGGATATGGAGTCCTATGCTTGCACGACATACAGATAGAGTCAGCTACGATCCAGGAAAAAAAACAACTTAGACGTACGGCAGCCTGATAGAAATAGGAAGTCTAGTCCGATTGATCCGAGTCCAACTTGATCAGGCTGCAATGACGAGCAAACAGACTCTACACCTACGTGACTTAGCCCAAATTAAGTCCAACCCATATGTGAATTAAAAATAGCTAACTAATACTAGTGTTGTATATATATATTAAAATATTGCGGCAAGGGCCCTAATTAACGTGAGCACATGTGACCTTCACGGCTTCACCTGTTAACCACTGGTTTGAAGCAAATAGCGTGCACTTCTCCAAGTTTTCCTTGATGCAAATAATTTCCAAGTGACGTCAACTTTCATAGATCCCACATAAATAAATAAATATATTTATATATTTGCTTTTCATCCTCTTGGTTCTTGAATAATGCACCAGCATGTATGCACAACCTTGTTACTAACTTTCTATGATGAATTTTAATTTAATGAAAAATTTAGTTTCTTATGTTTTCATGAACACAAAACTCCAATTTAAATCATTTGAACCCTATTTTCAAAAAGTGCAAATTTTAGGGTGTTACAATTCTACCCCACTTAACAGGAATCTCGTCCCGAGATTTGGAGAGACTTCGAAGAAAGATAAAGTTGATTTGCAAGTCTTCACTCTTCCTTCATCACTCTTATCCAATGATAATGCCACAAGCTCAAAACCAACTTTGTAAAGGTGTCCTTTAGACCCTTACGATCCTTGTCAATGGTTCCAACAGGTTACCAACCCTAAGAAAAGATACTTGCGCTCGATAGTGACTTTACAACCATGTAGCTAGCTGATGCTTCCAAGTGACGAAATAGAACATATAAACCTCCATCTTGTATCGTCTTTTAGTTTGACAAACCCCCTTAAGAAGAGATCAACTGGAGAACAACAATGGATAGCTTGCATTTGTTTCTGAGTGATGACTACCATCATGTCCTTCTATCATCTCAAAGAGACTCATGAGCATATCCAAGATCAAGTAACCTGCACTTCCTTGCGAGCAGAAAAATAGCAGTGCAGAAATACAGTTATAATTCGAGTTCTACGAATCCAATGATGTTGTAGCTTATACCGTTGGAAAGCTTATCAAATTTACTACAACTTCCTTATAGAACACTTCTCCAGATTCTGTCAATAAGTTAGTCAAAAACTGAACTTAACCGAAACTATTTCAGAATTCCAGACTGTACAGTAACCTCAACTTAGAACAGGTATATCTCTTAGCTCAAAATAGATAAAAAGGTAAATCCAATGGGTTTGGAAAGATACAGAAGTCTAGTTATTCCCAGTAAAATTTCATAAATTTCTCATGTCGATATCTTGAGATATAACAGAAACATTGCAGACTGCTATAGAAATCAGCATGCGGAGTATTACGTAAAACCTACCCCACTTAGCATAGATCAAGCTACTCCTCAAGACTTATACCTTCCGAGCCACCTTTGAAATATGAGAACAAGGATAACACACAAGCAACACATCAAGCAAAACAAACACACATCACATCATCGATACTACACGTGCTTCTTCAACAATGGTGGTCATCCTAATGGCACCTTAGAGATGATGAAAGACCATCGAACTTTTGAACAAGGTAAGATCAGAAAACTTTTAGTAAAATCAACATAAAACAAAATCCAATGGAGTAAGAAATAATAGCTCAAAGGAAGGTATATCAAGGAGGGGATACAACAAGACAAGGAAGAGAAAATAGTCAAAATCAATGAGTCAAGGTATGACAAATTTGTTTTATAGTAAAATAAGTTTTAGAATACGTCTAGTGCTACTTGGCATACGTCCTACAGTCAACACCGCTCCGATACCACTCTGTCACACCTGGTTTTCTAAAGAACAAAACCAGGCTAATCATATGTGTGCCCAGGAAGTCCACACATATGCCAGAATGAAAAAGTATCAGAAACAATGTTATTATATAACGTATACATAGCTATATTAACACTTACATCAGAGTATCACGGAACGGTGACTAACTTCAGGCTCCATTCTTCTCAGGGACGGCTGACTGGGGGCTCCGTATGCCAAACACTTCTGAAATACTTCTAGAAACTCCACTACATCTTTTATCCTTCTTCTAAGCAGCATCTTACTACATACTGGAGTGTGGTGGAAATAGCAAGAGTGAGTCCATGTCGAACTCAACAAGTATAACACAGGGTTCATGAGGCTCAAAAAGGCTAGACACTGTTTAACTGCGTTTAGCTTTTAATCATCATATAATTAGCAATTGAATAGCATCAAGGTAATCCAATTCCCAATAATGAAACAATGATCAATTGTAATAAGGATAATGAATAGCATTAACATGAGCATAATAATATTCAACAGTAATTAAGCATGATATAACAATGGTGATCATCTATCTGTAAATGTTCCAAGGCCGCTCGTATCCGTGAGCACGGCTAGTATACCAGTTTTTAACTCTGCGCAGAGGTGTACACTTTCACTGTGAGTCATGATTTCCATATGCTAAGGGGTCATGAATCCCTAAGCACAAGAAACCATATAAAGCCATCCAAAAGTTCGTCTAACAAGTTAGGGCCATTAGATTCACTCGGCAGGCAGATGTAGAACCCCCCTTCCCTGTGGCACAACAACCGCAGCCTATACACACTAGGCCAGGGGCTCGCACTACACCCAACGTGGCAAGCCTTTCTTACGCCATTTAAGGTAACCACTAACAAGCTAGAAAAAGGTCTCTTGAACAACTAAAGCCAGAGCCATATAGCCCTCACAGCTGTACTGTATGTCCCGGATGATCACATACAGATAAGTCCTTATGGAGAGAAACTAGAGCAACAATATAACCCCTTGCTCTAGCCCCCTTTTCAACAGTAATAAAATCATCTTAATGGTTGGTTTCTTAATCCATTAATCAAATTACAAGATCATTGTTCATAATTAAGCACTAGCAATAGCTACCCAAATGCACAACCCATAGGTGACAAGGAAAAGATATCAATAGCTAAGTTATAATCTCTATGGTTGTCAAGGAGGACACATGCATATGTATGATAATTTCAGTGAATAGGACAACAAGGATGGTCCCATGTTATACTTGCCTTTGAACTTGCTTTATGCCTAAAGCAACTTGCTCAGAGAACCTTCAGTTATCTTCTAGTCATCCCCGCTTGATCTTCAACGCTCATGAACGGTTTTCATTCTACTCATAGCAAGCACCACGCACAGGCAAACATACAAACAACAATAAAAGCAACTAAGAATAGTACACCACATGAGAGAAAACAGCGTACTAAAAAAAACTATCGACTACGGTCACGAGAACACAAGAAACGTCGATAACGGAACTACGATTGAAAAGAAACGACTACCGAGAGTTTATATTATAAAAGAAACAACTACCGGCTTCATTTAATTTAATTTAGAAAAATCACATGGAACCTATTAATTCAGATTAATCAAATTATTATATTATAAAAACAAATTAGAACAAGTCATATTTATTTATGAACATGTCTCGTGTTATTTAATCATCAAGTTAAACTTTAACCTTGTATAAAAATAAAGGTGAGAACACCTAAACAAGTTTATCCTATGCAACTGGTTTGAACTTAGCAAGTTACAGTTTAATCACTAAAGATCAAAGTATAAACCTATATTGTTTTTAATTCAAGAAAGCATGAATCAAACACTAATCAGAACAACTATACACTCCATGTTTAACTAAACTAATTATAATTGATGAATAGGGCATTTGAATAATCAATAATCATATCTTAGTTGAGAAACCGAGTTAAATTTAGTCATATTTTAATAACAAATATTTCATTTTGTCTTTTATATCAATTATACATTAACATGCAAAACAAAGTAACATAATCTGACGTGTTGTTAAATTAAGCAAGTCAAATATATTTACGTTGCAACTAACAATGGCACACAAAAAGAACAGATGCTAATCTCTATGCTGTATTTATTTTGGAAAGCGGTGTGAATAGAGATTAGTCAAAATTAATAATTAAATTAAAAATTTAGAAAAACATAAAGCATGTTAAATGCCGTTGCCACACAGTAGACTAAGTCGACTCAGATATGATGGAAACAAGATAACGGCGGTTATCAGCATATATATAACTATATGTACGGAGACACACCAGCAGAAAGATGCAATTTCTCGACTGGAAATAAATAGGGAATGATGATGCATGAATGACGAGACATGATATCAGCAAAGTCTTTGATCAATAAAATAATGGTTAGCAAGGTGACGCTGACCTTTTCTTTTAATCGGCCATCAGGAGTTTGCTAATGATGTCAGGAACAATGTTGTTGCTGCTTCTGCGCAATGACAACTTGCAAGATAGCTCGGTTTGCAGGCGAGAGTCATGATTGTGGCCGCCGGCTGGTTTTGTCAAGGCCTGGGCAGATAGCGACGGTGAAGCAGGATGCAGATGGAGATCTACTGATATCCAGCATGCATATATGTGGCCAGAGAACTTGAATGGTAAGCAGGCTCAGGCTCAAAGGCTAGTATACGTGATGATCAAATAATAAGATCAACAATCGAAGAAGCTAACAGATAAAAAGACAAGAGTTGCCATCGTGCGGGTGTTTCTTACCAACATCAAACGAGAAACAACGATGTCGGTTTGAAGCAGAGACCGGCAAGATCGGGTTTCACAAGCGACTCCTTCAACGACAGATCCGAGATAGCAGTCATGCAGATGGTGCCGATGCTTCACGCGATGATGGCCGACGGGTGGCGCTCGGCCTGCCCAAAAGAAAGCAGCTAGCGGCAAGCATGTCCCTCACGTGAACATGTTCCAGTGTGGCGACGGCTTTTGCTCTGCTCATCGGCGAGGTCTAAGCAACGGCGATGGGGACGATAGGGATCGGCGGGGCGCGGCTCCAGCTTCTCTCCGACGAGATCCAAAACGAGTGAGCGGCAGCGGCGCTGGGATAAAGCTAGGGCTAAGAACGGCGGCGGATGGGAAACACAAGGTCGGTGATGATCCTCGAGCTTATATAGGGGTGCTCGTGATCTCTACTTAGAGAAACCGCGCGAGGTACGGGATTCGCGGCGGCGGATCAAAAAAACATGATCGCGATGACGTTGGCACGGCAAGGCTTGACAGCGCGTCGATGTCAACGGCAGAGCGATGGAGTGATGGACAAGTAGACGATCGGCCGCAGCAGCGAGGATTTGCGACGGCGGCACTTTGACAGGAGCAAGGGCATGGAATACCTTGATTGCTGGGAACAGAGACTCGATCGGACGCAGCCACGTCGGAAATCGGCAGAAACCGCTCGAATCCGCAGCTTCAGCGAGCGTGGCTCAAGGGAAAAGCAACTTGCAGATCGGCATGGCAGATGAAGGTGACGTGAGCAGTAGAGCTGCGCCTTAATTTTTTTTGATGGATTGAATTCATATTTCCAAGGGTCTTGAAAAGAAATATATAAAGGCAAGATTGATATTTATGGACGGCATGGCGTGAGGGATATGGAGTCCTATGCTTGCACGACATACAGATAGAGTCAGCTACGATCCAGGAAAAAACAACTTAGACGTACGGCAGCCTGATAGAAATAGGAAGTCTAGTCCGATTGATCCCGAGTCCAACTTGATCAGGCTGCAACGACGAGCAAACAGACTCTACACCTACGTGACTTAGCCCAAATTAAGTCCAACCCATATGTGAATTAAAAATAGCTAACTAATACTAGTGTTGTATATATATATTAAAATATTGCGGCAAGGGCCCTAATTAACGTGAGCACATGTGACCTTCACGGCTTCACCTGTTAACCACTGGCTTGAAGCAAATAGCGTGCACTTCTCCAAGTTTTCCTTGATGCAAATAATTTCCAAGTGACGTCAACTTTCATAGATCCCACATAAATAAATAAATATATTTATATATTTGCTTTTCATCCTCTTGGTTCTTGAATAATGCACCAGCATGTATGCACAACCTTGTTACTAACTTTCTATGATGAATTTTAATTTAATGAAAAATTTAGTTTCTTATGTTTTCATGAACACAAAACTCCAATTTAAATCATTTGAACCCTATTTTCAAAAAGTGCAAATTTTAGGGTGTTACAATTGGACGTCTGTAGCTCGAGATATGACAGTTTTACTGAGTTGCTGAAATTGGAGTTCGCCCAGAAAAATCAGATTTTGCTTATCTATTGAATACATCATCTCGGATTGTACTGAATTTCATCTTCTGTGTTTTTGGAAACAGATGTCAGGCAGAGGACGTGGCAGAGGTCGTGGAGGTGTTAACCCACCCATTACTATGGAGGAACTCATGCAAACTCAGAATCAGATGATGCAGATGTTTATGCAGCACATGCAGAACAATCCCCCTGCGGGAGGACCACCGCCTGTGCAAGTGAGGGATAAGCGTGGAGAATTTTTGAAGGGACGCCCTCTAGTGTTTTCTCATGCTGCTGATCCTTTAGAGGCAGATGATTGGGTGAGGACAGTGTCGAAACAGCTGAATATAGCCCAGTGCAATGATATGGAGAAGGTGTTATATGCATCTGGTCAGTTACAGGGGACAACTCAGACTTGGTGGGAGTCGTATCAAGCTGCACGCCCTGACAATGCTCCTCCTATCACTTGGAATGAGTTTGTTAGAGATTTTCGAGCTCGTCATATTCCTGAAGGTATAATTGAGCTGAAGCAGGAAGAATTCAGAAACCTTAGGATGGGACAGATGAGCGTTAGTGAATATCATGATAGATTTACCCAGTTGGCTCGCTATGCTCCTAATGAAGTGAGGGAAGATGCAGACAGACAACGTCTTTTCTTGAAGGGAATTTATTATGATCTTCGCTTGCAGTTGAAGGGGAACAACTATGCTAGTTTTCAAGAGCTGGTAAATAAAGCTATTGTGCTTGACAATGAGCGCAGAGAGATGGATAGGAAGAGGAAAATGAAGGTACAAGGCTCAGGAAGCAACAACCGTCAGCGCACTAATTCTCATCATGGTTTTTATCAGAAGTTTCAGGGACCGGTTAGCCAGTGGAATTGTAATCCGAATCAGAGGTGGTCCCAGAATTGGCAAAGTAATCAGTCAAAACAGCGTTCATCATATCCACAGCGTCAACAGTATCAGCAGACTGGGCAACAGACTCCTCGCACTGGAAATTCCAATGTTACCCCCATGAAGAATAGTGCTCCCAACACGTCTACTAGATGCTTTGTATGTGGTAAAGAGGGGCATATGTCTTATCATTGTCCTGAGAAGCAGAACAGCAGACTCCTCAGAGCCAGAAGAGCAGCCAGAGGCAATCTGGTACTGGAAGGGTGAATCACGTGTCTTCTGATACAGTTCATGATGCACCAGAAGTTATGATTGGTACGTTCAATGTACATTCCATTCCCGCAACTGTTCTTTTTGACTCTGGAGCCTCTCATACATTCATATCTAACATTTTTGTTAAAATGCATAGTATACCCATGCTAGCTATGAAAGAACCTCTCTTAGTAAATTCACCTGGAGGTACCATGCAAACCAGTAATCGTTGTCTTCGAATTAGTATGGTATTAAGGGGGTAGAGTTTAAGATAACTCCTATAGTGTTGAGGACATCTGGTATCGATGTGATATTGGGTATGGACTGGATGAAGCAAAATCAGGCAGAGATTCAGTGTCAGCAGAACGTAGTAGTTGTGACTGCACCTAATGGAGATAAAATCAATGTGGATGTAGCAGTGCAGAAGCAACCAACCGCTGTGGTGAATCAGCTTGAAGATACTATTAAGGAGAATTCAGTGATTGAGGAATTTCCGGATGTCTTCCCTGATGAATTGCCAGGTATGCCACCTGACCGAGACATTGAATTTCTTATTGAATTATTACCTGGAACTGCACCTATAGCCAAACGACCATATAGGATGGGAGTAGATGAATTAGAAGAACTTAAGAAACAAATTAAAGAATTACAAGATAAAGGTTTTATTCGACCTAGTTCATCACCTGGGGGGCACCAGTTATTTTTGTTGATAAGAAAGATGGCGGTCAGAGGATGTGTGTTGATTATCGGTCACTAAATGAGGTAACTATCAAGAATAAGTATCCTTTGCCCAGGATTGATGACTTGTTTGATCAGTTGAGAGGTGCTTGTGTGTTCTCTAAGATTGATTTACGTTATGGTTATCATCAGTTGAAGATTCGTGTTTCTGATATTCCAAAGACAGCTTTTACTACGAGGTATGGATTGTATGAGTATACTGTTATGTCATTTGGATTGACCAATGCACCTGCATACTTTATGTACATGATGAATAAGGTGTTCATGGAATATTTGGATAAGTTTGTGGTAGTGTTTATTGATGATATACTGATCTTTTCCAAGACAGAAGTAGAGCATGCTGAACATTTGAGGTTGGTGTTGCAGAAGCTTAGAGAGCATAAGTTGTATGCGAAGCGAAGTAAATGTGAGTTTTGGTTGAAGGAAGTTTCTTTCCTTGGTCATATTATTTCTAATGGAGGGATATCAGTGGATCCAGGTAAAGTAAGGGATGTATTAAATTGGAAGCCACCTATTGATGCTAGTGAGATTCGTAGTTTCTTGGGATTGGCTGGATATTACAGATGGTTCATTGAAGGGTTTTCTAAACTTGCTAAACCTATGACATCTCTGTTAGAGAAGAATGCCAAGTTTGTGTGGTCAGATAAATGTCAAGCTAGTTTTGAGGAATTGAAGAAGAGGTTGACTACAGCGCCTGTTTTGGTTTTGCCAATTTGAGTAAGAAGTTTTCTATTTATTGTGATGCTTCTCGTCAAGGTTTGGGATGTGTTCTTATGCAAGAAGGCAGAGTTGTGGCTTATGCATCTAGGCAGTTGAGAAAGCATGAGTTGAATTATCCTACACATGATTTGGAGTTAGCAGCTGTGGTTCATGCTTTAAAGATTTGGAGACATTATTTGATTGGACATAAGAGTGATATATACACTGATCATAAAGAGTTTGAAGTATATTTTCACTCAGTCAGATCTGAATTTGAGGCAACGTAGATGGTTAGAGTTGATTAAGGATTATGATATTGAGATACACTATCATCCTGGTAAGGCTAATGTAGTAGCTGATGCTCTTAGTAGGAAAAGTTATGTCAATGAGATACAGACATTGACTATGACTAGTGAGTTATGTGCTGAATTTGAATATTTGAATTTGGGAATTGTTACTAATACAATGGAATTAGTGATAGAGCCTACTTTAGAGCAAAAATCTACAAGGGTCAGTTGAAGGATGAGAAACTAAAGAAGATAGCGGAAGATATAGTGATTGGTAAGTCACCAGGCTTTCGGATGGATGATAATGGAATTTGTGGTTTGGAAAGAGGCTGTGTGTACCTGAGGATCAAACTGTTAGACAGGAATTCTTCGCGAAGCTCATGAGTCAGCTTATTCTATTCATCCTGGTAGTACTAAGATGTATTTGGATCTGAAACAGAATGGTGGGTTGGATTAAAGCGAGATGTGGCTGAGTATGTGATTGTGTGATACTTGTCAGAGGGTGAAAGCAGAGCATCAGAGACCTACTGGATTGTTGCAACCAATGAAGATTCCTGAATGGAAGTGGGAAGAAGTTGGTATAGACTTTATAGTGGGGTTACCGCGTACTCAGAAAGGTTATGATTCTATTTGGGTGATAGTGGATAGATTGACTAAAGTTGCTCATTTTATACCAGTCAAGACTAAATACACAGGAGTACAATTAGCTACCTTGTATATGGAAAGAATAGTCTATTTGCATGGAGTACCAAAGAAGATTGTGTCTGATCGAGGTTCGCAGTTTACGTCACACTTTTGGAAAGCTGTGCATGAATCATTGGGAACAAAATTGAATTTTAGTACAGCATATCATCCACAGACAGATGGACAGACTGAAAGGACCAACCAGGTATTAGAGGATATGCTGAGAGCTTGTGCATTGCAATATGGAACTAGTTGGGATAAGAGTTTGCCTTATGCAGAATTTTCTTACAATAATAGTTATCAAACAGAGTCTTAAGATGGCACCGTTTGAAGCTTTGTATGGACGTAAGTGTAGAACTCCATTGTTTTGGGATCAGACAGGTGAATCTCAGGTGTTTGGTACAGATGTTCTTAGAAACGCAGAAGATCAAGTGCGAGTGATTCGTGAGAATTTGAGAGTAGCACAATCTCGTCAGAAGAGTTATGCTGATAATAGGAGAAGAGATCTAGTTTTTGAGGTAGGTGATTATGTCTATTTGAAGGTGTCACCGATGAGAAGTGTGAAGAGGTTTAACATGAAAGGTAAACTAGCACCAAGGTATGTTGGACCATTTAAAATTATTGATAGACGTGGGGAAGTTGCTTATCAATTAGAGTTGCCTGAGAATTTATCTGGAGTACATGATGTGTTCCATTTTCACAACTTAGGAAGTGTTTGCGTGTGCCTGAGGAACAGATACCTTTAGAAGAGTTGACTGTTAAGGAAGATCTTACATATGAAGAGTTTTCGATCAAGATTTTAGAAACTGCTGAGAGAGTTACTCGAAGTCGGGTTATTAAGATGTGCAAGGTGCAGTGGAATCGATATTCAGAGGCAGAGGCAACTTGGGAAAGAGAGGATGAATTGAGAAAATCATATCCGCAGTTATTTGAGTAAGCAGTCCAATCTCGAGGACGAGATTCTTTTAAGGGGTAGAATTTGTAACACCCAAAATTCCAAATTTTAGAGATAATGAATTTTGAATAAATTAGATAACAATTAATGGCAAATTAAAATTTTAAAAAAATATATTTGGTGATGCATTCATGCTGCTGCATTTGTTTTCTTTTGTGGTGTGGATTTATTTTATTTTTGATTTGGTTTAGAAAATTTTGTTTGAAATAGTTTGAAAACAAACAAATAAAGAAAAGAAAGAAGAAAAAAAAAATACAACAACTTACCTGAGCAAAGTGGCCTGGAAGCCGATCGCTCGGCCTCCTTCTCTCCTTGGGCCATCGGGTCGAGGCTGCTTTCCCCGCGCCTGCCGCGTGGGCCGGACCGCGCCGCAGCGGCCCAGCTCGGCCGAGCCACCCGATGTCCAGCAGCCGCGCCTTTCCTTCCTGTTCTTTTGTCGCTGACCGGTGGGACCCTGCTGTCAGTCGCCTTCTTCCTCTCATCGTGGCCAAGCCGGAGACCGACGTCGACTCCAACCGAATCCATCGAGAATCTCGGGATTTCCTAATCGAACACGGCAAATCGAAGCTATAAATAGGACGCCTAGGTCCTCTAGTTTCTGTTTTCATCTAAAACTCTAGTCCAACCACGTGAAACCGAGCTCTTGGGATTGGGGGAAATTGGAGGTTTCGGTTGCTCGTCGTCGGAGCTTGCGGGTTGGTTTGAGCCCTTCTTCTTTGCTTTGGTGAGTTCGCCATCTCCTTCTCTACCTCCCCATGTTTTTCTTTTGAGTTGTAGTGCTTTGAATCGCATGTTTGCGAAGCTCCAGTGAGCCGGCAATGGCGCCGCCGCCCTAACCTAGCTGCGTCTCGTTTCCGTGCTATGGTAGTCTTCCTAAACTAGGTAGACGAGTTCGGGGGAGCTTCTCTTCCGATTGGTGTTGGTGGCGGGGCGAGTTGTGGTCTAGAAAGGCGAATCTGGAGTTTTCTGGCGAGGTGGAGTGGCCGGCCATGGTGGCCACCGGCCGGAGTTGGGGAAGGAAGCCGCGCCCTCTATCTCTGTAAGCCGGAGACGATGACAGCCGTCCGATTTGAAATCAAGGGCCAGATTAGAACTTACCCCTTCACGGGGTAAACTTCTTAAAGAGCTCCTTAGCTTTTTAATAATAAACCCGCCGTCCATAGCGTATTGCTGAAAGTACGTTTTCGTGTTTTGAAAGCGTATTCTCTTCCGGTTAAGTCAAAAATACGTTTTCAGGTATTTACAGTTTTGCCACTAGAATTGTTTTGGTCATAAAATCTTCGTTTTAACTCCGAATTGATCCGTTCAAGTTGCGTTAGGTTCGTATTTTGCGAGCTCTACATGTTAGTGTAGTTGTACAGTTAGTTTTGATAATTTATTTTTTGAGGTTATAATTAAGTATTTATTTATCTATAGGAAATCTTAGAAAATACATAACTTTCACGTTTAAACTCCGAATTTGGTGATCTTTGCGTCTGTGTGATCGTAGAAACGTGTAGAAGAGTTTTATAAACTTTTATTACTGTTTTGCTACTGATGGTGTACTGTTCTAATTATATCTCTTTGTTTGCTTCGTGTATGTTTGATTGGATGCATGTATGTTGTTGATTGATGATCGAATATAGAAGGTGAGCAGTATCTAGACGATTCGGAGTATTACTTTGAACCAAGTCAGCAGTATCACTTGGAAAGCTTTGATCAAGGCAAGTATAACACAGGACTATCCTTGCTACCTATACATTGAATTGTCATACATATGCATGTGCTTACCTTGACAACCTTAGAGATTATAACTTAGTGATTGATATCTTGATTCCTTGTCAACCTTGGGAATGCATATGGGTAGCTAATGCTAGTGCTTAAACTAAGAACAATGATCTTGTAATTTGATTAATGGATTAAGCAATCAACCTTTAAGATGATTTTATTACTGTTAAAGGGGGCTAGAGCATGTGTATTATTTTGATGCTCTGGTTTCTCTCCATAAGGACTTATCTGTACGTGATTATCCGGGATATACAGTACAGCTGTGAGGGCTATATGGCTCTGGCTTTAGTTGTTCAAGAGACCTTTTCTAGCTTGTTAGTGGTTACCTTAAATGGCGTAAGAATGGCTTGCCACTTTGGGTGTAGTGCGAGCCCCTGGCCTAGTGTGTATAGGCTGCGGTTGTTGTGCCACAGGGAAGGGGGGTTCTACATTTGCCTGCCGAGTGAATCTAATGGCCTAACTTGTTAGACGAACTTTTGAGTGGCTTTATATGGTTCTCGGGTGTTTGGGCTTGATCTCCCCACTCATTTGGAAATCATGACTTACAGTGAAAGTGTACACCTCTGCGTAGAGTTAAAAAACTGGTATACTAGCCATGCTCACGGATACGAGCGGCCTTGGAACATTTACAGATAGATGATCACCATTGCTATATCATGTTTAATTATTGTTGATTATTATTATGCTCATGTTAATGCTATTCGTTATCATTATTACAATTGATCATTGGTTCTTTAATGGGAAGCGGTTTATCTTGATGCTACTCAATTGCTAATATATGATTAAAAGCTAAACGCAGTTAAACAGTGTCTAGCCTTTTGAGCCTCATGAACCCTGTGTTATATTTGTTGAGTTCGACATGGACTCACCCTTGCTATTTCCACCATAACAGATGAAGATATTGAGGAAGATTATCGTAATGAGTACTAGTCTTGGTGTCAACCAGTCAACCGTGTCCCTGTGTGGAGTTTCCGCTGAAGATTTAATTAGTTATTATTATCTATCGTTCAAGACTATGTCTTAAATACTTATTCGTTATGTAATAAGCACTGTGATGATACTTTGTAATTTGTCAACTTATGTGTGCGACTGTTTCCTGGGGCGCACATGAGTCTTATATGCATCCTATTTTTGTCCTTAAAAATGGGTGTGACAAGGGCGTAGAGGTAATTTGATCCATACATTACCACCTAAAGCGGTGGCATCCATACAATAGCACGCCGTATGGACAACGAAACAGAAAACAAACAAGAA
>CM036184.1:11529957-11794082 GCA_020631735.1 Saccharum officinarum | reverse complement strand
CCTGATTTAAGTAAGAGCTTCTTACTTTTATTGTGATGCATCTCACCTAGGCCTTGGATGTGTGCTTATGCAAGAAGGAAAAGTTGTGGCATACGCATCTAGGCAGTTGAGGAAGCATGAACTGAATTACCCAACACATGATTTTGAATTAGCCGTAGTTGTCCATGCTCTGAAAATCTAGAGGCATTATTTGATCGGACATAAGTGTGACATCTATACTGACCACAAGAGTTTAAAATATATTTTTACTCAGTCAGAGTTGAACCTAAGGCAAACGTTGTTGGCTGGAATTGATTAAAGATTATGATTTGGAAGTGCATTATCATCCTGGAGGCAAATGTTGTTGGCCGATGCACTTAGCCGGAAGAGCTATGCCAACGAACTTTCAGTTGACATTTATATCAGCAGAGTTGTGAGCTGAATAGAACATCTCAAATTTGGGTTTTGTCAATAATGTAGTAGAATTGGCCATAGAACCTACATTGGATCAAGATATACGCAAAGGTCAGTTGGAGGATGAGAAACTAAAGGAGATTGTAGAGCATGTAGTGGTTGGAAAGGCACCAGGCTTCAGGTTGGATGAGAATGGTACTCTATGGTTTGGAAAAAGAATTGTGTAGGAAGTGAAAGCTATCTGCGATACGATTCTGCGAGAGGCACATGATTCTGCTTATTCTATTCACCCTAGAAGCACCATGATGTACTTAGACTTAAAGAGAAGTATTGGTGGTGTTGATGCAAAAGTGGATCTGTAAACACAAAGGGCTAACACCCAAATCGATATCCAAAGCGTGCTAGTCGATTTGACCTGTTAATCGACAAGGATGAAGATACGAGCACTTTGGTCCTGACCAGCGATACGCCCGGAAGTCACGGCCAAGAGGTACTCCACGCGGAACTCGAGGATCGTCGAAGATTGCACTGAAGCAAATTGACGAAGTCGCCGAAAGTAAATAGATGTAAATAAGAGTAAAGTTGGTTTTGATATTGATTGATTCATCATTACATTGCCCTTCACTCTATATTTATACCCTGATCTACAGAAACATAACCAAATACGACTAGGACCTCAAATCCAAATCTAAAGAATCATATGACTCTATAACAAATCAGACTCTAATAAACATAGAAAAGGAAATTAATTCCTATCTTATTCCCCTGTCCGCCTAAATTACGATGGAATTCCCATCGACCTCCTTTCCATCGGCACACTCCCTGTTTCATCGGCAGTAGCCTTCAAGTCTTCTTTTTATCGGCACACTTCCAATTTCATCAGCAGCAGTCTTCAAACCTCCTTTCGACATCGGCAATAACATCCTTAACCTTATCAGCAACACCCCAATCCAACCTAGCTTCTCCATACACCCCGCCACCATCCATCGGCAAGCCTTCTTTACAGCTGTCTTTTATCGGCTATCAACGTACACAATAACTTTTCTTCTACGATTAGCCCACTCTGATTATCTTGACACGTGCCAAAAAACGGTGTCAACACATGCCCCCCAATTTCGGAGTATAAAACATTGATGCTCTGAAATTACTCCAGATAATGTTTGCCTTTACCTATTTTTCTCAACCCATTCTCCAAGCATGACATAATCCGTTACTGAATCTAATCAAATCTAGTTCTGATTCACACATATCAGCAATATCGCACAATCCCCAACTACTCTTGCCCTAATTATGGTTAAGATACCGAAATTAACAATCCATCGGCAAGATCTTAACATAATTAATGCACCATTTTAGAATCAAAAGATTTTGTAACTGAGATCTTTTCCAAGTCATGATCACTTGCCATCAAATCCCCTGTACAATCCCTTGATTGTCGTGCGAACAGTTACATATCTATCTGAACCACCTCGACCTACACGCGCACGGCACAGAGATAAGTCCATAATACCCTACTTCAAGCAGCCCTATAAATAGATTTCTCCAGAACGCTCATCTTCTACCCTCAGACTCCAACCTTTGGCATTCTCTCTCTCCGACGCGACCTCAATGAACAACCGCGCAACTCAACCAACAAGAAGCTCCTTCCAACATCACCTTTAAGTTCCCAACCGGCGCCTTCACCTTCCTTTCAGAGCAATGGCGATCAACTTGAACGTCCCGGCGGTTCGTTCTATTCCGTTACTTTTACCTTGACTCTTTTGATCTTTGTGAGTTCATATAGTTAGTAATTTTTCTCTTTTTCCTCATTCTTTTGATCTCCGAACTTAGGAACTATGCAACAAATGTTATTCCAACCCCAGGACCACCCTCCAAATTCCTAGGTCCAATGGGCGACCCAGATCCAACTGATTTGATCAACGCAGAAAGCTAACAGAATTCCTTCAAAGCTTCAAATTTTTCTTTGAATCTATAGAAAGATACATTCCGTCCTAGCCAAACCACCAAATGGTGGATAGATTGGTATTTGAGGGTTAACAGGTCGATGCAGGTGTACTGGGCAGAGCGGAAAATAGACCAATGCATTAGGCTATCTATTGCCGATATGCAGAAGAATGAATCCATGATGATAGCCGCCGCTTACTTCTGGTCAGATACAACAACACACCTTCATGTTTCGCCATGGTCCATCCGCCCCTACTTCTTGCCGATGTACATGCTCAATGGCTTGGACATCTCGACTGTCGATGAGGCTTCCATCTATGGTAGGAGAGCCGAATATAGAGTGAACACACGCAACATCGGCGGCTAGACAGGAATACATCCAGGAATACCAAAGGACTGGTACTGTTAACCAGAGGGAACACACCATATTCTTGAATATGTGGTTGGAGAAATTTATCTTCTGCGGTCGATCGGTAGGGGCAACCAACGCCTTCCTTCTGTAGCCGAACTCTTGCCAACGGTGTAAGGTTTCCCGCTCGGTCGATTCCTTCTGAGCTCCCACCTACCACTCTCCACCAAGTATCCTAGAAGCTTTTGCTTGGTGAACCCATCGGCAATTTGGGAGGTCCATGGTGGTTTATCAGTATGTTGGCTAAATGCCCATATGCATAAATGTCTGCAGTGGGATTTCTTCGCCAAGAATTCCTATGAGAAATCACCGAAGATTACGTTCTTAGAGATGAGGAATCGGCAACACTCCCCCTCTCAACTTCGGTGAAGCCATAATTGTCCTCCCTGGAACAGAGGCCAATGAAGATCAAATCGGTAGATTTTTCCAGAACTTCTACAATGGTCTCCCTCACGATCATAGGGCTTGGGTACCCTATATCGATGAAGAGAACAAATTCCCCCTTCTCTTCAACTTTGCCGATGACGAGCTGAACTAAGACAATGAGCTTATGATGGCCATCATCACTCCCAGGGCAATCCCGGTGAACACATTTGGTAGTGGGAAAAATTCCAATACCACCTATGAGTTCTACAATCCATCGGCAGTATCCCGTCAACTAGCTTTTGGGCAACTGCCAATCAAGCTGTGCTTTGCCGATGTGATCAAGCCCAGAGAAACAATCACCAGCGGAACTGAGTGGAGCGGGTAGTGAGACTTACCCCCGATGCCGATATCTCAAACGTTGATCTTTCCGTCTAGTCACCAGCGTCTTTTATTACCGAATCATATAAGCAATGGTGGCAAGAATGGAAGGAACAATTATTCGCAACATCTGTCCATACATATCGGCACATGATCGATCCCAACTACGCCATTCCTGATGATGTAGTAAGTTTCTTTTAACTTTCTTTTGTTTCTCCTTTTTCATATATCGGCAACTAATCTTTCTTGTGACAGGCCGATGACCCAGTTCCATCCATAAGCAAGAGTGGGAAACCTTTCAACCTCCAACCTATCTCTCCAATTTCAGTGATCGGCTACAACGCCCCCACCTTAGCCGCTTTAACTTTCCAGAGGACCCGTGCCAAGACTGTCGCCTCTAGATCAAAGCTAGCAATAGCTAGGGCTACTCCGTTAGCCGCCGCATCAAGCCTAATCAAAGCTTTCAAAGTAATAACCTCGTTTATTTTCACTAATGCCGATACAAACTATATTAATCATGTAACCATCAGGGTGTAAGAGCCGCTGCTGGATCATCATTGACAACTCTTCCAGCACCAAGCACCACTACCTCTAGTCAACCTTCAGAGGTATTCTTTCAACTTTACATTTTATCTGTTAAACATCCAATCTTACACTTGTTTTGCAACAGCAAATGGGCACATCGGCAAACACACCAGGCGCTCAAGCTCCACGATCAACAAGTGTCGATGCCCCCCCAGCCAACTGTCGCTGAGACACAAGTAAAGCGTAAAGCTTTAACTGATGCCGAGACTCAGCAAAAACGATAGACATCTATGCTAGTCCCTGCATCTGCTCCAACACCTGTTAGTCAGCCAACCGATGTAGTTGAACAAGTTGACCCTTCTGCACAAAATGTATCATCGACCATCATACCCCAAGGGCCAACTATTGATGAAGTCATAAAAGACATCCCATCGGTCAGCTCTGCGATCCTCACATGGCCCCCTTCAACCTGCTCCTTCCAGCTAGGCCCAAGAAATCGCCTTGAAGCAGGTAAACCGATTGACCTATTCGATTTATAATATCCATATCTATCCTTAGGTAGGATCTCTGACTTCCTTTCCTCTTCACAGGAACAAGATTCTCTCAATAGCTTGTTTTCTTTTGCTATCGACATCTCCAATGATGATGGAGAAGAAGCGAGTTCTTCCCTAGCACTGGGGACGATATCAGCAGAAATTTATGCCAAGCTAGAAGCCCTTCTGAATCTGTTACAACAAGATACTGCTCAGTTGGTAAACGATTCAGATCCTGCAAAAACCATCTTCAAGACAATCCGTAGCCAAGTTCCTGCCGATGTTGAAGAAACTCTCTTCCCAGCAGTCCATCTAGAGAGCCGACAACTTCAATATCAACGGGCTGCTCACCGTATCGCTGATAGAGCAGCTCAAGCCCAACTCAAGGAAGAGATGTTGCAGCTAAAACAAACTGCCGATGAGAAGCATAAAAGCATCAGCAACTTGCAGACCTCAGGTGCCGATCTTAAGCAGAAGATTCTAGATCTATCAGCAAAGAGAGCAGCTCTTCTAGTTGAACTGGAAGAAGTTGAAACAGCCCTAACTCATGCCAGGCAAGAAGAAGACCAGCTTCCTGACGTCATCAAAACCCTTCAGCAAGAAAGGGATGTCCAAGCTCTCAAGGCCTTGGCCTTGAAAAAGAAACTCAAGCCTGTGGAGGGGGTTGTCGATGAAGACGCTAAAGAATTGAAGGAAGCCGATGAGATTCTCCTGCGTGCAATATCGGCTATCCAATCTTTGTTAAATCTGTAATTCTCATCTAGTGCATCGGCAATGACACATTGATGCTTTGTTTAACTCTAGCCGATAGGATTGTTATCAACAATTATACTTTTATGCATCTATCCAGATACTAGGGTAATATTTCTTTAAATATTTTCCATTTAATGCTCTAGGAAACACAACCCCTTCAAGGGTTTTGAGAATGAACAGATTGATTTATCCGACATGAACCCTCCCAATTAGGCGACCATTTGCCAAACTTTGAACTTTTAGTCCCAATCGGTAAAATCAACTTCCAAACCAAATCCCCATCGACAAACTCCTTTATCTTCACCTTCTTATCATACCATCTGGCTACCCTTTTCTTATTCTCTTCGATGCTAGCTAAAGCCTTTAACCGATGACCTGCCACATCTTCCAACTCATCTTTCATAAGGGTATCATAGTCATCGGCTGTCAATTGATCTTGAGAATGTATTCGCCTAGAGTCAGTTTTAATCTCCCAAGGCAATACTGCGTCGTGTCCATATACCAACTGATAAGGTGTTACCTTGGTTGCACCATGACACGACATCTGATATGACCACAAGGCTTCATTTAATACCGTATGCCACCTCTTAGGATATTCTTTAATTTTGAGCTTAATGAGCTTGATAGTTCCTTTGTTAGAAGCCTCAGCCTGACCATTAGCTTGGGCATAATATGGAGAAGAATTTAAAACTTTAATCCCCATACTCACAGCAAACTCATCAAATTCCCCCGATGTAAACATGGTACCTTGATCGGTAGTGATAGTTTGAGGAATACCAAATCGGTAAACAATATGCTCTTTCACAAAATCAATCATATTAGCCGATGTCACCTTTTTCAAAGGAATTGCTTCAACCCATTTTATGAAATAATCGGTAGCAACCAAAATAAATTTATGCCCCTTACTCGATGGTGGATAAATCTGACCGATGAGATCAATAGCCCAACCCCGGAACGGCCAAGGCTTAATTATGGGGTTCATAGCCGATGCGGGTGCTCTTTGAATATTACCAAATTTTTTACATTCCTGACATCCTTTAAAATATTTAAAACAATCTTTGAGAATAGTCGGCTAATAATATCCATTTCTTCTGATCATCCATTTCATCTTGAAAGCCCACTGATGAGCCCCACATACTCCTTCATGAATCTCACCCATCAAGCTTTTTGATTCATCAATGCTAACACATCTGAGTAAAACTTCATCTAGGGTACTGTAATATAATTCATCATCAAGGAGCACATACTTGGTAGCTTGGAATCTTATACGTCTTTCTACCTTTTTAGATGGATCCCTTAAATAATCAACAATTTCCTTTCTCCAGTCATCGGTATCAACTGCCGATGTTAATACTTCTTGAATAGGCTGATACCCTGAAGCATGCTAAGCTAATTGATTAGCCTCTTTATTATGCAATCGAGAAACATGTTCCAGATGAAAATTCCTAAACTCTTTCAACAATTGCAGACATTTCTCATAATATGAAATTAAAACTTCACTTCGGCATTCATAAATTCCAGCCAACTGATTTATAACTAGCATAGAATCATCAAAAATTTCAATAGCATCGGCATGTATCTCCTTAAGCAATTCTAACCCTTTTATCAAAGCTTGGCATTCAGCCTGATTGTTTGTTGATGTAGCAACAATCGGCAATGAAAACTCATACTTCTTCCACTGAGGGGAAATTAACACAATGCTGATGCCTGCTCCTTCACCACATGTAGACCCATTGAAGAAAAGTGTCCAAGGAGCAATCTCTAGAGAGTCCACTGTGTTGCAATGTTGAGTGATAAAATCAGCCATAACCTGCCCCTTAACTGCCTTAGCCGATTCATAACATAGGTCAAATTCTGATAACGCTAAAATCCACTTGCCAATTCTACCACTTAATATCGGCATCGACAGCATATATTTGACCACGTCGTCTTTGCATATGACAGTACACTCAGCCGATAGTAAATAATGCCTCAACTTAATACAAGAAAAGTATAGACACAGACATAATCTCTCGATAGCTGAATACCTGGTTTTAGCATCCACTAACCGTCTGCTCAAATAATAAATAACATGTTCTTTCCCCTCAAATTCTTGAATAAGAGCTGAACCGATAACAGTATCATGAGTTGACAAATACAATCTGAAAGGTTTCCTGTGTTGAGGTGGAACTAGCAGTGGAGGATTTGTTAAGTAGCTCTTAATTTCATCTAGGGCTAATTGCTGCTCATCTCCCCATCTAAATTCCTGATCGGCTTTCAATTTCAGTAATGGACTGAAAGCCTTGTTCTTACCCGACAGATTAGATATGAATCTCCTGATGAAATTAATCTTACCGATCAAAGATTGTAATTCAGTTTTATTGGCAGGAGCAACCACCTTGTTGATTGCCTCAATAGACTTCCTACTAATTTCAATGCCCCGCTGATGCACCATAAAACCCAAGAATTGTCCTGCCGATACACCAAATGCACATTTATTAGGATTCATCTTTAGTCCATGCTTCCTTGTGCACTCTAGTATCTTTCGTAGATCGGTTAGATGCTTTGTGATATCTCCAGACTTAATCACTATATCATCGATGTAGATCTCTACTAATGTGCCGATGTATTCATGAAAAATAAAGTTCATAGCTCTTTGATAAGTAGCACCGGCATTTTTCAAACCAAACATCATAACTATCCATTCAAATAATCCCACATGACCTGGACACCTAAAAGCAGTCTTGGGAATATCTTCTTCAGCCATGAATATTTGATTATAACCCGCATTACCATCCATGAAGCTGATAATTTGATGTCCTGCTGCAACATCAATCAACAAATCAGCAATCGGCATTGGATAACCATCCATCAGTGTGGCTTTATTGAGATTCCTGAAATCAATACAAACACGAAGTTTCCCATTTTTCTTATAAACAGGAACCACATTAGAAATCCACTCCGCATATCGACACTACCGAATAAACTTTGCCTCAATTAATTTAGTTATTTTGGCCTTAATATCTGGAAGTATATTAGGATTGCATCGGCGCGCTGGCTGCTGATGTGGCCAAAATCCAGACTTAATAGGCAACTGATATTCAACTATCGATCGGTCTAATCCAGGCATTTTAGTATAATCCCAAGCAAAACAATCTTTATACTCTTTTAACAAATTGACTAATTGTTGTTTACACTTGGAATCTAACTTAGCACTAATAAAAGTAGGCCTTGGCCTATCACCCTCACCAATATCTACTTCTACTAAATCATCAGCCGATGTAAACCCTTGACCTAATTTTCCATCATCGGCAAACCTATCCATTAAAATTCTTCTTCAGAACCGATTGCTTGGATCGGTGGAATTTCATAATCAGCAACCTTGAGGAACTCTTTTTCCCAAGCTTCTCCTGATATGCACTTGGTTCGTTCATAAGTATTTGATTCTACCGATGCGATGATGTAAGAAGAATCACCAGGAACAACTTCAATTTTATCCCCAATCCATTGTACGAGGCACTGATGCATTGTAGAAGGAACACAACAATTAGCATGAATCCAATCCCTTCCTAGAAGCAGATTATATGCACCCTTGCCATTAATAACAAAGTCGCCGGTAAGGTTTTGCTGCCGATGGTCAACTCAACGCACACTGCCCCTTTAGCCGGTGACACATTGCCTTCAAAATCCTTTAGCATCATATCGGTTTTGGTTAAGTCTTGATCTCCCTTACCAAGTTTCCGATACATCACATAAGGCATAATATTAATCGCAGCTCCTCCATCAATAAGTATCTTAGATATAGGATGCCCATCAACTCTACCTTTCACAAATAAAGCCTTGAGATGTTGTCTCTCATCATCGGTAGGTTTCTCAAAAACAGCCATCATTGGATCTAGCGTTAATTAAGCTATTTGGTCAGAGAAAACAGCTTCTTCCTCATTATCAGGGAGTGCCAAAAATTCCATCGGCAACATAAACACCATATTGACATCTGCCGATGGGCCTTTATTTTTGTGCTTTATTTGCCACTGCTGATTACCAGATCTCTCATTGGAGGAATTCTCTTCTCGGTATAAGTCCTCTTGACGCTCTCGCTGCATCCTCCTTTTTTGTGTCTTTGTCAAACCTTCTGGACACCATTGAGGAAGTTTAGTTTTCCAAACTGGCTGATAATAGGTCCTAGTTGACTCTACACGACGTATATTAGGATCCCTGTAAAATATTTCTTCATCAAGAACTCTTGCATTTGCCATCTCTTCAAGCTCCTCTTGGTTCCTCGGAAAATATGCAGCGCGTTTACCAAGCCTCTCATGTACACTAAGCCTGCCCCCCAGTCGATCATGTATTGATGCTTTACCCCTGATCGGCTCATTGATGGACAAACCTTGATTGCCAGGTTGAAACCTCCTTTCTAAACGATTAACTCCATAATAACCATTGCACTCTAGGCAATTTTCAACAGTAGGTAATTTAATACCTTCTTCCCAACAATGAATAAAAAATGGACACCTCCAATGATCCTTATGCCGATTCCAGTCCTCTCGGCGTCTCTCTTCTTGCTGTTGTCGATATTAGTCCCTTCACTGACGCCAGCCCTCCTATTGCCTTTGATGGGTAATCACAATGCCAGATCGAGGAGGCTTTCTAGAATTGCTACTTTCTCCTAGTAGCCCCTTGCTTTTTGCATCATCGGTAGTTATCCGATGTTGGGGATCCACTGATGCGTTTTTCTCAGCAGCTTCTGATGTCAACACCTTAGTCTTTCCTTCAGCATCCAACATATTTGCTAAAAAAGGATGTTGAACAATTTTCATCGGCTTCTGGATCTTGGAATTACCAAATTTAATTCTCCCAGATTCAATAGCTAATTGTAACTGTTGCCTAAGCACTTTGTACTCATTTATACTGTGTGAAGTTGCATTGTGCCATTTGCAATACAGCATTTTCTTCAACTCTTCTGCCGATGGGATCACATGATTAGGTGACAGCTTAATCTGGCCTTCTTGAAGCAGAAGATCAAATATCTTATCGGCTTTGGTGATGTCGAAAGTAAACTTCTCTGGCTCTTTTTGACCAAAGGGACAAGATATCGGCTTTTTATTTTTAACCCACTCAGCCAAACCGATAACTAGCTCTTCATCTGAATCAGAATCTTCTACCTCTTCGACAAATGAAACCTTCTTGTTCCAAATCCTTTTGGGTTCAAAAACTCTAGTATCTTGATCAGAAATCCTTTGCACGAGATGACTTAGGCTTTCAAACTCTTGAGAAGCATATATGTCCTTAAGGTGTGGCAACAATCCTTGGAAAGCCAAATCGGCAAGTTGCCGATCATCCAGTACCAGGATATAACACTTATTTTTCACATCTCGTAGCCTTTGCACAAAGCCTTCCACCGATTCATCATTACGCTGTCTCAATTTTACCAAATCGGTAAGCTTCTTTTCATGAACTCCAGCAAAGAAATATTTATGAAATTGCTTTTCTAGATCAGCCCAAGTAATAATAGAATTTGGCGGTAATGAAATAAACCATGTGAATGCTGATCCAGACAAAGATGATGAAAACAAACAAACTCTTAATTCATCTCTACTAGTTGCCTCTTCGCATTGAATAATGAAGCGATTAACATGTTCCATGGTTGATGTATCATCTTGCCCAGAGAACTTAGTGAAATCTGGTACCTTGTACCAATTTGGGAGAGGAATTAAATCATATGCCGGAGGATATGGAGTCCGATAAGAATAAGTATTGACCTTGGGTTTTATCCCAAACTGATCCTTCATAATCTCTGCTATTTTATCGGCCCAAAAAGCATCAACATCTTGTTAATGATATGGCTGAATTTCTACAGGAGGTACTTGCTGATATCCCTCTGCATATCTTTGTGGCCCACAATCTCCAGCAATCGGCATATTTGCCATTACTTGTGGTCCATTAACCTGCTAGAAAGGATTCATCGGCTGAGCTGCCGATGCTTGATTCTGAAAACTAGCTTGCATATGACCTTGATGAATCCCTGCAACTTGTTGATTTGGCTGAACTGTATGTTGAGTTGGAAACTGCCCTGACCAACTATTATTAGCGTTCATCGGTACAAAATTTGCCGATGGATGGTAATTTGTTGGCATTGCTGGATAATTACAATCAGCTTGAGGCATGAACTAGACTCCAGGTTGACTTATAGCAGGAGCCTTCTGTTGCATTGGTAACAAGTTTGCCGATGGACTTGAATTAGATGTTTGACCCAAAGGCATCTGGAAACTTCCTAGAGTTGGTTGCACAGTAGCTGCTGTAGTATATTGAGGCACTTGAGCTATCGGCGAACCAACCGATGGCATAGGAGCTTTTCCTGCTGTGTCAAACACTTGAGGTAACCCAGGGTTAAAAGCAGATGGCTCTGGAGGCATACCGTATCCCCACCAATTAGCAGGAGTCTGGTTATTCTGTGGCACAGGACCTGATAAAGCCGATGCCGATAGATCTATATTAAGCTAAACTCGTCCTGATAATACTGAATCTGATCACATCGGTGTAGATTGTACGTTAGATAAGCCTGCTGATACTGGAGGGGAAGAAACTTCTGTACCCACAACGGCTGGGGGAGCCGATGGAGTAATAATAGATGCTGACTCTAGTTGATGATAGGCAGGCCCAACGTAATGTGGTGATGCTTGCCCATCTTTGAAAGTTCAAACCACAGCATTATGAACAGTATTGGACAACACATTGGAGTGATTAATTAAAGCATGATTTACTACAGAATTAACCATCTCTTGAAGTTTACCCGGATTAGAATCAAAGGTAACTTGCCGAGGCAACGGCAAATCTTGCTTCTGGATGACTTGTCCACTCTTGTTCAAGCTGAATGACTTCAAGCAAAGCTGTCTGTATTCTTCTATAGCCTTTTCCATAGCCTGCTTCTGTTCTTCCTTAAGATCTTCTTCTGATATCGCGATGATGTTCCCCGCATCGATCTCAGGATTGAACATATTGATTAGATCTAGTCCCACTGGGCATGCCAAAAGATGTGTTGATGCAAAAGTGGATCTGCAAACACAAAGGGCTAACACCCGAAATCGATATCCAAAGCGTGCCAGTCGATTTGACCTGTTAATCGACAAGGATGAAGATACGAGCACTTTGGTCCTGACAACAGCGATACGCCCGGAAGTCAAGGCCAAGAGGTACTCACGCGGAACTCGAAGATCGTCGAAGATTGCACTGAAGCAATGCAATTCGCCGAATTGATGAGAACTCATAAAAAAGGAAAAATATGCAAATTGACGAAGTCGCCGGAAAGTAAATAGATGTAAATAAGACTAAAAGCTAGTTTTTTGATATTGATTGATTCATCATTACATTGCCCTTCACTCTATATTTATACCCTGATCTACAGAGACGTAACCAAATACGACTAGGACACTAAATCCAAATCTAAAGAATCATATGACTCTTATACAAATCAGACTCTAATAAACATAGAAAAGGAAATTAATTCCTATCTTATTCCCCTGTCTGCCTAAATTACGATGGAATTCTCATCGACCTCCTTTCCATCGGCACACTCCCTGTTTCATCAGCAGCAGCCTTCAAGTCTTCTTTCATCGACACACTTCCTATTTCATCAGCAGCAGTCTTCAAACCTCCTTTATCGACATCGGCAATAATATCCTTAACCTTATCGGCAACACCCCAATCCAACCTAGCTTCTCCATACACCGCCACCATCCATCGGCAGCCTTCTTCACAAGCTGTCTTTTATCGGCTATCAACATACACAATAACTTTTCTTCTACCGATTAGCCCACTCTGATTATATTGACACGTGCCAAAAAACGGTGTCAACAGGTGGTATGGTTTGAAAAGAGATGTGGCTGAGTATGTGGCCATATGTGATACATGTCAAAGGGTGAAAGCTGAACACCAAAGACATGCAGGATTGCTGCAACCAATGAAAATACCAGAGTGGAAATGGGAAGAAGTTGGTATGGACTTCATCACTGGATTACCCCGCACTCAACACGGATATGATTCGATCTGGGTAATAGTGGATCAACTTACTAAGGTAGCCCACTTCTTGCCAGTCAAAACCACTTATAGTGGCGCAAAGCTAGCGGAGTTGTATATGGAGAGAATAGTGTGCCTACATGGGGTTCCAAAGAAGATCGTATCTGACCAAGGAACTCAGTTTACATCGCATTTTTGGCATAAGGTACATAGTGCTTTGGGAACAAAGTTAAATTTTAGTTCTGCATATCATCCCAAACCGATGGATAGACCGAAAGAACCAATCAAATCTTGAAAGATATGTTGAGAGCTTGTGCTTTACAGTATGGTACTAGTTGGGATAAGAGTTTGCCATATGTTGAGTTTTCATATAACAACAATCACCAGAAAAGTCTCAAAATGGCGTCATTCGAAGCTTTATATGGACGAAAGTGTAGAACACCTCTATTCTAGAATCAGACAGGTGAAACCCAAGTGTTTGGACCATATGTCCTACGCAATGTAGAGGAACAAGTGAGGATGATTAGGGATAATTTGAGAGTAGCACAGTCTAGACAGAAAAGTTATGCTGATATCCGAAGAAGAGAGTTGAGTTTCAAAGTAGGTGACTATGTGTATTTGAAAGTGTCACCAATGAGAAATGTGAGAAGATTCAATATGAAGGGCAAGTTAGCACCGAGATATGTGGGACCTTTCAAGATTCTGGAGAGACATGGAGAAGTGGCCTATCAATTGGAACTGCCAGAAAGTTTATCAGGTGTGCATGATGTGTTCCATTTTTCTTAGTTGAAAAAGTGTTTGCGGGTACCAGAGGAGCAGATTCCCTTGGAGGAGCTTACTGTTAAAGAAGATCTCACATATGAGGAGTATCCGGTAAAGATTCGTGAAACTGCAGAAAGAGTTACGAGGAGCCGCACTATAAAGATGTGCAGAGTACAATGAAATCGATATTCAGAAGATGAGTCTACTTGGGAAAGAGAAGAAGATCTGAGAAAATCTTATCCATAGCTTTTTGAGTAAGCATCACCCAATCTCGAGGGCGAGATTCTTTTAAGGGGGTAGAATTGTAACACCCTAAATTTTTCATAATTACAAAATAGTTAAATATGATTTATTTGTGTAATTGAGTGTGCATTTAAATATAGGGAATAATAAATTTTTGTGAAATTAAAATTAATCATAAGGTTAGCAACTTGTTTTTGCACTCATGTTGTTGCATTATATTTTGTGTGATGACTGGTTTTATTCAAATGCCAGAAGGATTTAAAAATCTGTTGAAAATGTATTTGGAAAATCAAATTGGAAAATGAAACGGAATTCTTATTCATTTCCCTCCCTCCCTCCATTTTGGCCCATTGGCCCATTTCCTTTCAGCCAGCTCACCTTCCCCCTCTCCCTCCTTTCTCCCTGGTTGGGCCGGCCCGTCAGCGCTGGTAACCACCGCTGCCACTCTCTCCTTCCCTCTCTCAGCGGCTGACAGCACGGGCCCACTTGTCGGCGCCCTCCTCAACCTCCAGCCGCTCCCTCCTGTTTCGTTCGAACTCGCTGCAACTGCCCGCGCCCACGTTCTCTGCTTCATGGGAGCGTCTCCGCGCCCGGTGCCCGGCCTTCAAAGGGGAGCACGACCCCGCCTATGCCTTCCCTTCTCTAGTTTCTCTTCACTCGCACTTGCTAGAGCTTCCCAGAAAAACCACAGCGGCATTCCACTGGAGTGCCGTCCGTCCCCACCGCGTCGGCATTCGTCTCTGAGCCACCCTCGTCCTCGTTTTACTACTCGGTGAGCTCGCCTTCATCCCCGCTTCCTCCCCATGCTTTCGTTTTCTTGTTTGGTGGCCTCTAGGGCCATGTCCGCGAGCTCTGACAAGTTTCTCCACTGCCATCCATGGCGGGTGCCCCTCGGGCCTTCCCCGGCCGCACTTGTGACATGGCCGAGTTCTCCATCCCCTCCACATCCTCCCCGTAGCCTCTATTTGGAGAATGGGGCTTCGTAGTGCTCAATTTCATTGCTCTGGTGAGCTCTCCGGCGCCGGCCATGGCAGGCACGCCGCGCGGGCCACCCCGTGGCTGTATTTTGTTCTGGGCCGAGTTCGCCTTCCTCCACGTGTTACCCCGGTGCTCTCGGTTTTGAAAACCGTGCACCATAGCGCCGGATCGGACCACTCCGACGAGCTCCCGATCGCCGGCCATGGCGGCGCCGCCGTCTCTTCCCCAACTCCGGCGACCCAGCCTCTCTCTCCTCCCACCATCTAATCGCGACCGGCCAAATCTAATCCAAAGGCCACGATCAATCCATACCCCTTCGCGTGTTCTATTTCTAACAGAGCCCCTCAGTTTCTGGCATATCTAACCCGCCATCCTTGGCGTATTCCCGAACTACGCATTCCCATTTTGAAGACGTAGTTTCTTCGGTTTAAATGAAAAATACGTTTTCAGATTAATTACAGAATTGCCACTGTAGTAAAACGTTTATAAAATCGTCGTTTTAGCTCCGATTTGATCCATTCAACTTGCGTTAGTTTCATAATTTCATGATCTACGCAATAGTGCTACTGTTAGACCTGTTAGGAGCTTTTGAATTTCTCGATTAAGTCTAGTTAATAGCTAGCTTTTGGAATCGTAAATAGCTCGTTACTTGTGCGTTGTAACTCCGTTTTTCGTGCATTTCGCGTCGTTGTGATCGTAGCGAGATGTAGATGATTTTGGTCAACATTTTATTCAGATTTATTTATTGTTGGTGTACTGTTCTAATCATAGTCATGTTTTGCTTGTATGTCTGTTCTAGAATGCGTGTTGTACTTCGTGTCGTTCGAGTTCAGACGGTGAGGAGTACTTTGGGAATCCGGACACGTACGAGGAGCAGCAGGACCAGCAGCAGTTTATGAACTAAGGCAAGTATAGCATGGGCCTACCTTGTTGTCCTATTCATTATATAATATACTCATTATGCATGTGTCTAATTTTGCTCGACTATAAGGACTTCCTAGCTAATTGATGACTGTACCTTGATTCCTATAGGGATTATTTGCATATGGGTAGAATGCTAGTGCTCTAACTAAACATGATCTACACTATGACTAATGGAACTAATGGATAAACATGATGGTAGCAGTGGAACTATAGGGTGAAGGTGCAAGTGATGTTGATCATGTTGCCCTAAACCCACCGTAAGGACTTATCTGTAGGGCAAAAGCTGGGACATACAGTGCAATCATGAGAGTTATATGGCTCTTACTTTAGCTCAGAAATAGGATCTTTTCTAGCTTGTTAAAGGTTACCCGAAAGGGCGCAAGAGGGTCTTGCCACGTTGGGTATAGAACTGCCTCTATTCTAATGTGTATAGCCTGCGAGAATTGTGCCATCGAAAAGGGGGTTCTCTATATCTGCCTACCGAGGAAACCTCGCGGCCCTAACTTGTTAGAAGAGGCCTATGGAAGGCTTCATAGTGTACCCTGCCTGCTCACCTTGGAAGTGTTAGGTGGTCGACGGGCCCTAGGCATATGGGCAAGACGACTCACGGGTAAAGATGCACAACCTCTGCAGAGTATTAAAACTGTTATAACAGCCGTGCTCACGGTCACGAGTGGCCTGGAAAACTCACAGAATAAATGGTTACTTGACACGTGGATGACTTATGATGATGATGACGAGATTATACTGATGCTCAATTACTCTTCTTAATTCTAGTAGGTGATCTTGTGGGTTAAATGGGAGCTTAAGCATAACTTAATAATAATTAATAATGAAATATTGATCTATTAAAAGTGCTAACTGCAGTCAACCGTGTCTATCCTTTTTGAGCCTCATGAATCCTTATACTATACTTGCGGAGTACGAGTGTACTCACACTTGTTGTTATTTCGTTTTTGGATAAAAATCCCGGATTTCTCGGAAGATTTCTAGGTTTGGGTCAACTAGTCGTCCTTCCCTGTGGAGCAGATACTTCGTTCGAGAGTGTTATTTACTTTTCCGCTTGTTATGTTAAGAACTATGTGATGTAATATCGTGTTGTATGTACACCGTGATGATACTCTTGTTAATTTGTCGGCTTATGTGTGCAACTATTCCTGGGGCGCACATAAGATGTATGCACTCTATATTGTCCTTTAATTGGAGTGTGATAAGTTTTTTTTAGATATGGTTAGTAATCATAACTGCATGGTCATATATTCTATAAGAGAATGGCCATAATACGGGGCAAGAAATAGACATTAGACTATATTAGTACAGACTGCCCTAGAAATGGCGACTGAAATCTTTTACTGGTACACGCTCATGCAATTGAAATCAATGAGTGGCACCCACAACAACTTTCCACGTGGGTACTGCTATCTGTCGTGAACCTTATCTCTTCTTCCATATCTCTCTTCGCTCTCTCTTTCTTCAGTGCTCTAGAAATCCATTTTGACTGTAAAAACGTTTTCTGTAGTAGTTTTAGCTGGTTGTGTGTATGAACTGTCAACTTGAACTTAAGTAAACGATGCTAGGAAGTAGATATTGATCTACTGGGGTAAAAACTATCGATTGACCATTTGACACCATACATTTCTCCAAACATTAGATTAGACTGTTGTTTTTTATGAACGTTCTCTTAAGTGACCTATAGAAATAGTTAACAATTCTAAGGCAAAGTAGATATATAAAAACACATAAACAGAAAAACGACACAGAATGGCTATTTGTTGGTAGGTCATTTCCTCGTTTTTTTTGTGCAAGGTCATTTCCTCGTTATTAATTTGATCAAATGTTGAAATTCAACTCTCATCTAGTGGAGCTATAAATATAATTATATAATAAGTTCATGTTTTCCTATTAAAACATTTTCTGATGTTAATGAGTTTCATAACAATGATATTGTTCATTAACCTTAGTTTTCCATTTTCTTTAATGAATCCTACCTTATGATTGCTGTTTCCTAGGCACTTACAAATTGGAGTACTAGGCTCGGAAACATACCAGGAGACCCACGGTTGGAACATGTAAAAGCATGCCTTGAGATGGGCATAAAGTGCATTGATCTTAATCCAAAGAAGAGACCGATTACACAACATATAATTGGCATGCTTTTTGACATGGAGCATACATATGGTTTTAATGAAACTGACTCCTGCACTTCACTGGCAGCACATGTAAGTTTACTCATGGCACCTATAGCCTATGCTATGCAAGAATCATTTTCAGAAGTCATGCACGGCACCATTTATAGTTTGTTGCTTCGAGTTGGTGGATGAAGTGAAGTGGTTAAAATTGCACAGCCGGATGAAAAAGAGGTTCCAGTAGTGGTATTTTTTCCTTGCAGTTAGAGCCCATAGTAGTAGTGACAAATTGCTCCCTTAAATCGTAAATATAAGTCCATCTTGTGTCACTATTGACCAAGTGAGAAATAACCGTCACTGCTACAAATACCATTTGTAGAGATGTCTCTTTTTTTAATAGAGACAGCTCAATCTACAATCACCTCTAATAATGGTTCCTTAAGAGCGACTAGTATTTCCGTCGTCTTTAAAAATGCTTCTATCTTTACAGGCTTTAGATCCAACTGTGTTTACAAATGGATTTCTATAGGCGGATGGCGGCTCGATCTAGAGCTGTCTCTAAATGTTGATTTGTAGAGGCAGCTGGATCTATAGTACAATTTATAACTTTTCCAAACAAAGTTGGATGAATACATACTTTATATCAAAGTTGTATATCTCGAAGAGGGCTACAACTTTGTAATTGACAACTTTTTCATTTGAAATCATTTGGGTCTAGCAAATTCTGTTTGAAGTTTTCACAATTTGAAATTCAAATCTTTTGAGTTTTTTCCAAACGATCTCACATGGAGAAACCACCAAAACCATTGCTATAAATGTCACACCCATTTAAAGACCAAATGGAATGCATACTCTTATGTGCGCCCAGAGATCAATCACACACAAGCTGACAAATTATAAAGGGAGTATCATCACAAATGTTATTACATCATAATTATTAACACATAGTCTTTACACAAATGTAGCGGAAAGCAAAAAGGTAAATCTCTCGTGGTAGCTCCAAGCACAGGCAGGGAAACACTATGAAGTCTTTTGAAGGTTCGTACAAAAGGAGGTTGTACACATAAGGAGTCGTGTTGCACTCTGCAGAGGTTGTACACTTTCACTGTGAGTCGTGTTGCCCATCTGCCCGGGTTAATTACTCCCAAAACACTTCCAAGGTGAGCAGGTAGGGAAACACTATGAAGTCTTTTGAAGGTTCGTCTAACAAGTTAGGGCCATTAGATTCACTCGGCAAACAGATGTAGAGCCCCCCTTCCAAATGGCACAATGACACGCAACCTATACACATAAGGACAGAGGCCACACTATACCCGATTCGTCAAGCCATTCTTATGCCAAAAAGGTTACCACTAACAAGCTAGAAAAGGTCATTCTATATGACTAATGCCAGAGCCATATAACCCTCACAGTTGTACTGTAAATCCCGGATGTTCGCTTACAGATAAGTCCTTAAGCAGAGAAACTAGAGCACCAAAAATAACCCCCTGCTCTAGCCCTCTTGAAACAGTAATCAAAAGTCATCTTTTAATGTTTATTGCATATTCCATTAGTCAAATTACATGATCATAGTTCATATTAAGCACTAGCAATGCTACACAATGCAATATAATAGGTGTCAAGGTATGAGATCAAAACTAAGTCATCCTTATCAAGGGAATATATGCATAATGATTATATTTGCTTATTATGAATAGGACAACAAGGACAGTCACATGTTATACTTGCCTTGCTCAAACTGGTCCTGAGGATCTTGCTCGGAGAAAAACTCTTGGTCTCCAATGAATTGCTCACCGTCTATACTCAATCAACAACAGCAACAACATTCATCCAGAAACAATCATGCATAAACAGACAAGACTATAATTAGAACAGTACACCAACAATAATAAAATAATATAAAAAGTCTTTAAAATGAATCTACAACTCGCTAGGATCACACAGACGCGAAGATCACGAAAAATAGAGCTAAAACGACGAAGTTATGAATTTACTAAGATTTCCTATAGAAAAATAATTACTTTAATTCAAACTCGAAAATAAAATGTTACAAACCTACTGTACAGTAGTACTATCATGTAGAGTTTGTAAATACGAACCTAACGCAATTTGAACGGGTCAAATCGGAGTTAAAACGGAGATTCTATGCATGAATTAATCTAGTAGCAAATCTGTAAATAAGTGAAAACGTATTTCTGAAGTTACTGCGATCAAAATACGCTTTATGAAAAAGAAAACGTAATTCGGGAATACGCCAAGGACTACGGGTTCCATATATAAAAATTACAGGGGCTCTTTAACAAAATCGTCGGCCGAATCGGTATCTTCAATCCTCAACCGTTGGATCCGATTTGAACGGATCAGATCTAATCAAGAGAGAGAAAAAGAAAAATGCCGGCCGGCTACAGTGGTCCGATGGCGGCGCCATGGCCGGACTTGGCCCGAGCTCGCCGGAGTTCGACGAAACGGCTTCACCGATGTAACACCCTAAAATTTGCTTCTTTGAAAATAAAGTTAAAATGATTTAATTATGTCTTTTTGTGCTCATGAAAACATAGAAAAATAATATTTTTCATTAAATTAAAATCTATCAGAAGATTTAGCAACATTGTTGTGCATACATGCTGATGCATTTGTGTTTTTGCATTGCTTGGTTTTGACCAAAGATTAAAATGAATTCAAGTTGTTCTTTCAAAATGCTTTTAGGTCGATTTTCCTTCTCCGATATACATATATTATTTTTATACAATCAAATTCCTTGTTTCTCATCCGTCAATCAACCTCTACAAACTTCACAGGAATTTTTCTGGCTTTTTATGTAGCTTGTTTATACTTATCTGTGAGCATAATCTAATTTTTAGATGCTCTAAAATATCTTATCATGAGATCCAAATACTTTATTTGGGTTCCTCATGTTTCCCAATGTCTCTGAAAAATTTTTCTGAATTTTCGGAGGTGTCGGAGTATTTTTCACGGCTTAAATAATAATTCTAGACTTTTCTAGAATTATTTTATCCACGAAATTAATTAATTCCGAAAATAGGAAATATCTCATTTTCCACCAGAGCCCGTGTGCAATAATTTTAAATGCCCATACATTTATTTACTAATGGGTTTTGATGATTAATTAGGCCCGTTAGTAGAGGTGGAAGGTGCAACATCAATTAGTACCGTATCGCTAGTTGACGAGGGGTAGGGAGTTTTTCTCCCTATATATATATGTACCAATCCCTTAGGCAAAACACACCAAAACTACCGTAAAAGGAGCTCCTAGTTTAAGAAATCTCTCGTGTAGTAAATTAGAGTTTCATCCTTTTTCTCAGACGTCTCGCTTTGCAACATCAACCAGCCGACGGAAGCCATGTTCAGGAGCCATCGCTTTCGGTCGTGCCCCATCGTTACTCTGACATGCTCATCATCTTCTTGAGATCAGCCGGTAAGATCCATCGTCGTTGTCTGAGAATAGTCCAGCGTTTTCCGTGGCACTCTCCATATTTATCTCTCATCTACCCGGTTGCTTCTTCTCCTTGTTTCTATCGCAGCAGGCCAACAAATTGAACTGCATCCTGTCCGTGATCTAAGCAGCGACGTATGCACCTGCATGCACCTAACTCAAGCGCCATGCATGCATATATATACACACGAGCAATCCATCCATGCACTACGACAAAACAGTTGCCAATGATAGGACATCTTTCCGTAACTTCCATATGTAAGCCCTTGTATCTACCTTATTCTAATCAGTGGCCGTGTTCTCATATTAGCTTTGTTTTAGGCCTTCCCTGCTGGTCGCTATGGTCATGCTCGTACCTCGAGCCGGTGAAGAAGCCAAGTTTGTCCATCGGCCGTCATTCGCAACCCGCTGTCGAGCCCCGCGCTCAGGAAAACCACTGCTGCCCTATCATAACCGGTGTACGTCGCCATCGCCCTCCAGTGCTCTGCTCCCCTTTTGGTCAACCGGGGCCCTAGGTATTTTCTTGAGTTGCTCAGGTGAGGTGCACGCCACCGTACCTGCGTGGCATTACCGGTCGTGCACCGTGCGTCCCTGTCCAATTCCCAGTTTTCATCTTCTAGCTTGGTGACCTCATCATCGCATCATACATGCATTATTGTCATTTTCTTTTACAAAAACAAATCTTGAAATACAATGAAAATACATATAGCTAGAGAATCATCCTGGGCTAACCGTGCATGGCTACGTACTGCTTGAAGGTAGGACTAGTGAGCAGCATGACCCATTTACGTATAACAAAGCTTTTCTAATCATCTATCCTTTATGCACTATTATATTATCTAGCTGACCGAACTCGTAAATTCAGTTCTTTTGATATCAATTTGTCCATGGTCATCCTCGCTGCTTCTCGGCCGTCGGTAAACGCCCCACGCAACCATCCATCTCCTATGTTTCTCCAGTAAGCCTCTCTGGCCGCCGCTTCTTTCTTTCTAACTGCCAAGTTATGCTACATCAGCACACGACAACCATGTTCTATACCACTTACATAAGCAAGCACACGCCACCATCTCACCTGTTGCAATGTCTCAAGTGCGGTTCACCATGCAAGCGTGTATACCTCTATATTTTGGTCAAGCTCTTGATGTCGTGTACCGTGCATGCTCCAATTCCTTCCTGTCCTGATTCCTAGCTTGATGACAACATGCATAAGTTTTGTGGCCGTTTTTCTTTAGTAAAACAAATCCCGAAATACGATAGAAATACGTATACACATACAATCTTGATTAGGCCATATCTTCTCCGTTTTGACTCCAATTTGACTCGTTCAAGTTGCGTTAGGTTCGTAATTATGTAATCTATATGTTAGTACTATTGTTCCCTAGGTTTTCAGCTTTTAAATTTTGAGTTTAGATTTAATCTATTACTTTAATAAAGTAAATCTTGTTTAAATCGTAACTTTTCCGTTTTAGCTCCGATTAGCGTATTTTCCGCGTCTGTGTGTTCGTAGAAACGTGTAGAACATCTTTAAAACCTTTTTACTTGTTTCACTTGTTTGGTGTACTGTTCTAATTATTATTCATTGTTTGCTTCGTGTATGGTTGCTCGATGCGTGTGTGGTGATTTATTGATCAAGTCCAGTCGGTGAGATTTACGTGGAGATTCAAGAAGCTATTAATTGAAGATTTGGATCAGAGAAAGGATCTTGATTTAAGGCAAGTATAGTTTGGGTTTTGTTTTTGTGACCACGATCTTGTGACTTGATTAATGTTTAAGCAACAAATGATAAAAATGGCTTTTTAGCAACTTGAGGATTTATTGGTAAGAGAATCTCCGGGATTTACAGTACAACTGTGAGGGCTATATGGCTCTGGCTTTAGCTCAGTATGAGGACCTTTTCTAGCTTGTTAGAGGTTACTCTTGTGGCGCAAATGGGGAAAAGCAAATTGTGGATCCCTGGGACTGGTTGTATCACACAGACTGACTTCTGAAACCTAGCGGCCCTAACTTGTTAGACGAACCTTTGAAAGGCTTCATAGTGAACCCTGCCTGCTCACCTTGGGAGTGTTTTGGGGATTGGCCGCCCCGGACATATGGGTAATCACGACTCACAGTAAAAGTGTACACCTCTGTGCAGAGTTTATTAAACTGGTATACTAGCCTTGCTCAAGGACACAAGCGGCCTTGGAATCCTTACATTTAGGATGATGACTTTTGATTGTTAACTTGCTCATTGTTTACCGTTTTATGCTCTACATTATTTATGTTACATTGATCATGAGTGTATGGGATCTATACTACCTTGTTGCTATACTTGCGGAGTTCGACATGGACTCACTCTTGCTATTTCCCACACCTCAGGATAGTCTCTGGAGTTTTTAGGCTTGTGATCAACCAGTCAGTTTGTTCCTGGAGTGAAGTCTACACCCGGTGTTCGGAGTTGTCTTTTCACTGTGTTGCTCTCTAAGGTATATTTTATACTATTAAGTTATGTATATTAAGCATTTCTCTCTTGATATTACACTTATCTGTGGCTATATGTGAGATTTGACTCCTTTATTTCACATATAGTGTATGTCTGGTTTTGTCCTTAAAACCAGGTGTGACAACTGACCACCATCCGACGAACGGGAAGTACAAGGAGAAAGAGCAGGACACGGCGAGCTCACCTAGGGCAAAATCGGAGTCGAGGACGAACCAAGGAAGGCGCGTGGCTTGGAAAGGTGGCGGCTCAGGCTCACGCTCACGGTGACCGGTTTCTCGAGCACCACAGCAGCTTCGAGAGGATGATATGGATACGGAGGGGTGCGGCACCTAGCTTATATAGCCCTGGAGCGGTTCCAAGAAAGGAAAGGGGAAGATTGGGGCGCGGATTCAGTCGGTGGCAACATGGAAAGGAAATCCGACGCCGGTGTGGCTCAAGGAAGGAGGCGACCCTGACGTGTGGGCCCGCGACGTCAGCTAGAGAGAGAGAAAGGGAGGGCACGGCGCGCGTTTGTCCAGCGGCTGGGCTCGGCCCGTGACGCGAAACAGGGAGAAGGGAAAGCGGGCCGCGCACGGGGTGAGAGGCAGACGCGGGCGCGTGCTGCTGGGCTGTGACCTGGACGGCCCAAAAGAGCGAGGCGCTCGGCTGAGCTGGGCCAAAAGACGAAATGAGAGAAAAATCCTTTTCTTTTTCTTTTCCAATTTTTCAAAGCCATTTTCCAAAAGATTTTGAATCCTCTTTTGAATTTGAATCAAACCATTCAATACAAAAATTCAAATGCAGCAGCATGAATGCTCAATCATGTTTCTACCGATTCCACTGAACCTTACACATCTTGATAGTCCGACTCCTCGTGACTCTTTCAGCAGTCTCTAAAATTCTAACTGGAAACTCTTCATATGTGAGATCCTCTTTAACAGTGAGCTCCTCTAACAGAATCTGCTCCTCTGGTACTCGCAAATATTTCTTAAGTTGAGACACGTGAAACACATCATGTACACCTGCCAAACTCTCAGGTAATTCCAACTGATACGCCACCTCACCACGTCTCTCTATGATCTTGAAAGGCCCAATATACCTTGGTGCTAATTTTCCCTTCATGTTGACCTTTTCACACTCCTCATTGGTGATACTTTTAAGTAGACATAATCCTCTACTTCAAAAGTCAACTCTCTCCTCCGAGTATTAGCATAACTTTTCTATCGGAACTAAGCTATTTTTAGATTATCTCTAATCATCCTTATTTTCTTTTCAGCATCCTTGAGTACATCAGGCCCAAACACTTGACTTTCCCTTGTCTGATTCCAGAACAACGGGGTTCTACACTTTCGTCCATACAGAGACTCAAACGGTGCCATCTGAAGACTCTTCTGATAACTATTGTTATAAGAGAACTCCGCGTAAGGCAAACTCTTATCCCAACTAGTACCATATTGTAAAGCATAAGCTCTCAACATATCTTCCAATATCTGATTAATTCTCTCCGTTTGTCCATCTGTCTGTGGATGGTAGGCTGTACTAAAGTTCAGCTTGGTTCCTAATGATTCATGTATCTTTTGCCAATAATGAGATGTAAACTGGGTACCCTGATCAGACACAATTTTCTTAGGAACTCCATGTAGACTCACTATTCTTTCCATATATAATTCAGCCAACTTTGCACTGCTATATGTAATCTTAACTGGCAGAAAATGAGCAACCTTTGTTAGATGGTCTACTATTACCCAAATCAAATCGTACCCTCCCTGAGTACGTGGCAACCCAACTATGAAATCCATACCAACTTCTTCCCATTTCCATTCGGGTATCTGCATAGGCTGTAACAATCCTGCAGGCCTCTGATGTTCAGCTTTCACCCTTTGATAAGTGTCACACAAAGCAACATACTCAGCAACATCTCTTTTTAAACCATACCACCAATATTTCTCTTTCAGGTCTAGATACATCTTAGTACTCCCAGGATGTATGGAATAAGCTGACTCGTGAGCTTCACGTAGAATTGCCTCTCTTATAGTCTTATCCTCAGGCACACACAACCTTTTTCCAAACCATAGCATACCATTACCATCCTTATGAAATCCTGGTGATTTGCCCTTCGCTATATTCTCCGCTATCTCTCTCAACTTTTCATCTTTCAACTGACTCTTGCGTATTTCTTGCTCTAGAGTAGGTTCTAGTACCAATTCTACTGCATTGGTGGTAAATCCTAAGTTCAGATGCTCACATTCAGCACATAACTCTCTTGGAATAGGCATTATTTGCACCTCATTAGCATAGCTTTTCCTACTAAGAGCATCAGCAATGACGTTGGCCTTTCCTGGGTGATAATGCACCTCCAGATCATAGTCCTTTATCAACTCCAACCATCTACGATGCCTCAAGTTCAGATCTGATTGAGTGAAGATATACTTTAGACTCTTGCGATCAGTGTATATATCACTCTTATGTCCAATCAAATAATGTCTCCATATCTTTAGTGCTTGAACCACCGCAGCTAATTCCAGGTCATGAGTAGGATAATTTAATTCATGCTTTCTCAACTGTCTCGATGCATATGCCACAACTCTACCTTCTTACATAAGAACACATCTCAAACCCAAACGAGATGCATCACAGTAGATAGAGAAGTGTTTACTCAGATCTGGCAAGATTAATACTGGTGCAGTGGTCAATCTTTTCTTCAATTCCTCAAAATTAGCCTGACACTTCTCAGACCACACAAACTTGGCATTCTTCTCCAACAGTGCAGTCATTGGCTTCGCATGCTTAGAAAATCCCTCTATAAATCTCCTATAATAGTCAGCTAATCCCAAGAAACTATGGATCTCACTCACATTGGTTGGTGGCTTCCAGTTCAATACATCTTTCACTTTGCTAGGATCTACTGATATTCCTCCATTCGAGACAACATGGCCAAGAAACAAAACTTCCTTCAACCAAAACTCACATTTACTCCGCTTGGCATATAGCTGGTGTTCTCTGAGCTTTTGCAAGACCAACCTCAAATGTTCAGCATGTTCCTCCTCAGTCTTGGACAATACTAGGATATCATCAATGAATACCATTACAAACTTATCCAGATATTCCATGAACACCTTATTCATCAAGTACATAAAGTAGGTAGGGGAATTAGTCAGACCAGAAGATATCATTGTATACTCATATAAACCATACCGTATGGTAAAAGCTGTCTTTGGTATATCACTAGCACGAATCTTCAACTGGTGATATCCAGAACGAAGATCAATCTTGGAGAATACACAAGCACCTCTCAACTGATCAAACAAGTCATCAATTCTAAGCAATGGATACTTATTCTTGATAGTAACCTCATTGAGAGACCGATAATCTACACACATCTTTTGAGTGCCATCTTTCTTGTCCACAAAAATCACTGGTGCTCCCCAAGGTGAAGAACTAGGACGAATAAAACCTTTATCCTACAACTCCTTAATTTGTTTCTTAATTTCCTCTAATTCATCTACTCCCATTCAATATGGACGCTTAGCTATGGGTGCAGTTGCAGGTAATAATTCAATAATAAATTCAATGTCACGGTCTGGTGGCATATATGATAATTCCTCGGGAAACACATCAAGGAACTCCTTCACAACCGGGTCCTCCTTGTTGGCACCATCATTAAGCTTGTTCACTATAGCTGTCTCCTGTTTCTGCATTTTCACCTCAACCCTGATTCTATCTCCCTTCGGTGTTGTCAGCACTACTGATTTCTCCTTGCACTGAATCTCTGCTTGTTGTTGCATCATCCAATCCATTCCCAATATGAGGTCAATCCCAGCTGTTCTCAATACTATAGGGCTCAACTTAAACTCTACCCCCCTTAAAATGAGACTAATCGGGAGACAACGATAAGATGCTGGCATACTTCCACCAGGTGAGTTTACAAATATAGAGTTCTTCATGGCACACAAATGAATTCTATGTATTTTAACAAATGCTTGTGATATAAAAGAATGTGATTCTCCAGAATCAAAAAGAACAGTGGCAGGAGTGGAATGGACATCGAACGTACCAAGCATAACTTCTGGTTCCTCCACTGCTGTTTCTTGAGACAAGTGGTTCACCCTTCCAGTGTTAGGTGCAGGCTTCTGGTGACTGCTCTGCCTCTGGGGAGTCTGCTGGTTGGGCTTCTCAGGGCAATTGTAAGACAAATGACCCTCTTTCTCACATCGAAAACACCTGTTGGGGGTATTGGGAACACTAGTCTTCATGGGAGTATTGTTGGAAGGGCCCTGACGCTGAGTCTGATTCCCACTCTGCTGTTGAGGGCGTTGGTTGTCATTCTATGGCTGGAATGGGGGACGTTGCGGAAACTAATTGCGAAAAGGGATCTGACCACGATTCCACTGACCAAGTGGATGCCTCTGTTGATTACCTTGCTGGAAACCAGTACGCTAATGAGTGTTGCTACCGGAGGCCTGTCCCTGAAGCCTTTTCCTCTTGGCATCCATCTCCTTACGCTTATTATCCACCACATTAGCGCGGTTCACAAGCGTCTAAAAATTGGGATAGGTATTGGACATCAGCTGCAACTGTAGACCATCATACAATCCCTTCAGGAAGCAGCGCTACTTATCACTGTCTTTAGCCACCTCATTTGGAGCATATCATGACAACTGAGCAAACTTGTCACGATACTCAGCTATAGACAATGACCCTTGGGTCAAGCTCCTGAATTCCTCTGCCTTCAGCTCTATCATCCATTCTGGTATATGGTAAGCCCTGAAGCTCTCTCTAAACTCCTGCCAAGTGACCGCAGGAGCATTAGCGGGGCGGCCATACTCATACGATTCCCACCAATCCTGAGCCTCTCCCTAGAGTTGTCCAGAAGCAAACAACACTTTCTGCTGGTCATCACATTGTGCAATGTTGAGTTGCTTTTCTACGGCACGAAGCCAATCATCGGCTTCTAATGGATCTGTGGCATGCGTGAACACTGGGGGACGACCCTTCAAAAATTCACCACGCTTATCACATGGGGGTGCCCCAGCAACTGGTTGATTCTGTTGGTTCTGTACCAGTTGTTGCATAAGCTGTGTCTGCACTGCCAATAGTTGCTCAATAGTTGGTAGCGGTGGTGATGGTGGATTTGGGGGAACACCTCCACGACCCCTGCCTCTTCCTCTTCCGGCCATCTGCCATCCATAAAAATGCAAACTTTGAGATTTCCAAGTTATCAACCACTTATAAGATATAGAATGAGATCTGAAAGTTTTCTGGGCGAGTATCAATATTAACAGTTCAGTAAATCAATCATATCTTGAGCCCAAGATCAGATTCTGTCATTAAGTTAATGAAAAATAAGACGCAACAGAAACTGTTCCAGATTCCAGACTGTGCAAAAAACTTTAACTTGTGACTGTTATCTCTCTCGAACCAGATCAGATAAAAAGGTGATTCTAGTGGCATTTGAAAGGTTCTTAAGTCTAGTTTCTCTCATAAAAATTTCATAAATATTGCATGAACCATTTTTGAACCATAGCAGAAACATTACAGACTGCTCCAGAAAATAGCAAGGACAGAAATGTGAAGATACCAAACCCAACTATTATTTCCTTGACTATTAAACTTATTGTTCTTAGAAATGGAACTTGTAGACATGCCTACAAGCCCCAACCCTCATAACAAAATACAACTCACACATAAACATAATGACAAAGCAACTATCACACCAAAGTTTAAACCACACGACAGACTCAAAGACTCAACTGATATTACTAAGAACGTTCTTATTACATAAAGGACTCCTATTTTCTAAGGACGTGGCTCATGCTCTAATGTCTCATAAATCTTGGCCATGCCTTGGTTTGCTCGGAGTTCATCAATCGTCGCCTGGAACCTCTTGATGGTCTTCCCCTGTGCCATCACCATCTCCTGTAACTGCAGCTTCCTCTCCATCATATCATAGACAAGGTTCACCATCACCCGAGGAAGTGGTTCTAACTGCACTGGGTCCATCATGGTCCATCCAAGGTCGGGGTGTGCACGAGGGAAGTAACGGTGAACATCATGCTTCATGCTGTCAAAGCGAAGGTAGCAGAGGCCCATACATGCTTCAAAGGCGGCATCTTCAATGCTAGCCTCCATGGTAGCTCGACGACCCATGTGAGAATACATCTTGTCCAGATGGTATGCTCCTTTTTCCTCATCCTTAGGAAAATACTTGCTCTTGCCTTCCAGTAAGTGTCCTCCAGCGGATGAGTATACTCCCAGCAGACATACTCCACAGCTGGGTGCCAATCAGCGAAGTAGGCAGTGAGCATTCCCACCAGTCGATGGTGAGAGACAGCGTCTCCCCCAGCCTTGTGGTAGATCTTCACAGTCCACCCCATTGGAGGAGGTGGCACATCCTCAGCAGCTTCATCTTGTGGTGGAGACGGGGGTTGCTCTCCTCCATTAGCTTCCTCCTCTTCATCATCTTCAATCTCAATGATCTCAGGATCTTCTTCAGGCTCGGGTTCTTCCTGGGAAGGTGATGGCACTTGGATTGGTGCTTTAGGGGCCTGCTCCTATTCCTGGGGTGCTTCCTCTTGTGGCTCGTCCGGTGCAAGCAAGGCACGAGGTGGGTAGTGGCCTCCAGTGGTGATGTGGGCAGTCTTGTGGGTACGAACCATCTACAGAGTTTTAGATGTAGTTAGAATAGAGGCAAAATTTTGTAATAGAATGAGACATAAGATGCATAAAAATTTATCAAATAACAAGAGCAAGATAATAAGCATAAAAATAGTGAACAAGAAAATACTAAATCGACCATTTTAGTGTCACACCCGGTTTTCTAAAGAACAAAACCAGGCTAATCATATGTGTGCCTAGGAAGTCCACACATATGCCAGAATAAAAAAGTATCAGAAACAATGTTATTATATAATGTATACATAGCTATATTAACACTTACATCAGAGTATCGTGGAACGGTGACTAAACTTTAGGCTCCATTCTTCTCAGGGATGGCTGACTGGGGGCTCCGTATGCCAAACACTTATGAAAGACTTCTAGAAACTCCACTACCTCTTTATCCTTCTTCTAAGCAGCACCTCACTACACACTAAGGTGTGGGGGAAATAGCAAGAGTGAGTCCATGTCGAACTCAACAAGTATAACACAGGGTTCATGAGGCACAAAAGGCTAGACACTGTTTAACTGCGTTTAGCTTTTATTTATCATGTAATTAGCAATTGAGTAGCATCAAGGTAATCCACTTCCCATTAATGAATCAATGATCAATTGTAATAAGGATAATGAATAACATTAACATGAGAAAAATAATAAAAACAATAATTAAGTATGATATAATAGTTATGATCATCTATCTATAGATGTTCCAAGGCCGCCCGTATCCGTGGGCACGGCTAGTATAAGAGTTTTTAACTCTGCGCAGAGGTGTACACTTTCACTGTGAGTCATGATTCTCAAATGCGTGGGGAGATCAAACCCAAACACTAGAGAACCATATAAAGCCATTCAAAAGTTCGTCTAACAAGCTAGGGCCATTAGATTCACTCGGTAGGCAGATATAGAACCCCCTTCCCAGTGGCACACAACTCGCAGCCTATACACACAAAGGACAAGGGCTCTCCCTACACCCAACGTGGCAAGCCGTTCTTACGCCATTTAAGGTAACCACTAACAAGCTAGAAAAGGTCTCTTGAGCAACTAAAGCCAGAGCCATATAGCCCCACAGCTGTACTGTATGTCCCAGATGATCACGTACAGATAAGTCCTTATGGAGAGTAACTAGAGCATCATAAAACAACATAGTGCTCTAGCACCCTTTAACAGGATTTAAATCATCTTAAGAGTTGGTTGTTTATTTCATTTAACAAATTACAAGATCAATGTTCATAGTTAAGCACTAGCAACAGCTACCCAATGCATACCCCAAGGTTGTCAAAGAATCAGGATAACAATCACTATGCTATAATCTCTAGGGTTATCAAAGTGGACACATGCGTATGAATTTGATTATTGTGAATAGGTAACAAGGATAGTCCCATGTTATACTTGCCTTGATCAAAGCTTTCCGGATGATATTGCTGATCTGGCTCAAAGTAATACTCCTGATCATCAAGAAACTGCTCACCGTCTATACTCGATCATCAAGCATCAACACACAATCATCCGAGCAATCATACACGAAGCAAATAAAGAGACATAATTAAAATAGTACACCAACAATATCAAAACAGTATAAAAAGTTTGTAAAACTCTTCTACACGTTACAACAATCACACAGACGTAAAGATCACGAAATTCAGAGTTAAAACGTGAAAGCTATGAATTTTCTAAGATTTCCTATATATAAATAATTACTTAAATATAAACTCGAAAATTAAATTTCCCAAACCTACTGTACAACTATACTAACATGTAGAGCTCGCAAATACGAACCTAACGCAACTTGAACTAGTCAAATCGGAGTTAAAACAAAAATTTTATGATCAAAACAAGATTAGTGGCAAAACTGTAAATAGTATCATCTTCTACCTTGGGCTTGGGGGAGCTCCGGTCAGCCATGGTGCAACCTCGCCGGAGAGAAGCAAGATGAGATGGGAACTCGATGAAACAGCGATGGATTCACGCAAACGGATATACCACGGTGTAGAGAATGACGTGGGCTGCCTCTTGGTGGTGGTGTATGGCGTCGGGACGCGACGATTTGGCCGGAAAAGCTCATCAGAGAGTTCGCCGAAACGCAAGCTGTAGATGCAGAATTTCGGCGAGAGGTGGAGGGAGCTACGTGCGGCGGCTCGTGATAAGAGTTGTACTTCTGAAATCAGGGCGTCGAGGGCTACGCCGGCATATATATAGTCGTAGGGTTTGGAAACTTTTCGGAATTTCTTAATTTTGGGATTATTTTAATTCCGCGAATAAAATAATTTCACAAAAACTAAAATTACCTTTTTGGCCGTGAAAAATAGACCGGAGCTCAGAAAAATCATAGGAAAAATCCTGGAGACTCTTGGAAAGATAAGGAACTCAACTAAATAGGTTTGGACTCATGAAAAGATTGATGAAGAGATCAAGGAAAAATATTAAGCTCACGGAAACTGAAAATTTAAATCCAGAAAATGCCAAAACATTTTTCGATGAGAAGTAAACGTTGTCCTATGGTATTTTGAAAAATAATAGCACTCACCAACACCAAAGACAAGCATCACACAAACACCACATTATCAAATTAATATAGAAAAGTTTAAAACCACAATTTTCTATATTTAAATTAGCAGCAACTTAACTTATCTAATAAATTTATTCAAATATTGAAATCATTTATTTTATTTAGTGTTTTCTAAGCACAACCTAAAATTGAAAATTTTGGGGTGTGACAATTCTACCCCACTTAACAGAAATCTCGTCCCGAGATTTGGAGAGACCAGGGAGGAAGATAAAGTTGATCTCAATTCTTCACTCTTCCTTCATCAACTCCTATCCAATGATGATGCCACAAACTCAAAACCAACTTAGTAAATGTCTCCTTTAGACCCTTACGATTCTTGTAGATGGTTCTAATAGGTTACCACTCTGAGAAAGGATTCCTGCGCTCGATAGTGACTTTGCAATCATGTAGATAGCTGATGCTTCCAAGTGACGAAATAGAACGTATAAAACCGCCATCTTATATCGTCTTTAGTTCGTCAAACCCCCCTTAAGAAGAGATCAACTAGAGAACACCAAAGGATAACTTGCATTTGTTTCTGAGTGATGACTATCGTCATGTCCTTCTGGCATCCCAAAGAGATTCAGGAGCATATGCAAGAACAAGTAACCTGCACTTCCTCACGAGCAGAAAAATGGCAGTGCAGAAATATAGTTATAACTCGAGTTCTATGAATCCTATGATATTGTAGCTTATACCGTTGGAAAGCTTATAAAATTGACTACAACTTTCTTATAGAACACTTCTCCAGATTCTGTAGTCAAGGTAGTTGAAAACTGTGCACAACAGAAACTATTCCAGGTTGCTGATAGCACAGATGCGTCGCCTTGTGATTTTCTTAACTCCCAAACCATAATAGCTATTGTCACGCCCCAAAATTTTTGATTTTAGGTTGTGCGTAGAAAACATAAATTAAAATAAATGTTTTGATATTTGGATAAAATTTCCCAAGTTTAGTCTACGATAGCATCAATTAGTTATTGAAAAAAATAAGGATCTTTAAATTTTTTTTTCTAAACTAATTAGATGGGCTTAGTTGATGTAATTTTTTCCATGGCTTGACTATGTGTTGTGAGTGCGTAGAGTTTCCAAAACACGTTTACAAGATGACCATTTATCTCTAGCTTTTCTAGAATCAGATTCCATGTTTCCCCGAGCTTAACTTTTTGATGGCACTTCCCAAAATCTTCTTTTCCTCCAAATAATTTAACTAGGTTCATCATGTTCCAATCTATCTCGAGATTTTTTGTGCTTTTGCTAAACTTTCTCTTTACTTTATTAATATGGGAATTCTTTCTCTCGCCCTGTCATTATCGACTCGTCTCTCCCAGGTTTCCTGTTCTCTTTCCATAGTTTGGGTTCAAACCCCCCATGTCCGACAGTAGCCAAAGCCACTCTGACGTCCGTCCATTCGGCTTCTCACGTGCTTCGGTACGCAGAGTGCCAGAGCCAAATCCGATCGCCTTGTCCTCCTACATATACAGTGTAGCCTAATAGATCGAGATCGTCCTACAATGTATGAGGCCCCAATGTGCTTCGAGCAGATGCCCCATCCGCACACTCGCGACGACTTCTTCAACCATGAGATCAGAGAAGTGAATCATTATGACCGGCTGGTCAAGCTGATCGGTGCTCCTGGCCTGCAGATGTGTCCGATCGTCGTGCAACGTCGACTCCACCATCGGATGCCCTTCAATGCCCGACACCTCATCACGGCAGGCTAGATACATGCCTGATGCTGGAGCACCGCGACGACGGTCTGCTTCAACACACGCAAGCGTGGAGTCCGTGCAGCCATACAAACCAATTATAGAAGTCATGAAGATATTACGGCTTCATGTGCCTGTACTTGCATCTTTTCAAACAAACAAGCAAGGTCAAATTGTGGTGCATCAATGGATTGTCACGTGAGCTGTTGAGCAACGAGGCCATGCCAAGAGTTCAGGGTGAACACGTATGAGTCGTGATACACAATGCCTTGTCCGATTGAAGTAAATGTGGAAAGAAAAATATAATATAATATATAAAATAATTAATTATAAAGCTAGTCCATCTCAGCCCAAACTCTTTCCCTCTCTCTTTCACGTAGAGACTTGTTTCTATCGTTTTTCATCAGGCTTGCATCGAATCAAACTTATCCAAAATGTATTATATCATCCTTTGAAGGCAGCCCAATAGAAATCCAGCTTGGCTTGGCAGCGCTACATCTCCTTCCTGCAATATATGCCTGTACGTCTCCAACTCGGCTTGACTATAAAATATGATGCCCCGGCCTGCCTGCTAGCCCTGTTTTCCAAGCCCTAACTGACCAACGCACGCCGCCGCCGCCTCAATCTTATCCCATCGCTAGGAACTTCACCACCGCTGCAGTGGGATCTCCCTCTCCATCGCTTCTCCGTTGCGACCAATGGTTCAAAGAGCCTCCCGTGAATGTGAGCAACGCATCTCAGTTCTCTGTCTCACCCTCTCGCAAATTCTCTGATCCACGGTGTTCCCGTTGCTTGCCAGGGAGCTTGTGTGTGCAGACACCATCGCGACCTCATCGCAAATGAAGTCCGGCAATCCGAGCTCACGCCTCAAGGCCGACTTCAGGTGCTGTAGAGCCACTCCAGCCATCGGGCTTGCTGTGTCTTGTAGCCGGAGATCGACTCCATGCCGTGCGTGTTCTGCTCTGCTCAGAATCCTACAGGGGTAAGTCATCACCGTGGATGTGTTCCTTCGCCTTGCCGTCGAATCTAATCATCATCTTCTGCTTGGCTTCCCTATGCTAGCTTGTGCTGGCCACCGCCGTTTGATATTGGCGAGCAGCTTGGTCGACTACGTCGCTGCTGCTTGTCTGGTCTGTGGATGTTGCTGTCGCTAGCCTTCACAAGCAGAACTCACCATCACGTACATGTAAACAAAAGGCCAGCAAGCAGATGCTATTTCTTCCATCGCCTTGACACAAGCGTCATGCATGCTTGATTAAAGCAGTCGGCCATGCATGAACGAAGCCACGTCAGGCATGCTATGCATATGTCTTGCCACCAAGTTTCCCGTGTTCCGTCGTTATGGTGTCGACATGCATGTTTTCGCTGGCCGCCGATGCGCTTTTATGGTCATGGAAGCTGCAGCCACCATCGCAGCATCTCCATGATGCCGCATGATCAGTACTTTGCAAAGCCATCGTTGCCATGGGAGGTGTGACCTGTGTGCTGCCCACTTTCTCCAAGATCAGTCGATGCCAATTTCGTCGTCATCGAGCGTTGTTAATTTCTGCCATCGACAATCGCCGGTGAGCTTTTTCGTCTAATCCTCTTGCTCTCAGCTGTCCGCTCTCACGTTCGCGTATATCCATATTGCCTCTGTTCCAAGTCGTTCTCATAGCGTTAGCTTCGTAGCGACGCGCTAGGCAAGATAGTGCTAACGTTCTTCATATCAAATATTTATGACTTTATTAAGTTAAATATTAATTTGATCAAAATACATGCAACTAGTTTCTAATTAAAAGCAAAATAGGTGTTAAACTCTGATATTTTATACATATAAATATTTATATGATTTAATTGCTATCATCAATGTGATTTTAAATTATAATTTGTCTAGCTGAACCCACGTCATATACAGTTATAGTTTAATTTGATTAAAAGGATACATGCATGTTTATAAATAAAACATGATTAGTTTTAATTTGACTTTTGAAATTAAATATGTTATATAATATGATTAGTCTGAATTAGTAAACTTTTCATAGTTTTGATTAATTCAAATTAATCAAGTTTGTAGTTGTTTCTTTTATAATAACAATATAAAATTCTCGGTAGTTTTTTTTTACGATAGTTTCGTTATCGACGTTTCTTGTGTTCTCGTGACCGTAGCTGGTAGCTCTCTTTTAGTACGTTGTTTTCTCTTGTGTGATGTATTGTTTTTAATTGCTTTTATTTGCTGCTTGTATGTTTCCCTATGTTTGGTGCTTGCTATGAGTAGAACAAAAACCGTACGTAAGTGTTGCCAGAGACCAGAAGCTAAGTGGCAGAAGTTGCGAATGGAAGATAAAGTTGAGGCTTTTATGAATAAATTGCTTTGGGCGTAAAGCAAGTAAAAGGCAAGTATAACATGGGACTATCCTTGTTGTCCTATTCACAGAAAATATTATTCATATGCATGTGTCTTCCTTGACAACCTTAGAGATTATAACTTAGCGATTGATACCTTGATTCCTTGTCAACCTTTGGGATGCATTTGGGTAGCTATTGCTAGTGCTTAATTATGAACAATGATCTTGTAATTTGACTAATGGATTATGCAATCAACCAATTAAGATGATGTTATTTCTATTGAAAGGGGGCTAGAGCATGTGGGTTATATTGTTGCTCTGGTTACTCTCCATAAGGACTTACCTGTAAGTGATAACCGGGACATACAGTACAGCTGTGAGGGCTATATGGCTCTGGCTCTAGTTGTTCAAGAGACCTTTTCTAGCTTGTTAGAGGTTACCTTAAATGGCGTAAGAATGGCTTGCCACGTTGGGTGTAGTGCGAGCCCCTAGCCTAGTGTGTATAGGCTGCGGTTGTTGTGCCACAGTGTAACACCTGGTTTAAAAAAACAAACCAGATACACACCATATGTGAGCCCAGAAAGTCAATTCTCACATATAGCTACAAATATGTGTAATATCAAAAGACAAATGCTTAAATACATAGCGTAATAGTAATAGAAATATAACCTCAGAGTGCAAACAGCGCAAGGACAACTTCGATCTTTAGGTGAAGACTCCAAATCCACAGCAACAACTGACTGGTTGATCACAAGCCTACTATCTCTCCTGAAGTGTGGGGGAAATAGCAAGGGTGAGTCCATGTCGAACTCCGCAAGCATAGCAGGGGTTTATGAGACTCAAATGGCTGACACTGGTTTACTGCATTAGCTTTTAGTGAATATCAAGTTTTAGCTTTCATAGCATCAAGGTATTAGCACTTCCCAAACCACATGATCATTGTAAACATGAACTAAAGAATAACATTAAAACAACAAGATTAATCATATGACAAGAATTAAACAGGTGTATCTATTCCATAAGAATCCCTTGGCCGCCCGTGACCCTGGGCAAGGCTATCATGATAGTTTTTAACTCTGCGCAGAGGTGTACACTTTCACTGTGAGTCATGCTTTGCAATGAATCGGGTTTATAACTCCCTAGACACCACAAAACATATAAAGCCACCCGAGAGTTCGTCTAACAAGCAAGGAGACGCTTTGTCGTCAGATATAGGACACCCCCTTCCAACTGGCACATTTCATCACGACTATACACAAAGGACAGAGACTGCACTATACCCAATTCAGCTATCCCTCTCACAAGCTAGAAAAGGTCTCAACGGATAACTAGAGCCAGAGCCATATAGCCCTCACAGTTGTACTGTAAGTCCCGGATGATTCACTTACAGAATAAGTCCTTACGGAGAGAAAACTAGAGCACCATCTCAACACCATGCTCCTAGCCCCCTTAAACAGAATTGTAAAAGTTGTTTTAAGTCATCTTTCAACAATAACAAGGGCATCTTTAATCATGTTACAGGATCATGGTTAATTGAGCGCTAGCATAGTACTTCCCATATGCAAAACCCAAGTTAACAAGGAAAAAGGTAACAACACTCGGGTAATCCTCTCAGGGTAGCAAGACACATGCAATCATGACATGAATTATGATGTGTAGGTAACAAGGATTGTCCCAACTATACTTGCCTTAGACTTTCGATCCTTCTTCAAGTCCAAACCTCCAAGGAACTTATTCTTGATTACCACCTTTTTTTTTATCACCAACGTAAAGCTCACCGACTGGACACAATCATAGAACACCACACAAGAATCCAAGCACACATGCATAGCATACAATTTAAATTAGAACAATACGCCAGTCAAGCAAAAGATTTGAAAGCGAAACTACACATTGCTACGAGCACACAAATATGAAAACACACTAACCAGAGCTATGGTGCGAAAGAAACGACTACCGGATGATTTACTTTGAAAAGAAAACTACAGGCTTCATTTATTTCAATGATTATACAAAACATGTATGACAAAAAGAAAACTATAGGATCCGTTTGTTTCAATTATGTATAAAACATATACAAGATACCTAAAGAAATATCTAAGTTGAATTAAGTCAAATATATTTAAATTAGAAAACTAAAGTAGAATTAATTATTATAAACACACATATAGCATATTATACCAAAACATATTTAATTTAAATTTAATCAAGTTTACATTTAAATATAAAAGGTCAACATTGTTCTAATTTAGAAACATGTTTGCATAATCGTTAATCAATTTATAATATTTAAATATATCCAAAAGCATGGGGCACATAAACATGGATCGTTTTCTAACATGTAGATCACGTCGGCACAAGAAGCTACTGGAACGGATATGTCATGGTAATTATAAGAATATGTGTATTTCCTTTGTATTTCTGCATTTAATTTTGTAAAGGAAAACGGCCAGAAAATATATGAGGTCATCAAGGCTAGCATGTACGTCAGCAAGCTAGCAAGCAAAGAAGGCAACGCAATGGTCATGGCCGGCGATGAAGCTTCCATGAACTCAACCTATATATACACGTCTCGGTGTTGTGTGTTCAAAGCATAAGTATGGAGCGGCCATCAGATCGCAGCGAACTCACCACAAAGATTTTTGATGAACTAGAACAAACGTCGAGAGCAACGAGTTCGGACGGGCAACGATGGCTTCCTGCAAGAGTTCGGGGATGATGAACGACATGTACAAGGAAAAAGAGAGCGACGCACAGGAGAACAAACAGAGCGGGATCCTAGAACTTCGGAACCTCGACGTGATGCTCGGAAGTGGCCTTCGGGCGGTGGAGAACGGCATACAGCAGCCTCCACGGCGGTGGGCGGAGCTCGGCTATCGGCGGAACCCAAACAGCGGTCCTAGGGTTAGGCTAGGGCAGCACGGCTCCTGGGACCCGGGTTTTATTTGGGCCTTCAGGTGCGGACGATCCCGCACATCTCGGATCAGGCGGCGACTGCAGAGTCCGGGTCGATCCCGACTTGAGACAGAAGGAGGTGGCGCCGCGGGGTCCACCTGTCGGTGACAACAGCGAGGAAAGAGGCGCTGGCCTGTTGCTGTGCGGCCGAAACGGGCCGCCCAATGAACGAAACAGCCACGGGCCAAAAAGACGGATTGGGCCGAGCTGAGGAAAAAGGCCGACCTGAGGCTGAGCTGGGCTGTGGCCTTCGGGCGCGCGGCCACTGGGCCAACAGGCTAAAATGAGAGAGAGGGGAAAGGAATTAATTCCTTTTCCTTTTCTTTTTCCAAAACCGGGTTTTGCAAAGCAATTTCAAATAGACTTTGAATTCTTTTGCACTCTGAGCAAAAACCAATCATCACAAAAAAAAATATTATTTCCCTATGTTTTCATGAGCACAAAAATACAAAATTAAATCATTTTATCCCATTTGAAAAGTTTGCAAATTTTGGGGTGTTACAATTCTACCCCCCTTAAGATGAATCTCGTCCTCGAGGTTCGGAAGAAGACGATCGATGGGACACGGACACTCTATCTTTTGATCTTTTTCTTTGCCTTGTGACTAGGTTGGCAACACAAAGAGCTGCAGATACTCTGATCTCAGATCTCCCTCTCATGTAGCTTCACTTTTTTGAGTAACAACTCCACTCTACCAAGCACAACCTGAACAATCGTCTTCTAGAAAGTCTCTCACTACCTCCAAAATATTAATCAGATACTCAGTATATACGTGATTCTTCCACGTACACTTTTTCCATAGGTATTTGTTTCATAGGCACCCAAAACACTTCCTCAAGTATGACACATCGGACACACGTGACAAGCTATCTGGAAATTCCAACAACTAAACCACTTCATATCTTTTCTCAAAAACCTTGGATGGACCAATATACCTCGGTGCCAATTTTCCTTTCGCACCGATTCTCTTAATTCCTTTCATCGGTGATGCTTTGAGATTCACTCAATCACCTGCATTCAAAGCCATCTCTCTTCACCGTGCCTCGACGTAATTCTTCTAGCAAGACTGTATTACTCGTAGATTTCCCCTATTCACTCAAACGTGTTACTCAAACACCTGACTTTCTCCTATCTGATTCCAAACGAAGGTGTTCCACAATTCCAACCATACAAAGCCTCAAAGGTGCCATCTTGAGACTAATTTGATAACCGTTGCGATAGAACTCAGTACAGAAGAACTCTTGTCCCAACTTGTACCATACTGCAATGCCTAAGCTCACAACTCATCTTCCAATATAGTCTGACCATCTACGTATGGTGGATAGGTGGAACTATAATCCACGTAGTCTCAAAAGATTCGCGTACACTCCGCCATAAGTGTAATACGTATCATGAATCCACAGTTAGTTACCATCCTCTTGGGAACATCATGCAATCACACTTTTCTTTTAATACACAACTCTGTTAGCTTAGGTCCCATGTAAACAGTCTTGTTTGGTAAGAGTGAGCAACTTATAGCAAACCGATCTACTATTACCAATATCAAGTCATAACCTTTCTGGATACAAGGCAAACTGACTATAACGTCCATACTAAGTTCTTTCCACTTCCACTCAGGTATTTTTATTAGTTGTAGCAATCTTGCAGTTCATTAACACTCAACTTTGACCCTCTGACAAGTGTCACACAATGCAACATACTCTGCCACATCTTCGATCTATACTTCCAATACTTCCTCGTACTTCTAGGGTGTATATGGCAAGCTGCTTCCCGTAGAATTGCATCTTGATAGACTTATCTTCATGTACACCTATCCTCTTTCCAAAGTAGACATTACATCCAACTCTGTAGCATTAGTGACAACATTCAAGTCTAGACGCTTGAATTCTCCACAAAACGCTTTAGCCATAGTTGTCTTTCGAGTCTTAATAACAATACGCTTCCTACAAAGAACACCGGCCACAACATTGGCTATATCAGGATTATAGTGCACATCCAAATCATAATGATAGATTAACTCTAACCATCCTCGTTATCTCAAGCTCAAATTGGGTTGAGTGGGATTATTTCAATCTCTAACAACTTATTTAATTGTCATTCTTCATATCCACAAAGCATATGCCATTGCTGCCAACTCCAAATAGTAATTAATAGCTCATGCTTCAACAATTGTCTTGATGTATATGCCACTACTCTTCCTCATGTTTATGAACACAACACAAACCAAGTCGAGATGCATCACAATTTCTTACTCAAATTTGGCAACATCAACAATGGAACTGTAGTCAATCGCACTCTTCATCTCACCAACGCTTAGCTTGACACTTCGGAAGCACACAACTTTGCAGTCTTCTCTAGCAATGCTGTTATTACAACCTTAGCGAATTTTCCAATAACTCTCCAACAATTTCCATCCAATCCCAAGAACTACAAATTTCACTGACATATGTAGGGGATTCTCAATTCAACATGTCATCAACCTTGCTTCGATCCTGGGACCTGTGGGTTATGGGGGACGATGAGGTGCAGAAAAGAAAACTTCTTCCTTGAGCCAAAATTCTCACTTGCACCTCTTAGCATGCAACTTAAGTTCTCTGATATTCAAACCTTGAGTATTGAGCTTGTTCTTCCTTGTTCTTGGAAAAGACCAATATGTTGCCAATGAATACCACAACTTGTCAAGAAATTCCATACACACCTTGTTCATCAAGTACATAACATGGGTAGGTGCGTGATTCAAGTCAAGGATCAATACTTCCAAGCGATGCACTAACATCATTCAACTTCAACTTACTTCTCTTGGCTACTCCCCTTAAGAAAAATAAGCTATGGCACCCAGATAACTTGCATATACCTCAATGAAACTATACTATCATAATGGCCTTATGATATTCCTTGGAGACTTATATGCAAAGAGATAAAACCAGATTTCCTTCACGAGCAGGAAAATAGCAGCACACTAAAACAGTCATAACTCGAGTTTCAGAGATCCAATGGAGGTATGCTCTATATGGTTGGAAAAAAAATATGAAGTTAGCTAAAACTTTCATTCACATCACATTTTCGGATTTTAAATATAACTTGGTCAAAAATTCAGCATAACCGTTACTGCTCTGAGTTCCAGCCTGCACAGAAACTTTAACTTTTGACGACCATATCTCCCAAACCGGATATGATAAAATGGTAAAACCAATGACATTTGAAAAATACCGAAGTCTAGTTTCTGTCATAAATATTCCACAATTTTTTTTTAGTCGAGTTCACCTTTTTGTGCATCCCAAATATGACTGACTGCTCCGAAAACAGCACACAGCAGAGACATAAGAAACAATAGTGCAGTAAATCATCCATATCTCGAGTTCTATGAATCCAATGATGCTCTATCTTATACCGTTGGAAAGCTTATGAAATTCTCTACAATTCCCTTATATACCACATTTTCTGATTCTGCAGTTATCTTGACCAAAAACTGTGCACAACTAAAACTGTTCAGACCTCCAGACAGTGCATCATCTTCATCTTGGAGCATTCATTACTCATAGCTCAGAACAGATATAGAGCAGATTCTTGAGGCATTGGAAAGGTAATGATGTCTAGTTTGTCCCATAAAATTTTCACAAACTTTTCTTAAATCAATTTTGAGATATAACTGAAAGGTCACAGACTACTCCGGTTTCCAGATTTCAGCCAGCACAGGTACATCATCTTGTTATTTGCGTAACTCTCAAACCATAGCAGATATGAAGATGATTCTTGCGGTCAGAGAAACACGATGAAGTATACTGTTCTCCAGAATTTTTCCAAGATTTTTGACGCTCCACCAACAGAGGTATAAACTGAGAAAGATAGGTGACTCCAGAAAGACAGGATAGAGAGAAAACAGGAGAAAAACAAAACCTACTATTTATTTCATTATAGCCTTAAACCTTAGACCTATAAACTAAAAGAAAATATGGACAATTCCACAAGATCATTGGCACTCATTACAAAGATGCAACTCAAATATAAGCACTAAAGCAAATCAACCAAACACTAAAAATTCACAAGGCACACAGACTCGACTCAACTTTTGCTACTAACGGTTTTATTACAAATGGTCATAAACTCCTAATTCTTAAGGACGATATGGCAACAGGGGCATCCAAGGTATCATCTCTTGCATGAGGTCGAGGAGGTCACGTCCTCTACTTCATTGATCTCGTCTAGGGCTTCTCATAGTGTTGCCTTACTTCTGCCAATTCTAGTTGACTTTCTTCCAATTTCTGATAGAGGGCTTGGATGGTCCAGGCCATTGAAACTTTGAACAAGATGAGACAAGAAAATTTTGTAAATCATCTCAAAACAACATAAGAAAGCAATAGCTCAAAGGAAGCTATTCAAGGTGTAGAGACAATAAGACAAGGATGGGTAATAGTCAAATCAATGGTCAAGGAGCTAGAAAATAGATTTTATAACAAAATAAATTTCAGAAAACGACCAAGAGCTAACTAGGCTTGCGTCCTACAGTCAGCATCGCTCTGATACCACTTTGTAACACCTGGTTTAAAAAAACAAACCAGATACACACCATATGTGAGCCCAGGAAGTCAATTCTCACATATAGCTACAAATATGTGTAATATCAAAAGACAAATGCTTAAATACATAGCGTAATAGTAATAGAAATATAACCTCAGAGTGCAAACAGCGCAAGGACAACTTCGATCTTTAGGTGAAGACTCCAAATCCACAGCAACAACTGACTGGTTGATCACAAGCCTACTATCTCTCCTGAAGTGTGGGGGAAATAGCAAGGGTGAGTCCATGTCGAACTCCGCAAGCATAGCAGGGGTTTATGAGACTCAAATGGCTGACACTGGTTTACTGCATTAGCTTTTAGTGAATATCAAGTTTTAGCTTTCATAGCATCAAGGTATTAGCACTTCCCAAACCACATGATCATTGTAAACATGAACTAAAGAATAACATTAAAACAACAAGATTAATCATATGACAAGAATTAAACAGGTGTATCTATTCCATAAGAATCCCTTGGCCGCCCGTGACCCTGGGCAAGGCTATCATGATAGTTTTTAACTCTGCGCAGAGGTGTACACTTTCACTGTGAGTCATGCTTTGCAATGAATCGGGTTTATAACTCCCTAGACACCACAAAACATATAAAGCCACCCGAGAGTTCGTCTAACAAGCAAGGAGACGCTTTGTCGTCAGATATAGGACACCCCCTTCCAACTGGCACATTTCATCACGACTATACACAAAGGACAGAGACTGCACTATACCCAATTCAGCTATCCCTCTCACAAGCTAGAAAAGGTCTCAACGGATAACTAGAGCCAGAGCCATATAGCCCTCACAGTTGTACTGTAAGTCCCGGATGATTCACTTACAGAATAAGTCCTTACGGAGAGAAAACTAGAGCACCATCTCAACACCATGCTCCTAGCCCCCTTAAACAGAATTGTAAAAGTTGTTTTAAGTCATCTTTCAACAATAACAAGGGCATCTTTAATCATGTTACAGGATCATGGTTAATTGAGCGCTAGCATAGTACTTCCCATATGCAAAACCCAAGTTAACAAGGAAAAAGGTAACAACACTCGGGTAATCCTCTCAGGGTAGCAAGACACATGCAATCATGACATGAATTATGATGTGTAGGTAACAAGGATTGTCCCAACTATACTTGCCTTAGACTTTCGATCCTTCTTCAAGTCCAAACCTCCAAGGAACTTATTCTTGATTACCACCTTTTTTTTTATCACCAACGTAAAGCTCACCGACTGGACACAATCATAGAACACCACACAAGAATCCAAGCACACATGCATAGCATACAATTTAAATTAGAACAATACGCCAGTCAAGCAAAAGATTTGAAAGCGAAACTACACATTGCTACGAGCACACAAATATGAAAACACACTAACCAGAGCTATGGTGCGAAAGAAACGACTACCGGATGATTTACTTTGAAAAGAAAACTACAGGCTTCATTTATTTCAATGATTATACAAAACATGTATGACAAAAAGAAAACTATAGGATCCGTTTGTTTCAATTATGTATAAAACATATACAAGATACCTAAAGAAATATCTAAGTTGAATTAAGTCAAATATATTTAAATTAGAAAACTAAAGTAGAATTAATTATTATAAACACACATATAGCATATTATACCAAAACATATTTAATTTAAATTTAATCAAGTTTACATTTAAATATAAAAGGTCAACATTGTTCTAATTTAGAAACATGTTTGCATAATCGTTAATCAATTTATAATATTTAAATATATCCAAAAGCATGGGGCACATAAACATGGATCGTTTTCTAACATGTAGATCACGTCGGCACAAGAAGCTACTGGAACGGATATGTCATGGTAATTATAAGAATATGTGTATTTCCTTTGTATTTCTGCATTTAATTTTGTAAAGGAAAACGGCCAGAAAATATATGAGGTCATCAAGGCTAGCATGTACGTCAGCAAGCTAGCAAGCAAAGAAGGCAACGCAATGGTCATGGCCGGCGATGAAGCTTCCATGAACTCAACCTATATATACACGTCTCGGTGTTGTGTGTTCAAAGCATAAGTATGGAGCGGCCATCAGATCGCAGCGAACTCACCACAAAGATTTTTGATGAACTAGAACAAACGTCGAGAGCAACGAGTTCGGACGGGCAACGATGGCTTCCTGCAAGAGTTCGGGGATGATGAACGACATGTACAAGGAAAAAGAGAGCGACGCACAGGAGAACAAACAGAGCGGGATCCTAGAACTTCGGAACCTCGACGTGATGCTCGGAAGTGGCCTTCGGGCGGTGGAGAACGGCATACAGCAGCCTCCACGGCGGTGGGCGGAGCTCGGCTATCGGCGGAACCCAAACAGCGGTCCTAGGGTTAGGCTAGGGCAGCACGGCTCCTGGGACCCGGGTTTTATTTGGGCCTTCAGGTGCGGACGATCCCGCACATCTCGGATCAGGCGGCGACTGCAGAGTCCGGGTCGATCCCGACTTGAGACAGAAGGAGGTGGCGCCGCGGGGTCCACCTGTCGGTGACAACAGCGAGGAAAGAGGCGCTGGCCTGTTGCTGTGCGGCCGAAACGGGCCGCCCAATGAACGAAACAGCCACGGGCCAAAAAGACGGATTGGGCCGAGCTGAGGAAAAAGGCCGACCTGAGGCTGAGCTGGGCTGTGGCCTTCGGGCGCGCGGCCACTGGGCCAACAGGCTGAAATGAGAGAGAGGGGAAAGGAATTAATTCCTTTTCCTTTTCTTTTTCCAAAACCGGGTTTTGCAAAGCAATTTCAAATAGACTTTGAATTCTTTTGCACTCTGAGCAAAAACCAATCATCACAAAAAAAAAATATATTATTTCCCTATGTTTTCATGAGCACAAAAATACAAAATTAAATCATTTTATCCCATTTGAAAAGTTTGCAAATTTTGGGGTGTTACACACAGGGAAGGGGGGTTCTACATCTGCCTGCCGAGTGAATCTAATGACCCTAACTTGTTAGACGAACTTTTGGATGGCTTTATATGGTTTCTTGTGCTTAGGGATTCATGACCCCTTAGCATATGGAAATCATGACTCACAGTGAAAGTGTACACCTCTGCGCAGAGTTAAAAACTGGTATACTAGCCGTGCTCACGGATACGAGCGGCCTTGGGGATTCTTACAGAATAGTTCATCACCATTGTTATATCATGCTTAATTATTGTTGATTATTATTATGCTCATGTTAATGCTATTCATTATCCTTATTACAATTGATCATTGATTCATTAATGGGATTTGGATTACCTTGATGCTACTCAATTGCTAATTATATGATGATTAAAAGCTAAACGCAGTTAAACAATGTCTAGCCTTTTTGAGCCTCATGAACCCTGTGTTATACTTGTTGAGTTCGACATGGACTCACTCTTGCTATTTCCCCAACACTCTAGTGTGTAATAAGATGCTACTCGGAAAAAGGACAAAGGTGTAGTGGAGTTTTCAGAAGACTAGTAGAAGTGCTAGGCATATGTTACCCCTAGTCAGCCGTCCCTGAGAAGAATGGAGCCCGAAGTTTAGTCACCGTTCTGCGATACTCTGATGTAAGTGTTAATATAGCTATGTATACGTATTATAATAACATTGTTTCTGATATTTTTTTTTCATTCTAGCATATGTGTGGACTTCCTGGGCACACATATGATTAGCCTGGTTTTGTTCTTTAGAAAACTGGGTGTGACAGAGTGGTATCAGAGCGGTGTTGACTGTAGGACGTATGCCAAGTAGCACTGGACGTATTCTAAAACTTATTTTACGATAAAACTATTTTGTCATCCCTTGACTCATTGATTTTGACTATTCCTCTTCCTTGTCCTGTTGTATCCTCTCCTTGATAGTTTTCCTTTGAGCTATTATTTCTTACTCCCTTGGATTTTGTTTTATGTTGTTTTTACTAAAAGTTTTCTGATCTTACCTTGTTCAAAAGTTCGATGGCCTTTCATCATCTCCAATGTGCCAATAGGATGACCACCATTATTGAAGAAGCACGTGTAGTACCGATGATGTGATGTGTGCTTGTTTTTCTTGATGTGTTGCTTGTGTGTTGTTCTTGTTCTCGTGTTTCAAAGGTAGGCCCGGAAGGTATAAGTCTTGAGAAGTAGCTCGATCTATGTTAAGTGGGGTAGTGACATCTTGTATCTTACTTATCTTTCAATCGATCCTAATTCATGCCATTTTCTCTTACACCGTTCCTGTTTACCCTTGGTTGTCATGCTACCTTATTAATCTCATCTTAATGGATGATCAACACATGAAGGACTTATCATTAGCAGCAAGCTTTAGAGAAAGTGTTGCCTTCAATGACATCGTCAGGTGAAACAAGATCTTTGTTAAGTGGGGTAGCATCTGCTATCAACAACAGTAAGTCCTGAATATCTCAAGCGACGAGGCATGAGGAGGCAAGAAGAACTCAAGATCAAACCTTATCTTTCTTGTCATCTTTTGGCTATCCTCGATCCATGTCTTATATCTCATCAACACAAAGCAAAGAAGCATGAAGACTTGAAGATTAGTGTTATCTATCTCTCTAGTGTCTTTGAATCTCGTTTCTACCTTATCCTGTTTTTTTTATAGCAGTCTGTCTTCCTTAGCTTATATCTATATTTTTGGATGCCCAAAAATCATGGATAAATTCTGGACAATAGTAGATTTTAATATCTTTCTCTGACCATAAGAACCACCCTGATATCTATTATGGTTTGGGATTTATGAAAATCACAAGGCGACGCATCTGTGCTGTCAGCAATCTGGAATAGTTTCTGTTGTGCACAGTTTTCGACTACCTTAACTGCAGAATCTGGAGAAGTGTTCTATAAGGAAGTTGTAGTAAATTTGATAAGCTTTCCAACGGTATAAGCTACAATATCATTGGATTCGTAGAACTCGAGATATAACTGTATTTCTGCACTGCTATTTTTCTGCTCGCGAGGAAGTGCGGGTTACTTGTTCTTGCATATGCTCATGAATCTCTTTGGGATGCCAGAAGGACACGATGGTAGTCATCACTCAGAAACAAATGCAAGCTATCCTTTGGTATACTCTAGTTGATCTCTTCTTAAGGGGAGTTGTCAAGCTAAAAGACGATACAAGATGGAGGTTTATATGTTCTATTTCGTCACCTGGAAGCAACAGCTAGCTACATGGTTGTAAAGTCACTATCGAGCACAAGTATTTTTTTTCTTAGGGTTGGTAACCTGTTGGAACCATTGACAAGGATCGTAAGGGTCTAAAGGACACCTTTACAAAGTTGGTTTTGAGTTTGTGACATCATCATTGGATAAGAGTTGCTCAGAGAAGCGTGAAGATTTGCAGATCAACTTTATCTTTCTCCCTAGTCTTTCCGAATCTCGGGACGAGATTCCTGTTAAGTGGGGTAGAATTGTCACGCCCCAAAATTTTTGATTTTAGGTTGTGCATAGAAAACATAAATTAAAATAAATGTTTTGATATTTGGATAAAATTTCCCAAGTTTAGTCTACGATAGCATCAATTAGTTATTGAAAAAAATAAGGATCTTTATTTTTTTTTTCTAAACTAATTAGATGGGCTTAGTTGATGTAATTTTTTCCATGGCTTGACTATGTGTTGTGAGTGCGTAGAGTTTCCAAAACACGTTTACAAGATGACCATTTATCTCCAGCTTTTCTGGAATCAGATTCCATGTTTCCCCGAGCTTAACTTTTTGATGGCACTTCCCAAAATCTTCTTTTCCTCCAAATAATTTAACTAGGTTCATCATGTTCCAATCTATCTTGAGATTTTTTGTGCTTTTGCTAAACTTTCTCTTTACTTTATTAATACGGGAATTCTTTCTCTCGCCCTGTCATTATCAACTCATCTCTCCTAGGTTTCCTGTTCTCTTTCCATAGTTTGGGTTCAAACCCCCCATGTCCGACAGTAGCCAAAGCCACTCTGACGTCCGTCCATTCGGCTTCTCACGTGCTTCGGTACGCAGAGCGCCAGAGCCAAATCCGATCGCCTTGTCCTCCTACATATACAGTGTAGCCTAATAGATCGAGATCGTCCTACAATGTATGAGGCCCCAATGTGCTTCGAGCAGATGCCCCATCCGCACACTCGCGACGACTTCTTCAACCATGAGATCAGAGAAGTGAATCATTATGACCGGCTGGTCAAGCTGATCGGCGCTCCTGGCCTGCAGATGTGTCCGATCGTCGTGCAACGTCGACTCCACCATCGGATGCCCTTCAATGCCCGACACCTCATCACGGCAGGCTAGATACATGCCTGATGCTGGAGCACCGCGACGACGGTCTGCTTCAACACACACAAGCGTGGAGTCCGTGCAGCCATACAAACCAATTATAGAAGTCATGAAGATATTACGGCTTCATGTGCCTGTACGTGCATCTTTTCAAGCAAACAAGCAAGGTCAAATTGTGGTGCATCAATGGATTGTCACATGAGCTATTGAGCGACGAGGCCATGCCAAGAGTTCAGGGTGAACACGTATGAGTCGTGATACACAATGCCTTGTCCGATTGAAGTAAATGTGGAAAGAAAAATATAATATAATATATAAAATAATTAATTATAAAGCTAGTCCATCTCAGCCCAAACTCTTTCCCTCTCTCTTTCACGTAGAGACTTGTTTCTATCGTTTTTCATCAGGCTTGCATCGAATCAAACTTATCCAAAATGTATTATATCATCCTTTGAAGGCAGCCCAATAGAAATCCAGCTTGGCTTGGCAGCGCTACATCTCCTTCCTGCAATATATGCCTGTACGTCTCCAACTCGGCTTGACTATAAAATATGATGCTCCGGCCTGCCTGCTAGCCCTGTTTTCCAAGCCCTAACTGACCAACGCACGCCGCCGCCGCCTCAATCTTATCCCATCGCTAGGAACTTCACCGCCGCTGCAGTGGGATCTCCCTCTCCATCGCTTCTCCGTTGCGGCCAATGGTTCAAAGAGCCTCCCGTGAATGTGAGAAACGCATCTCTGTTCTCTGTCTCACCCTCTCACAAATTCTCTGATCCACGGTGTCCCCGTTGCTTGCCAGGGAGCTTGTGTGTGCAGACACCGTCGCGACCTCATCGCAAACGAAGTCCGGCAATCCGAGCTCACGCCTCAAGGCCGACTTCAGGTGCTGTAGAGCCGCTCCAGCCATCGGGCTTGCTGTGTCTTGTAGCCGGAGATCGACTCCATGCCGTGCGTGTTCTGCTCTGCTCAGAATCCTACAGGGGTAAGTCATCACCGTGGATGTGTTCCTTCGCCTTGCCGTCGAATCTAATCATCATCTTCTGCTTGGCTTCCCTATGCTAGCTTGTGCTGGCCACCGCCGTTTGATATTGGCGAGCAGCTTGGTCGACTATGTCGCTGCTGCTTGTCCGGTCTGTGGATGTTGCTGTCGCTAGCCTTCACAAGCAGAACTCACCATCACGTACATGTAAACAAAAGGCCAGCAAGCAGATGCTATTTCTTCCATCGCCTTGACACAAGCGTCATGCATGCTTGATTAAAGCAGTCGGCCATGCATGAACGAAGCCACGTCAGGCATGCTATGCATATGTCTTGCCACCAAGTTTCCCGTGTTCCGTCGTTATGGTGTCGACATGCATGTTTTCGCTGGCCGCCGATGCGCTTTTATGGTCGTGGAAGCTGCAGCCACCATCGCAGCATCTCCATGATGCCGCATGATCAGTACTTTGCAAAGCCATCATTGCCATGGGAGGTGTGACCTGTGTGCTGCCCACTTTCTCCAAGATCAGTCGATGCCAATTTCGTCGTCATCGAGCGTTGTTAATTTCTGCCATCGACAATCGCCGGTGAGCTTTTCCGTCTAATCCTCTTGCTCTCAGCTGTCCGCTCTCACGTTCGCGTATATCCATATTGCCTCTGTTCCAAGTCGTTCTCATAGCGTTAGCTTCGTAGCGACGCGCTAGGCAAGATAGTGCTAACGTTCTTCATATCAAATATTTATGACTTTATTAAGTTAAATATTAATTTGATCAAAATACATGCAACTAGTTTCTAATTAAAAGCAAAATAGGTGTTAAACTCTGATATTTTATACATATAAATATTTATATGATTTAATTGCTATCATCAATGTGATTTTAAATTATAATTTGTCTAGCTGAACCCACGTCATATACAGTTATAGTTTAATTTGATTAAAAGGATACATGCATGTTTATAAATAAAACATGATTAGTTTTAATTTGACTTTTGAAATTAAATATGTTATATAATATGATTAGTCTGAATTAGTAAACTTTTCATAGTTTTGATTAATTCAAATTAATCAAGTTTGTAGTTGTTTCTTTTATAATAACAATATAAAATTCTCGGTAGTTTTTTTTACGATAGTTTCGTTATCGACGTTTCTTGTGTTCTCGTGACCGTAGCTGGTAGCTCTCTTTTAGTACGTTGTTTTCTCTTGTGTGATGTATTGTTTTTAATTGCTTTTATTTGCTGCTTGTATGTTTCCCTATGTTTGGTGCTTGCTATGAGTAGAACAAAAACCGTACGTAAGTGTTGCCAGAGACCAGAAGCTAAGTGGCAGAAGTTGCGAATGGAAGATAAAGTTGAGGCTTTTATGAATAAATTGCTTTGGGCGTAAAGCAAGTAAAAGGCAAGTATAACATGGGACTATCCTTGTTGTCCTATTCACAGAAAATATTATTCATATGCATGTGTCTTCCTTGACAACCTTAGAGATTATAACTTAGCGATTGATACCTTGATTCCTTGTCAACCTTTGGGATGCATTTGGGTATCTATTGCTAGTGCTTAATTATGAACAATGATCTTGTAATTTGACTAATGGATTATGCAATCAACCAATTAAGATGATGTTATTTCTGTTGAAAGGGGGCTAGAGCATGTGGGTTATATTGTTGCTCTGGTTACTCTCCATAAGGACTTACCTGTAAGTGATAACCGGGACATACAATACAGCTGTGAGGGCTATATGGCTCTGGCTCTAGTTGTTCAAGAGACCTTTTCTAGCTTGTTAGAGGTTACCTTAAATGGCGTAAGAATGGCTTGCCACGTTGGGTGTAGTGCGAGCCCCTGGCCTAGTGTGTATAGGCTGCGGTTGTTGTGCCACAGGGAAGGGGGGTTCTACATCTGCCTGCCGAGTGAATCTAATGGCCCTAACTTGTTAGACGAACTTTTGGATGGCTTTATATGGTTTCTTGTGCTTAGGGATTCATGACCCCTTAGCATATGGAAATCATGACTCACAGTGAAAGTGTACACCTCTGCGCAGAGTTAAAAACTGGTATACTAGCCGTGCTCACGGATACGAGCGGCCTTGGGGATTCTTACAGAATAGTTGATCACCATTGTTATATCATGCTTAATTATTGTTGATTATTATTATGCTCATGTTAATGCTATTCATTATCCTTATTACAATTGATCATTGATTCATTAATGGGATTTGGATTACCTTGATGCTACTCAATTGCTAATTATATGATGATTAAAAGCTAAACGCAGTTAAACAGTGTCTAGCCTTTTTGAGCCTCATGAACCCTGTGTTATACTTGTTGAGTTCGACATGAACTCACTCTTGCTATTTCCCCAACACTCCAGTGTGTAATAAGATGCTACTCAGAAAAAGGACAAAGGTGTAGTGGAGTTTCCAGAAGACTAGTAGAAGTGCTAGGCATATGTTACCCCCAGTCAGCCATCCCTGAGAAGAATGGAGCCCGAAGTTTAGTCACCGTTCCGCGATACTCTGATGTAAGTGTTAATATAGCTATGTATACGTATTATAATAACATTGTTTCTGATATTTTTTTTTTCATTCTGGCATATGTGTGGACTTCCTGGGCACACATATGATTAGCCTGATTTTGTTCTTTAGAAAACTGGGTGTGATAGCTATCATGGTGGTTCTTACGGTCAGAGAAAGATATTGAAGTCTACTATTGTCCAGAATTTATCCATGATTTTTGGGCATCCAAAAATAGAGATATATGCTAAGGAAGACATACTGCTCTTTAAAAGATAGGATAAGGTGGGAACAAGATTCAGAGAGACTAGAGAGATAGATAACGCTAATCTTCAAATCTTCATGCATCTTTGATTTGTGCTGATGAGATATAAGACATGGATTGAGTATAGCCAAAAGATGACTAGAAAGATAAAGTTTGATCTTCAGTTCTTCGTACCTTGTCGCTTGAGATTGATGATGGTAGCGGACACTACCCCACTTAACAAAGATTTTGTTCCACCTGGCAATGTCATTGAAGGCAACACTTTCTTTAAGGCTTGCTGCTAATGATAAGTCTTTCACTTAAAACTTACTAAACATACTTGATATGGGGGTGATGTCATCTAAGTTTTCATGAAACTAACTATAGACTTCCAACATCTCCTTCCTATGTTGTCCATGCTAACTTGTATAGAGTATGTTGAATTGAATGTTGAACTCCCAACTGATGATAGCTTGAAGTGAAGACCAGTCCTGACGAATACCTGAGCTTCTTATAGACGATCCAACAAAGCACTGATCCCAAGCAAACAACACTAGCACATGAGTAGACTTCCAATCATAGAGATAACCACTTCTTCCAAGTGAAGCACTAGGACATACGAAACCTTCATCTTGCAACACTCACAACTTTGCTACCCCCTTAAGAAAAAGAAACTAGGGGACACCAAAGTAACTTGCATCTCCTTTTATACTACATAACCATAATCATCTCTAATGTAAGATTCCAAGGCAAATTAATGAGATTCAAAGATATCCAATGATATATTCACTTATACAAGATAAGGAAGTAATGCACAAAATTTCTGGGCGAATTACAATTTTAGCAGTTTAGTAAATCTGACATATCTCGAGATACAGACATCCGATTAAGGTGATCTTTATATGGTTGGAAAGCTTACAAAATTATCCACGACTTTTATTCGCAACACTTTTCCAGATTCTGTCAATAAGTTAGTCAAAAACTGAACTTAACTGAAACTATTTCACGATTCCTGTCACACCCGGTTTTAAGGACAAAACCAGACATACACCATATGTGAAATAAAGAAAACAAATCTCACATATAGCCACAGATAAGTGGAATATCAAAAGACAAATGCTTAATATACATAACACAATAGTATAAAATATACCTTAAAGAGCAATACAGCGGAAAGACAACTCCGAACACCGGGTGTAGACCTCACTCCAGGATCAAACTAACTGGTTGATCACAAGCCTAACAATTCCAGAATCTAACAGTCTGGCACCCTTCCTGAGATGTGGGGAAATAGCAAGAGTGAGTCCATGTCGAACTCAACAAATATAACATGGGGTTCATGAGGCTCAAAAGTTTGACACGGTTTACTGCAATAGCTTTTAGTGAGTCATCTTTTAGCAATTGAGTAGCAACAAGTTTAATATAATCCCAAATAACCTCATGATCATGTAAACGAGAATAATGTATAGCAAGAAACAATAATCATTAATGAGCATTAATATCATCAGTGTTATCATTATCATCAATGTTCATCATTTATTCTGTAAGGGTCCAAGGCCACTCGTGACCGTGAGCACGGCTGTTATAACAGTTTTACACTCTGCAGAGGTTGTACACTTTCACTGTGAGTTATGATTACCCATATGCCCGGGATCGCGACTCCCAAAACACTTCCAAGGTGAGCAGGCAAGGAACCACTATGAAGCCTTTCAAAGGTTCGTCTAACAAGTTAGGGCCGCTAGGTTTCCGGAGTCAGTCCGTGTGATACACCACGCAGGGATCCACAGTCTGCTCTACCCCATTTGCGCCACAAGGGTAACCTCTAACAAGCTAGAAAAAGTCCTCATACTGAGCTAAAGCCAGAGCCATATAGCCCTCACAGTTGTACTGTAAGTCCCGGATGTTCGCTTACAGATAAGTCCTTAGGGAGAGAAAAACTAGAGCACCATAAAAACAACCAAATATGTTCTAGCCCTCTTGAACCATATTGCTTTAGAGCATCATTTAAACGTTTATTGCATATACCATTAGTCAAGTTACAGATCATAGTTATTTATCTTGAGCACTAGCATGAATACTACCCAATGCAATGTCCCATGGATGTCAAGGTACAAGATACAAAAACTAGGATATCCTTAGTGATAACAAGGTAGACACATGCACATGAATTAAGTATATTAAAGATGAATAGGAAACAAGGATAATCCCATGCTATACTTGCCTTAAATCAAGATCCTTCTCTGATCCAAATCTTCAATTAATAGCTTCTTGAATCTTCACGTAAATCTCACCGACTGGACGAAATCACAAAGCACCACACACGTATCCATACAATCATACACGAAGCAAACAATAGATCTAAATTAGAACAGTACACCAATCATATAAAAATAAATAAAAGAGTTTGAAACACGATTCTACGCATCACTACGAACACACAGACGCGAAAAGCACACTAATCAGAGCTACGGTTGAAAAGATACATCTACCGAAAGATTTGCTCATAGGAGAAAATATAAAACTATTAGCTTCATGAGTTTTAATTATATAATAACATATATAAAATATTTTATAAATACTATATACGGAATTAAGTCAAATTTAGATTCAAATTATGAAACTAAAGTAAAACAAATTATATTTTATTTACAAAACTCAGTTGCATAATTATTAATCAAGATATGACTTTAACCATAAAATTTCAGAATTAGTAATATGATAAACACTGTCACTAACGCGTAGATCTCGTTGCTATGAATCTAACGCAACTTGAATGAACTAAAACGGATCTAAAACGTAGAAAATATGATTTAAACAAGATTTACTTTATTAAAGTAATAGATTAAATCTTACGTTGGAACTTAAAGATAGAAAACCTAACCAACAGTAACACTAACAGTATAACAAGTTTGTAAAACTCTTCTACACGTTACTACGATCACATAGACATAAAGATCACGAAATTTGGATTTAAAACGTAAAAGTTATGAGTTTTCTAAGATTTCCTATAGATAAATAATTACTTTAATATAAACTCGAAAATAAATTATCTCAAACCTACTGTACAGTTCTATCATCATGTAGAGCTCTCAAATACGAATCTAACGCAATTTGAACGGATCAAATCGGACTTAAAACACAAAAGTTACGCATGAAATAAGATTCAGTGGCATTTCTGTGAATATTTGAACTCAAATTTGAATTAAAACAGTTTAAAATCTGAATTTAAATGTACTTTGGACTGGGCACACTAATTCAGGAAAATATAGGGTTTAAATCAGAAGAAAATAGGACCTAAAAGAAATTAGTTTGAACTAATTTGGATCGCAGGTTGATTCATTGGAAACCGAGGGGCTATTTTGTAAAATAGGCACGGCTGACTGCTGGGTTGACTCGGCTGCTGACCAGGCAAACACGTGGGCACATGTGATTGGCTCGGTGTACCACGTGGTGTGGGCGCTGCTGACCTGGCGAGGTGGACCGAGTCCACAAGTCCCAGTGGACCGGTTACACAGCGAAGGGGTACGGGCTTATCGTGGCCGTCCACGTCACATCTGACGGCGCAGGCATGTACGGGGGCAGTAGGTCGCCGGGGAAGTAGCACAGGACGGCGGCGCCATTGTTGCCGACGGCCCGAACTCGTCGGTGATCACCGGTACGGTGATTCCGGCCACCCTAGACCGAGCCGAGAGCACCTACGCGTAGCACAGGGTCTCGCGAATTCAATGGGGTGCAAATACGAGGGCCGAGAACATGCCGAAGCGGTTTCCTGCGGTGGCGCCATGGCCGGATGGAGCCCGAGCTCGCCGGAGCTTGCGAAGACGACCCTCCCGAGCACCGTTTGCCAAACCAAAAGCACCAGAAGAACGAGCACATCACGACGACCTTACCTCGCGCGAGAACGAAGCTGGAGAGGAACCGGAGGGCAGCGGCTAGCTCGGCAAGGCGGCGGTGGAGGCGGAGCTTCGACGGTGGCTCTCCCGGGACGTCGAGGCTAGGGTTTTAGGGGTCAATGAGGAGCGGGGAGGCACGGGGTTTCGTTTTTATAGCCCGGTGGCGCAAGGGAGCAAAGGAAAGAAAAGATTGGAGATCGATACGGATCGGGGAAGAGAGGGAAGGCGGCGTTCGGCCGGAGGAGGAAGAAAGGAAGGTGGAAGGAGACGCTGACAGGCGGGTCCCACATGTCGGCGACTCAGAGGAAGAAACACGCTCGCGCGGAAGATGGCGGGCGCGGGAGAAGTGGGCCGCGTGCTAGCAGGCCGGGACGAGCTCTGGGCTAAAAACCGAAAGAAAATGATTTTCCTTTTCTTTTTCTTTTTCTAATTTTTCAAAGTAAATTTTCAAATGATTTTCAAATCCAAATTTGAATTTGATCAAACCACTCATCTCAAAAATTTAAATGCAACAGCATGAGTGCACAAACATGTTTCTACTCTTATATTTGATTTTAAAATTTATAAAAATTATTCTTATTCTAAATTTGCATGCTCACAAAAATATATAAAAATCATATTTTTCCTATTTTTCATTTCTTCAAAATTTTAGGGTGTTACAATTCCAGACTGCACAGTGACCCCAACTTGGAACAGGTATATCTCTTCGCTCATAATAGATAATAAGGTAAGTCCTGTGGGTTTGGAAATATACAGAAGTCTAGTTATTCCCAGTAAAATTTCATAAATTTCTCATGTCCATATCTTGAGATATAACAGAAAAATTGCAGACTGCTATAGAAATCAGCATGCGGAGTATTACGTAAAACCTACCTCACTTAACATGGATCGAGCTACTCCTCAAGACTTATACCTTCCGAGCCACCTTTGAAACACGAGAACAAGGCAACACATAAGCAACACATCAAGCAAAATGAGCACACATCACATCATCGATACTACACGTGCTTTTTCAACAATGGTGGTCATCCTAAGAGAAAAGTATGGATGATGAAAGGCCATCGAACTTTTGAAAAAGGTGAGATCAGAAAACTTTTAGTAAAAACAACATAAAACAAAAACCAAGGGAGTAAGAAATAATAGCTCAAAAGAAGCTATCAAGGAGGGGATACAACAAGACAAGGAAGAGAAAATAGTCAAAATCAATGAGTCAAGGGATGACAAAATAGTTTTATAGTGAAATGAGTTTTAGAATACGTCCGGTGCTACTTGGCATACGTCCTACAGTCAACACCGCTCTGATACCACTCTGTCACACCCGGTTTTCTAAAGAACAAAACCAGACTAATCATATGTGTGCCCAGGAAGTCCACACATATGCCAAAATAAAAAAGTATCAGAAATAATATTATTATATAACGTATACATAGCTATATTAACACTTACATCAGAGTATCATGGAATGGTGACTAAACTTCAGGCTCCATTCTTCTCAGGGACGGCTGACTGGGGGCTCCGTATGCCAAACACTTCTGAAAGACTTCTGGAAACTCCACTACCTCTTTATCCTTCACCTAAGCAGCACCTCACTACACACTGAGGTGTGGGGGAAATAGCAAGAGTGAGTCCATGTCGAACTCAACAAGTATAACACAGGGTTCATGAGGCACAAAAGTCTAGACACTGTTTAACTGCGTTTAGCTTTTATCTATCATGTAATTAGCAATTGAGTAGCATCAAGGTAATCCACTTCCCATTAATGAATCAATGATCAATTGTAATAAGGATAATGAATAACATTAACATGAGCAAAATAATAGCAACAATAATTAAGTATGATATAACAGTTATGATCATCTATCTGTAGATGTTCCAAGGCCGCCCGTATCCATGGGCACGGCTAGTATACTAGTTTTTAACTCTACACAGAGGTATACACTTTCACTGTGAGTCATGATTTCCAAATGCGTGGGGAAATCAAACCCAAACATCGGAGAACCATATAAAGCCATTCAAAAGTTTGTCTAACAAGTTAGGGCCATTAGATTCACTCGGCAGGCAGATGTAGAACCCCCTTCCCAGTGGCACACAACTCGCAGCCTATACACACAAAGGACAGGGGCTCGCCCTACACCCAACGTGGCAAGTCGTTCTTACGCCATTTAAGGTAACCACTAACAAGCTAGAAAAGGTTTCTTGAGCTACTAAAGCCAGAGCCATATAGCCTCCACAACTGTACTATATGTCCCGGATGATCACGTACAGATAGGTCCTTATAGAGAGTAACTAGAGCATCATAAAACAACATAGTGCTCTAGCACCCTTTAACAGGATTTAAATCATCTTAAGAGTTGGTTGTTTATTTCATTTACCAAATTACAAGATCAATGTTCATAGTTAAGCACTAGCAACAACTACCCAATGCATACCCCAAGGTTGTCAAAGAATCAGGATAACAATCACTATGTTATAATCTCTAGGGTTATCAAAGTGGACACATGCGTATGAATTTGATTATTGTGAATAGGTAACAAGGATAGTCCCATGTTATACTTGCCTTGATCAAAGCTTTCCGGATGATACTGCTGATCTGGCTCAAAGTAATACTCCTAATTGTCAAGAAACTGCTCACCGTCTATACTCGATCATCAAGCATCAACACACAATCATCCGAGCAATCATACATGAAGCAAACAAAGAGACATAATTAAAATAGTATACCAACAGTAGCAAAACAGTATAAAAAGTTTGTAAAACTCTTCTACACGTTACTACGATCACACAAACGTAAAGATCACGAAATTCGGAGTTAAAACGTGAAAGCTATGAATTTTTTGAGATTTCCTATAGATAAATAATTATTTAAATATAAACTCGAAAATTAAATTTCTCAAACCTACTGTACAACTATACTAACATGTAGAGCTCGCAAATACGAACCTAACGCAACTTGAACGGGTCAAATCGGAGTTAAAACGAAGATTTTATGATCAAAACAAGATTAGTGGCAAAACTGTAAATAGTATCATCTTCTACCTTGGGCTTGGAGGAGCTCCGGTCAGCCATGGTGGGACCTCGCCGGAGAGAAGCAAGATGAGATGTGAACTCGATGAAACGGCGATGGATTCACGCAAACAGATATACCACGGTGTAGAGAACGACGTGGGCTGCCTCTTGGTGGTGGTGGATGGCGTCGGGACGCGACGGTTTGGCCGGAAAAGCTCGTCGGAGAGTTCGCCGAAACGCAAGCTATAGATACAGAACTTCGACGAGAGGTGGAGGGAGCTACGTGCGTTGGCTCGCGATAAGAGTTGTACTTCTGAAATCAGGGCGTCGAGGGCTACGCCGGCATATATATATTCGTAGGGTTTGGAAACTTTTCGGAATTTCTTAATTTCGGGATTATTTTAATTCCGCGAATAAAATAATTTCACAAAAACTAAAATTACCTTTTTGGCCGTGAAAAATAGTCCGGAGCTCAGAAAAATCACGGGAAAAATCCTGGAGACTCTTGGAAAGATAAGGAACTCAACTAAATAGGTTTGGACTCATGAAAAGATTGATGAAGAGATCAAGGAAAAATATTAAGCTCACAGAAATTGAAAATTTAAATCCAGAAAATGCCAAAACGTTTTCCGATGAGAAGTAAACGTTGTCCTATGGTATTTTGAAAAATAATAGCACTCACCAACACCAAAGACAAGCATCACACAAACACCACATTATCAAATTAATATAGAAAAGTTTAAAACCATAATTTTCTATATTTAAATTAGCAGCAACTTAACTTATCTAATAAATTTATTCAAATATTGAAATCATTTATTTTATTTAGTGTTTTCTAAGCACAATCTAAAATTGAAAATTTTGGGGTGTGACATCTAGCTAGGCTTGCGTCCTACAGTCAACAAAAGCTCTGATACTAATTTGTCACACCCATTTAAAGACCAAATAGAATGCATACTCTTATGTGTGCCCAGAGATCAATCACACATAAGCTGACAAATTATAAAGGGAGTATCATTACAAATGTTATTACATCATGATTATTACACAAATGTAGCAGAAAGCAAAAAGGTAAATCTCTCATGGTAGCTCCAAGCACAGGCACATTGACTGGTTGACTGCAAGTCTAGTAATCTTCAGGGAAGTAGGAGTAGTAGTCACTATTTGCACTATCTGTTACCTATCCGGGATTTTTATCCAAGTAAGAAAAATAAACAAGCGTAAGTACATCTCGTACTCAACAAGTGTAACATGGGGTTCATGAGGCTCAAAGGCATGAAATTGGTTTATCAGCATGTAACTTTTAGTTGGCATAATTTTAGCATATCAACAGCATCAAGATGTCTCAATATAAACAATAAACATATGATCCATGTGAAATGAGTAACGAATAGCAAAAACATATTCATTATTAATGATCAACTATTTCATAAGGGTCCAAGGCCACTCGTGACCATGAGCACGGCTGTTATAACAGTTTTACACTATGCAGAGGTTGTACACTTTCACTGTGAGTCGTGTTGCCTATCTGCCCGGGTTAATTACTCCCAAAACACTTCCAAGGTGAGCAGGCAGGAAAACACTATGAAGTCTTTCAAAGGTTCGTCTAACAAGTTAGGGTCATTAGATTCACTTGGCAAACAGATATAGAGCCCCCCTTCCAAATGGCACAATGACACGCAACCTATACACATAAGGACAGAGGTTGCACTACACCCGATTCGTCAAGCCATTCTTACGCCAAAAAGGTTACCACTAACAAGCTAGAAAAGATCCTTCTATATGACTAAAACCAAAGCCATATAGCCCTCACAGTTGTACTATAAATCCCGAATATTCACTTACAGATAAGTCCTTAAGGAGAGAAACTAGAGCACCAAAAATAACCCCCTGCTCTAGCCCTCTTTAAACAGTAATCAAAAGTCATCTTTTAATGTTTATTGCATATTCCATTAGTCAAATTACATGATCATAGTTCATGTTAAGCACTAGCAATGCTACACAATGCAATATAATAGGTGTCAAGATATGAGATCAAAACTAAGTCATCCTTATCAAGGGAATATATGCATAATGATTATATTTGCTTATTGTGAATAGGACAACAAGGACAATCCTATGCTATACTTGCCTTGCTCAAACTGGTCCTGAGGATCTTGCTCGAAGAAAAACTCTGGGTCTCCAACGAATTGCTCACCGTCTATACTTGATCAACAACGGCAACAACATTCATCCAGAAACAATCATGCATAAACAAACAAGACTATAATTAGAACAGTACACCAACAGTAATAAAATAAGATAAAAAGTCTTTAAAATGAATCTACAACTCGCTAAGATCACACAGACGCGAAGATCACGAAAAGCGGAGCTAAAACGACGAAGTTATGAATTTACAAAGATTTCCTATAGAAAAATAATTACTTTAATTCAAACACGAAAATAAAATGTTACAAACCTACTATACAGTAGTACTATCACGTAGAGCTTGCAAATACGAACCTAACGCAATTTGAACGGGTCAAATCGGAGTTAAAACAGAGATTCTATGCTTGAATTAATCTAGTGACAAATCTGTAAATAAGTGAAAACATATTTCTGAAGTTACCGTGATAAAAATACGCTTTATGAAAAAGAAAACGTAATTCGGGAATACGCCATGGAATGTGGGTTCGATATATAAAAATTACAGGGGCTCTTTAACAAAATTGCCGGCCGAACCGGTATCTTCAATCCTCAACCATTGGATTCGATTTGAACGGATCAGATCTAGTCAAGAGAGAGAAAAAGAAAAACGCCGGCCGGCTATAGTGGTCCGACGGCGGCGCCATGGCCGGACTTGGCCCAAGCTCACCGGAGTTCGACGAAACGGCTTCACCGACCACCATCCGACGAACGGGAAGTACAGGGAGAAAGAGCAGGACACGGCAAGCTCCCCTAGGGCAAAATCGGAGCCGAGGACGAACCAAGGAAGGCACGCGGCTCGGAGAGGCAGAAACTAGGGCTCATGCTCGCGGTGACCGGTTTCTCGAGCACCACAGCAGCTTCGAGAGGATGAGATGGATGCGGAGGGGTGCGGCACCCGGCTTATATAGCCCTGGAGCGGTTCCAAGAAAGGAAAGGGAAAGATTGGGGCGCAGATTCGGTCAGTGGCAACATGGAAAGGAAATCCAACGCCGGTGTGGCTTGAGGAAGGAGGTGACCCTGACGTGTGGGCCCGCGACATCAGCCAGAGAGAGAGAAAGGGAGGGCGTGGCGCGCGTTGGGCCAGCGGCTGGGCTCGGCCCGTGACGCGAAACAGGGAGAAGGGAAAGCGGGCCGCGCACGGGGTGAGAGGCAGACGCGGGCGCGCGCTGCTGAGCTGCGACCTGGACGGCCCAAAAGAGCGAGGCACTCGGCTGAGCTGGCCAAAAGCCGAAATGAGAGAAAAATCCTTTTCTTTTTCTTTTCCAATTTTTCAAAGCCATTTTCCAAAAGATTTTGAATCCTCTTTTGAATTTGAATCAAACCACTCAATACAAAAATTCAAATGCAGCAGCATGAATGCTCAATCATGTTTCTACCCTTATATTTGATTTTAAATTAATAAAAATTATTACTTTTCTAAGTTTGTATGCTCACAAAAATACATAAAAATCATATTCACCTATTTTTAAATCATGCCAAAATTTTAGGGTGTTACAATAGATCATGATAAGATATAAAAATTGCTGTTGAGAACTTTTTCATTTAAAATAATATTGTTTTGAAAGTTTAGTTTGAAGTCCATGCATATTGAAATTCAAAGTTTTCAAACGACCTCGGATGGAGAAACGACGACAACCAAAGTTGTAGATCTCAAAGAGTTATATAATGTTGTAGTTGATAAATTTTTATTTGAAATCATTTATCATTGAAAATTAATTTGGATTTCTCATATTTGAAATTCAAAATTTTCAAACGACCTCGGATCCTTGTTCGCTTATCTTATAAGTCGTACTTTTTCGACCAACGAACAGTATTTTTCTCTCACAACAAATCAGCGAATAGTACTTTCAGCCATGACTTTTCAGCCATGCGAACCGGGCCAAAGAAAGGGGCCAAAACCAAAGTTATATTACTTAGTGATATCTACAACTTTGCAGTTGAAAAACTTTGTTCTTTTAAATTCGTTTATGGTCCTAAATACTTATTTCAAAACCGGGTAAAATGAATATAAGGGGAGTGTTTGTTTGTGCCTTCTAGTCACAAGTGACTTTTGCGTGGTGTGGTCAGGGCAGCTACGCGCAATGCTTGAGGTTGCGGGTTCGCACCCCCATGGCCACACGCGCGTGTATTTTCACGTGAAAAATCATATGACTTGTGACTTGCGACAATAGATGCATGTGGTTGCCTGGTGGGGGGCCTCCCTGAATTTAAAATGTGTACACGTGTTATTTCATAATTTAATGATATAATTAGCTAGAGTTAGAGAGATAAGCAAATTAAGGATATGAAGAAATTAGGGTTTTGGTTATGAAAAGTAGAAGTAAAGTGTTTGTTTGATCAATTGGATAACCCAATCAACCATTACCCTTTATATTTATGGGGTGGAAAAGTCTCGCCTTGAATTGTTACAGCTCAATTCACTGAAACCAAAAAGCCCGGTTTGTCACATCGGATGGCTTAGTTTTTCCTACGAAACACAGCAAGTGACACTTTTGGTGGTCAATACACTATAGAACACAGAGTAAACAGTTCCACTCACAAAAAAATGATTACTAAAGCTTTGCAGGTGTAGTTTTAATTTACTTCATGTAAATTAAGTTAAGTCTTAAAAGATTTGATAAAAATAAATGTGAGCTATAGTTGCACCATTGCAAAATGGCACTTGAACCATCACGCTGGTAACCTAGGAGTATATATATGCATGGGAATTGCCCGTAACGCATGGATGGGCAGATGGTATTTGACAATTTCTTTTTTTTTTTTGAGAATTATACACAGTACAACGTAGATGCCCACAAGACGCACGCACACTCACCCTTTATGAACACATACGCGAACTCTACCCTTATAAGCACCTCTGAATGATTGAGCCGGCAGATCTCAAGAGTTCGCTGACAATTTATTTCTTGCCATAGCCATTCTTTGAGGTTGTTTTCATGCAGATTCATTTAATGTATATATTTGACAATTTATTTCTTGTAGAATGTATGCTTAATTGAACCCAATATTTGACAATGTTTGCTTCTTTTCCTCAAATAAGAACTTCAAGAGCAGTGAAGGAGTTCTAAATCATGTCAACAATCCATTAGCTATGTCTACTCTACAGATTGAAGAGGAATATAAGCAGCTGATGGGTATATGAAGGAAAGGCCGTTAACTTATAGCTGGTGCATCTAGTGATGCAGAGGTCCACTCAAGAAGGTCTCCATCATCTATTTCCCTCCATATATTGGCAAAAGAACAGTTAACTTATCACTGTGCTAGAGAAGCAGAGGCCTGAAGTTGTTCTTACCTAAAAAAGTTGTGTTGATTGTCCTTTACTTCTCTTTTCAGCAAACCTATCGAGCCAGATCGCCTGTTTGACTATCTACCGAAGTCTCTGCGGCCAACAAAAGGTGACCACGAGACCGATGGTGGCAGCTGTTCTGTTTATCCATCCAAAGGCATGGAGACTGACGTATACTGGACCCCAACAGTCCAACACTAATTCCTTCCAGAATATTGCCTTTCATGAATGACATAGCTCAGCAGTTGGTTCAGGCTGGAAATCAGAAAACTTGCTACAAAATCTACAGGTAGGCTTTGGTTTTCTCTATTATTGTTTTACATCTAGTTGGAGCTCGTTCCTTCTCCAGCGCACTTTGTGTCCTTTGGTTATATATATATATATATATATATATATATATATATATATATATATATATATATATATATATATATATATATATATATATATATATATATATATATATATATATATATATATATATATATAGTATTACTATATGATACCTGGGTACCAAATAATATTCAGTACCCAGCATCTCATTAGGCAGGCTGGCAACAGGCCCACTCCCTCGCTCAGGCCCAGGGCCGGCCCAGGTTTTTGTGCCGAGGTAGTGGGTATCCCAGCTCCCGACCCACGTTCTTTTGCAGTTGCTCAGACGGTCAGACCCGTCCGCTCGTCTTGCTGTGCCTCTCGCCCCAGCCCCGCCGCCGCCGCCCCTCACCCCGGCCCCTCCCGGCTGGCGGCGGCCCACTCCCCTCCACCTCCCCACCGCCGTCCCTTCTACGTCATGCAGCAGGCGATGGTGGAGCACCCCTGGGAACCGCTCATCTTCCCACGGGTGGCAACGGCGAGATCCGAGCGGGCGTCGGTACCAGGAGGACGTCGCCGACCTCACGTGGCTCGACCTGCACGACACCTAGCTGCCAGTGATGGAGAACCACGGCAGCAACGCCTGCTGCGCTGGATTCCACTCCCTCAACGCCACCTCGTTTTCCAGGTGCCCCTCCTCCCGCTCGCTCCAGAGTCTCAGATGGTATGCAACCAGTCACTGCTCCTTCCTTACTGTCCGCCTCCATTCTTCCCCCTCCATTGCTTGTTTCAAGTGAGCATTGCTGCTGCTACTGCTACGATTATATATATATATAAAATCACAGTATAAAGCTCATGTTCATGGACTATATTGGTTCCGTTTTTTCCTTCTCTAATTTGAAGTTCGTTGAATTGTTGCAAGCATAGCATGTACATCATTCCTAAAATCATCATTACATCTGAATATTTAATTTATTGTGGAAAAAAAATTTCACAAATGGCTAATTATTACTAGAAGAGGGATGCTGATATACTATTCAGATATATTCAGTTGTTCTATATATATAGTTCGCTGGATCTCTCTTCTTACCAGCAACAAGACCTAAAATGATAACTAAGAAAAGATTAACCATCAAACTTGTTACTAAACATATTTACTATTCAGACTGATGCAATTAAAATTTATCTGAACCATATTTTCTGAAGCAATTAAGTGTTGGGAAACTTGCATACTAACCTAAATTATTGTTTAAAAAATAACGAAGGGATATCTGTTTCACAATCTAGTAATCTGCAATGCTAGTAGAGTAAGTCAGTAATCCCATCGAGATATGATTTGGCTATCAACACTTGCTGATGCGACAACAAATGGCCAAACGAATAATCTTGCTGTTCTAGGTAACTTATAGAACAATCATTCTAACTTAGTTTTTCCGTAAAGCTCGTCATTCTTATTCTAGTAGTATATTAGATTGGCATGTAGCCTTATAGTTCTGTAATTTTGCATTTTTGCTCCATGCATCTGATGTGAAAATGGAATTCTTGCTTTGTCAGGCTTGTAAAAATTGTGAGTAGAATAGGAAATGTTATAAATTAATGTGAACATACCCTTTGTGATGCAAATAAAATAATTAGCCTTCAATTATTCAGCACTGCTTTTCCTTTCAGCTCTATTCTAATTTCGATTTTACTTCGTTCTTTTTAGCTTCAGGGTTCGGACTATAGCCCCTTGTCCTTTATGCAATGCTGAATATCTAGAAGCCAATGACTGTGTAGGGCTGTGGTGTTAGGGCCTTCAGTAGTGGACTGGTGCCTGTTGGCCAGTGCAAGCTTCTGGAGCATTTCTTGGTAATCTATCATGCCACGTTTTCTTGTTGTATGGAAGATTTTTGCTTCGATGAGCCACTAATGTTGTGTGCTTCAGCTATTGTTTTAAAAGAGTTTGTGCTCAGTCTTGCATGTACTTGATTATATCCTCTTAGTTGACAGAATTTATCCAATTGATGGGGTTTTACAGGAAAATTGATTTTAATCCTGACATTTAAGTTTCTCATAGTCATAGTAGATGATGTTTATTTGCTACAAGCATAGTTTTAGGAGAACTAGACAAGTCAATGTTGATTTTACTCCAAATGTTTTCATGATTGAGCTACTTGCTGGACTAATTGTAGCAGATGGCGTTTTATTTGCTACAAATATAATTTATTATTAACTCCCAGCTTGTTGAATAACTATTCATCATGTCAGCCAACTATTTCGCATTCTGCAACTGTAATCAAAACCCTGCAGTAGTAAAATTGCAGCTGGTGCCTATGCTAAGCATATGAATCTATTTCATAGACTATAGCTTCTCCTGTCACTGGCATGTCCATCTTGAATGTGCAGTGGGTGTGTCCATCCCTGAAGGCCTGAACCACAGATAAACAGGTTAGTGCATATCTGTTGAAGTGTTTACCATTATTTTTGTTCAATTGTGGATTTTTTTTATGTATCTGAATAATTCCAGATTCCATCTTCTGTGGGCTGCTATCTATCTTATTATAATTTATAGATTATACCTCTACTAGTTCCTATTTAATGTTATAGGATGTTGGTCTTATCTCAGATATTCTTGTTAGGTCTATAATGATTGGCATTTTAGAACACATTTGTTATAGAATCCTATCTAAGATTAGTATGCTATCATGATTTAGGGCTATTCTGAATTTTCATTTGACATGCCATGGCTTGAAATTGGGGACAGATACCTTTGTGATAATGCAGCACAATTATCTCTGTTTTGATAGTTTGTGAGGCTGCAATGTTGCGTCACTGGAGTTTTGGCTTGTAAGCTGGCATCCCTAACACAAGGTTTAAACTCACATTTGCTTTCAATATAAGCACAACATTTCCAAAACATGAAACAGTTCCTGATTCGATCTTTAATTCAATTTTGTTATTTAAAATCAGTGTAGTCTGTTTCGTATTAGCCTCAAAATAGAAACCGGCACAAAACACAAGTCATGTATCCATAGTTGGAAAAAAAATCGTGAGCAATTGTCAGGCGCACGCTCGGTCCGACGGGGATGCACGTGCGGGGCTGTAGGAGGCTGGGTACCAAATAACTCTATAGTACCTGGGTACCAAATAGGGTTGTTCTTAGTTGTATATATATATAATTCAATTCAATCTATGTCCCCTTCTTCCTTCATCAGAGATTCCCATGCTTCAGCACTAGAAGTGAGCCTTCAGAAGTTAGGAGTGGAAAAGCTTACCAAAGATGATGTACAAAAATGCATTGGGAGGCTTTGGAGGCTAAAATTGGAAACTAGATACACTTTATGCGAATTGCGGTGATGATCCTTCTTAAAATGTACTCATGTTGTGTATGTCCATTTCATTATCAAGCTAACAATGTTATGCTTTTCTAACAGGTCAAATTATTACTATCAGATTTTTTATGGTGTCAACTTTAACAAGGGCCATTGTTTTGCTGAACTGACAGCAAATAGTATTATAACTCTTTTCAGTTTTGGAGATGCTGTTGCTAAAACCAAAAGTGTCACACCCAGTTTTGCAAAGAACAAAACTAGGCTTGTCATATGTGTGCCCAGGAAGTCCACACATACAATAACAGAATAAAAATATCAAAACAATGTTTATATAAAGCGGAATACTTACTATATTAACACTTACAACTATCAGAGTATCGCAGAACGGTGGCTAAGCTAATGCTCGGGCTCCATTCTTCTCAGGCTGACTGGGGGCTCTGTATGCCAAACACTTCTGATAGACTTCTGGAAACTCCACTACACTTTAATCCTTCTTCTAAGCAGCACCTCACTATACACTGGAGTGTGGGGATAATAGCAAGAGTGAGCACATGTCGTACTCAACAAATATAACATGGAGTTCATGAGGCTCAAAAAGGATAGACACTGGTTTACTGCATTTAGTTTTTAATTATCACAGTTTTATCATATAAGTAACATCAGGTTTGCATTAATCCCACAATAAACATATGATCAATGTAAAGATGAATAATGAATAGCAAGAACATACTTATAGTCATTAGTGATCATCTATTCCGTAAGGGTCCAAAGCCACTCGTGACTGTGAGCACGACTGTTATAACAGTTTTACACTATGCAGAGGTTGTACACTTTCACTGTGAGTCGTGATTTATCCTTTCGCCTGAGGTGATCAGCCTCTTGACCCACTACCAAGGAAGGTCGGCAGGGTTCACTATGAAGTCTTTTAAAGGTTCGTCTAACAAGTTAGGGCCATTAGATTCACTCGGCAAACAGATGTAGAGCCCCCCTTCTAAATGGCACAATGACGCGTAGCCTATACACATAAGGACAGAGGCCGCACTATATCCGATTTGTCAAGTCATTCTTATGCCATGAAGGTTACCACTAACAAGCTAGAAAAGGTCCTCATACTTGACTAAAGCCAAAGTCATATAGCCCTCACAGTTGTACTATAAGTTCCGGATGTTCGCTTACAGATAAGTCCTTAAGGAGAGAAACTAGAGCACTAAGAAAAATAGCATCATGCTCTAGCCCTCTTTAAGTAGTAATCAAAATGTCATCTTTTAGTGTTGTTGCATATTCCATTAATCATATTACAAGATCATAGTTTATGCTCAGCGCTAGCAAAAGCTACCCAATGCAAAATCTCATAGGTGACAAGGTATAGATCAAAACTAGGGAATCCTTAATGGCAATTCAATATAGACATATGCAATATGAATTTATGTGATTAAAGTGAATAGGACAACAAGAAAATCTCATGTTATACTTGCCTTTTCCCAAAGTTAGCTGCTTAGAATCTCCGGTTGCTATCTTCTGGTCTTAAGTCCTTTTGCTTCGACTGTCGGTCCTCAGCTCCTCGTCTTCAGTGCTAATTAACCAAACTTCTTCTACTCGCAGCAATCAAGTAGAACAAACAGACAATAAACACAACTAAGAACAACACACCAAACAAACGAGATACTTTAAAAGAGAACGTACTAAATAATACGGTACATTGCTACGATCGCTAAAACACAAGAACGACGGATAACAGAGCTACCATCAAAGAGGACACGCGACTATCGAGGAGTTTACAACAAATCAGAGAAGACAAATTATACGTTTGATTTATTTTAGTTAATGAATTAAGGTGATATACTTCTAGAGAATTATGCTAAAGTTAAATTAACCAATTTACATTGAATTATAAAAGATGAAGTTAACTTTATTCATATTTTATTTATAAATATTTATTTAGTGTTTAAGTCATTTAAACATTTATAAATTAGAAAGCATAAAGAAGGTGATAACAACTAATCGAATCATTATATGTTTCTTGCATAAACTAAACAAGTTTTATTTAAGAAACACTTAAGTTCTTATTAATCATGATAGCATTTGATTATTTATAAAAGACAAATTATAAACCAAAATTACTTTTAATTTGAAAAGACAATAGATAAATATTAGTTAAATTAACTACATGCTTCGTGTTTAACTAAACTAATTATGATTAAGAAACATTTAAGTTAATATTAATCAAGTTAACATTTATTTAAGAATGTTCTATGTATGAACCTAAGTCGCTTCTAATTTAAAAGAGCATGACATAAACATTAATCAAATAAACATAATTTAATTTGTAAACACATAACGTGACATGGTAAACAACGTTGCTAATGCGTCTCTTACGCCAGCATAGTCACGAAGCAACAAGAATGAAAATATACCCCTATGTAGCTTTTAGTTAGAAAGCTGTTAAATAAATATTAATCAATTTGTATTTAAATAGATAAATTCATACTTGAGTGACATCACAAAAACTATCGCTACTGTATAGAGCACGACGCTACGAAACTATCGCAAGAAAGGATTTACAAACCTAGATTGTTTTTAATCATAGAACTAATTGCATGTCAATTAAATTAATATTTAATTTATATATGACTAGCATGTAACACGTCTACACCGATAGCATGTAGCTTCAGTTGGCATGATCGTAAAATCACAAGAACGAGTTACTACACTAGGTTGCTTTTAATTAAAATGTATTAAATAAATATTGCACGTAAATCAATAAATTCATAATTAGGTGACACGATATACATCAGCACTACTACGTAGAGCGCAACTATACGAAACTAACACAACTAAAACGGAATTAAAACGAAGAAACGACAAAGATATTACGAACCAGTGGCAGAACCGCAAATACTTCATCTTCTACCTCCATCCATCCGAAGGGCCTCGGCCTAAGGGCGATACGAGAAGGAGGAAAAATATCTAATTTACTACACAAGAGATTTCCCAAACTAGGGGCTCCTCCACGGTAGTTTTGGTGTGCTTTGGCCATAGGGTAGGTACATACTTATAGGGAGGAAAACTCTCCCCCTTCACATCAACTAGCAATATAGTACTAATTGATGTTGTACCCTCCATCTTTACTAATAGGCCTAATTAATTATTAAAGTCCATTAGTAAATAAATGCATAGGCCTTTGAGATTTATTAGGATTATTGCACATGGGCTTTGAGCATTGGGAAAAATGTGATATTTATTTATTTTCGGAATTAATTAATTTCATGGATAAAATAATTTTAGAAAAGTTTAAAATTATTATTTAAGCCATAAAAAATACTTCGAAAGCTCTAAAAATTCAGGAAAAATTCTCAGAGACATTATGAAACAGAAGGAACCCAAATAAAGTATTTGGAGCTCATGAAAAGATTGGTGAAACGATCAAAGAAAAAGATTAAGTTCATGGAAACTGGAATTTTAATTCGAAAAAGGCCAGAAAAATTTCTCAAGGAGAGATAAACGTCGCTCTATCGTACTCGTAAACCGTTTGCACTTATAAACACCAAAACAAGCATCACATCAACCAAAGCCCGTCAAGTTAATTCTAAAATAATCGAAAAGCACCATTTTTCTTTAATAAAAATATATGAAATCTAAACTAATGACAAGTTCTATTCAAATATTAAAATATTTATTTTTGTTAGTATTTTCTATGCACAACCCAAAATCAGAAATTTTGGGATGTCACAAAAAGATCCCCTGAAAAGCAGTTTGTGTTACTCGACATGTATGAAGTAATGCGTGAACTTCAACCAGAGGTATTCTGGAAGTACCTTATAGAGGCCACTTCCCAAATCTTACATACTTTTCTATATTGCTGCGATTCTAAACTATTTGATTTTGATGATCATTACAAAGATGTCAATACTACCTTTGTTTGATCCATTGTTTTTATCAGATTGAGGAAATATTTGAAGGCAAACCTTGCACTGAGATGCGTGAAGCTGCAACAAGCTTAACAAAGCGATTGGCACAGGCTGCTCAGGAAACATTTTCAGATTTTGAGGAGGCAGTTGAAAAAGATGCTTCAAAAACTATTGTTCAGGACGGAATAGTTCATCCTTTGACTAGCTATGTGATTAATTGTGTTAAATTCCTATTCATGTGAATCCATGGACATGTAAAATTATTGGTCACATAAGTTTGACTAACATAATGTTAATAACACTATTTTAACTGTGGCTTATGGGGCTTTATGCTTCTGATTTTCTCAGAATCATTCTGACCTTCATGTCCATTGATGAGACATATAATTAAAGACCATAGTTTTAGATGAAATAGAAAGGATTTTGGATTTCCAAGTGCTACTATTAACAGGCTGGTTCTTTTGGGGAAGAAAACTGTACCACAATATTGAATAAGATTTTGAACAAACTTGAATCAGGGAAGTTCTGCCTATAGGTTGTAGTACCTATACGAAGCTATTTACAGCATCTGTTGATCTTGCTTTTCTCAACAAACTTGGGCACTTTCTAGATTCTAGAATTTATCTGGTTATGAATTAGTTGTCTTTTTTCATTTACTCTTAAGCAATGTCGCGTTTGTTTATTCTTTTCCTGTTGTCCTTTCTGAAATTCCATGTATAACAAATGTTACTCTGATTTAAACAGTTACCAGTCAACATTGAAGCTACTATTTCAGGAATTTGATAGTGGCATTGAGGCAGAATCACAGCTTGCTGCTGTTACCACAAGGATAATGCAGGCCCTACAGAATAACCTAGATGCAAAATCTAAACAGTATATGGTTAAATCTGTTCGCAGGTATGTTTGAATTTATGTTATGATGTTTTTTTGAGTTTTAGGGCATAGCCCCTGTCATTGCATTGCAAGGACAAAATGTAAACGTTTACAGCATTTAGGTGCACTACTAGAGAACAGACCTTTCGTCGATGTCTAAAATGGGCATTAGTCCCGACGAAATTTGTATCCGGGACCAAAAACGACTTTAGTCCAGGTTGGTAACACCAACCGGGACTAAAAGTCCCCCGCCCAACGGCTCTGGCGCCAGGCCATGTCAGGGGAGACTTTTAGTCCCGGGTGGTGTTACAAACCGGGACTAAAGGCTAACCTTCAGTCCCAATTGGTGTTACCATCCGGGATTAAATGTTTTGTCCTGGGCCGTGGCACAAACCGGGACTAAAGATTGGCCTTTAGTCCCGGGCTGTTATAGGAATTGGGACTAAAAGTGCCTCCCACCTATTTCAACTCTTCTTCCTCCCCAGCCCGAGCCCAAGAGCTCACTTCTCTGCTTCTTCTTTGTTGTGTTCTTGCTTGTTCTTGCTTTCATCTCCGGGCATTGATCCATCTCAAGGCTTTTACTCCGTCGGTGACTTCTTTAAAGGTAATTAGCTTCATCCTTTCATGTTTTAGCAAGAGCACTTGTCATTTCGTGGTGTATATATATGTGGTTTTTTATTTTATGATTTCTAGGCTAATTTAAGATCTAATCTCTTGATAGTTTGAATATTTTGATGAAGGAAGCTAAAATTAGTGAATGAAAACTAGTATACACCTTTTCATTGCTAGTATGTCTACCACATTTCATGGTTTAGTTAGAGAAATAGAGAATTTAGGGTATTTTATTAACTTCTTTCAATTTGCTTATGAAAATTATAAATTTGTAATACTTCAATTTACAAAATTGTGTGGCCGGGTCAATTAGTACATTAAAATTAGTATATATACCTTTCATTCTTAGTATGCCTAACACATTTCATGGTTTATAAATATATAGAATTTTAGTTTTTTTAGTTTCATTTTTTCTAGAAAAAGATGAATTTACAGTAGTTTGCAAAAATGAGTATATATTTAGAGAGTAGATGGCAATTGTTTCCGGGTCCTCGGCCTCTCATCGGGCTCCAAAGCAACATAGGCCAGACCTCCCTCTCATTGGGTGCGGCGAGTGTGGGAAGATTGTGCAGGAGTACCGAGTGAAGGAGTGTCCCAACAAGGGGCGTATCTTCTTTAAGTGTCCGGATCGCAATGTGAGTTATTTTGTCGCATATATTTGATGGCTATGGTTAGTTTGCACCAATTTTTTGTAATTAAAGTTCTATATTTTTTTTGTTCTAATTTCAGTGGGATGGCACTGGATGTGAAGGCTAGTACCGGGAGGAAGAGTATGAGGAACACGTGCAAATATCTCTTGCAAAGGTGGCAGCGGCTGCAGATGAGGCAGTGAGCGAGCTGAAGCCTGTCAATGTTGGACACATCACGAATGATATGTCAGTTTTAGTTGGGATTGGTCGTGAAGTCGTTGTGCTGCTGAAGTGCATTTTAGTGTTACTTTTTTTAGTGCTAGTTGGGACTCTCTACATTATAATGAGGCTTTCTTAAATTAATCGGTTGAGTAGTGGTGTCATGCGAGTTGTACTTGTGTAGTTAACAAAATAAGTTCAAGATTTTCATATATATATGGTATGTCTTGTAATACAGATGAAACGACATTGGATGTACAACGCCGATCGCCGCTCCCAAGAGTTCATTGATGGTGTGCATTATTTCCTTAGTGTGGCCGAGGCAAACAAGCGGGACGGTTTCATGCGTTGTCCATGTGCTAAATGTAAGAATTCGAGGGAATATGCTAGCTCAAGGATTATTCACTCACACCTATATAGGTCGGGTTTCATGCCAAACTATAATTATTGGACCAAGCACGGAGAAAGTGGTGTTATAATAGAAGAAGATGAAGAAGAAGAACAATTGGACCCTGACGACATTCTTGCTCAATACTGTGACTTCCCTGATACTGCAATGGGGTGAGCTAAAGAAGAGGCAGGTGCAGAACACGCACTCGCTGAAGATGATGATGCTCTTGGTGATGTCATTTGTGATGCACAAAGAGATTGCGAAAGTGACAAGGAGAAGGTTAACTTTGACCGCATGCTAGAGGATCACAAGAAATTACTGTACCCGTCTGCCAAAGATAGGCAGAAAAAGTTGGGTACAACACTGGAGTTGCTACAGTGGAAGACACGGAATGGTATATCTGACAATACATTTGGGCAATTACTAAAGATAAATAAAAAGATGCTTCCAAGGGAAAATGAATTGTCTACCACTACGTACGAAGCAAAACAGGTCGTCTGCCCTTTGGGATTAGAAATCTAGAAGATACATGCATGTCCTAATGACTGCATCCTGTACCGTGGCAAGGACTATGAGAATTTAGATGCATGCCCCGTATGTAAAGCGTCACAGTATAAGATCAGGCAAGATGACCCTAGCGATGTTGAGGGCGAACAACGTCCCAGGAAGAAAATCCCTGCCAAGATTATGTGGTATGCTCCTATAATACCGGCAAGATGACCCTAGCGATGTTGAGGGCGAACAACATCCCAGGAAGAAAATCCCTGCCAAGATTATGTGGTATGCTCCTATAATACCACGCCTGAAACGTCTGTTCAGAAACAGGGACTATGCAAAGTTGTTGCGATGGCACAAAGAAGACCGTAAGGTAGACAACATGTTGAGACACCCTACTGATGGGTCCCAGTGGAGAGCAATAGACAGAGAATTCCTAAACTTTGCAAAAGACGCAAGAAACCTAAGGTTCGCTTTAAGTACGGATGGTATGAATCCTTTTGGGGACCAGAGCACTAGTCATAGCACTTGGCCTATTACTCTATGTATCTACAACCTTCCTCCATGGTTATGCATGAAGCGAAAGTTCATTATGATGCCGGTGCTCATCCCAGGCCCGAGGCAACCTAGCAACAACATCGATGTCTACCTGAGGCCATTAGTTGAGGAACTCCTGCTTCTATGGAGCAAACCAGGTGTGCGTGTGTGGGATGAGTACAAACAGGAACACTTCGACCTACGAGCATTGTTGTTCGTAACAATCAATGATTGGCCTGCTCTAAGAAATCTTTCAGGATAGACAAACAAGGGATACAATGCATGCACACACTGTTTTGGTGATCTTGAGGGTGTCTATTTGAAAAAATGTCGAAAAGTCATGTACCTCGGCTATCGCCGATTTCTTCCTAGGAATCACCAGGTAAGAAAGAAAGGCAAGCGTTTTAAAGGTTAGGCAGAACACCGATCCAAGCCTGACAACCAAACTGGGGAGGATGTATTTGAGATGGTCAAGGATGTGAAAGTCATCTTTGGAAAGGGACAGGGCAGTGAACCTGTTCCGAAAGACGCTTCAGGGCACGCACCAATGTGGAAGAAGAAATCAATATTTTGGGAGCTACCCTATTGGAAAGACCTAGAGGTCCGCAACTCGATCGACATGATGCACCTGACAAAGAATCTTTGTGTCAACCTCCTAGGATTCATGGGTGTGTATGGGAAGCCTAAGGATTCACTTGAGGCACGACAGGACTTGCAGCGCATGAAAGAATGAGACAACCTACATCCAGAGAAGACAGATGATGGACGCCATTATTTAAGACCTGCTAGCTACACTCTTAGCAATGAGGAGAAGGAAACCATGTTTGAATGCCTAAGCAGCATTAAGGTCCCATTTGGATTCTCCTCCAATATAAAGGGTATAATAAATGTGCTAGAGAAGAAATTCATAAACTTAAAGTCGCATGACTGCCACGTGATTATGACGCAACTGCTTTCGGTTGCCTTAAGAGGAATCCTACCTCCACATGTACGTTTGGCCACCGTGAAGCTATGCGCATTCCTCAATGCAATTTCTCAAAAGGCAATCAATCCTTTCGATATAGCTACTCTACAGAATAATGTGGTTCAATGTCTTGTCAGCTTTGAGTTGGTGTTCCCTCCATCCTTCTTTGATATCATGACACACCTCCTAGTTCACCTGGTCAAGGAGATTAATATTCCCGGTCCTGTGTTCCTACACAGCATGTTCTCCTTTGAGAGGTTCATGGGAGTCCTGAAGAAACATGTTCACCAGCGTGCATGTGGAGGGAAAACGACAACAAATCAACCAACAAGCCAAAGTGCCACATAGTTCTTACAGGAAAAAGAAACATCGTGGGAATTAAGGACAAGTCAGACATGTCAGAAGATTATGAAAAGGATGAACCAATCCCACCCTTAAGTGTGACCATAGACCCAAGCATCCTGCTCAATGCTGAGGGCACTCCATGGTTACGGCATGATCATAACCAAGGGGCATACGTCAAGAAGTTCACCATTGTGCCCGCTTGATATAACTAGTGATGTATTAGACATTTTATGTAATATAATTGTAACTTCAGATGTTTCTATCATGTTCTTGTTTTTATCGTACCTCTGTGAAGCATGTCTAGTCCTCAAATGCAAAAATGACCAATATAACAAATATAGATCTTGATGAGTTGATCAAACTTGGTATTCATGACTTTTCTAGTTGAGACCATCTAGGGTTTCGAAAACTGGTTTGGAGCTGTCAAAATTTAAAAATCCAAAATTTGAATCATTCAAACTTTCTCGAATGAAAAGTTGACCAAAACAACAAATGGAGATCTTGATGAGTTTAACAAACTTGGTATTCATGACTTTTCTATTTGAAACCATTTAGAGTTTTAAAAACTAGTGTGAAGGTGTCATTTTATAAATTCAAAATTTGACCTGGTCAAACTTTGTCAAATGAGACACTAAATGACCTCAGATGAAAAACTTTTGAATACAAAGGTGCTAGAGCTCATCAAGATATACAATTATCTACATAATATTTGTTGTTTTCATATTTTGTAAGTTCAAATTAAATTTCTATTTGATGGCGGATTTCTTTGTCGCGTATTTGGACAAATGACCGATGGATCACCAAAAGATTTACATTAAAATGATGTGAAAACAAATTTCCTGTCGAAAACCAATAGTTTTAGTGAAATTAATTGAACACTATATTTTTGCATTAATGAAATATTGATTATTGGTTACATTACGTTCAATATTTACAAAGAAAAAACAAAATAATTTAGGTTACATATTTTCCATGTGTACGATAAAGCAAAAAGAAAAGCCATATTTTTTCAAAAAAAACATTATCACAAATATTCAATTTACTGTGAATTTATCAAGACTCAACATTTTTATAATAGGAAAACAAAAAAAAGATTCAACAAAAAAAAGGTGGGGCAAACACGCGGGAAGTGAAACTGCAGCCCACCATTTAGTCCCGATCTGTGGCTAGCACCGGGACTAAAGGTGGGCTGCATTTTCGCGGCCCGCCAAAAAGATGATGTGATCGGGCCACCTTTAGTCCCGGGTGGCTCTACGGCCCGGGACAAAAGGACCTCTAGTCTCGGTGCTCAATACCAACCGGGACTAAAGGTATTGAGCACCGAGACTAGAGGTCCTTTAGTCCCGGGCCGTAGAGCCACTTGGGACTAAAGGTGGGCCGGCATATAACTGTTGTCCTTTTCCCTTCTTCCTCCTCTGATCTCTCGCACTCCACCGCGCCCCTCCCGCACCTCCACCGTGCGCCTCGCCGTTGGCCACCCGCCCGCCGTTCTAGAGCGCGCGCGCCCGCCCGGTGGCCTCGGCCCCACGCCTCTCCGCCGCTTGCCCGCCCTTCGGCCTCACCCCTGCCCTCGCCCCCGCCCTACCGTGCCCCTCCCACACCTCCACCCTGCGCCTCGCCGCCGCCACCCACCCGCCGTTCTAGAGCGTGCGCGCCCGCCCGGTGGCCTCGGCCCCGCGCCTCTTCGCCGCTTGCCCGCCCTCCAGCCTCGCCCCTGCCCTCGCCCCCGCCCTACCGCACCCCTCCCGCACCTCCACCCGAGGAGCTCGATGGTGATTTTACCAGTTATGATTCTACTCGCCATATGTCACTTCTAATGGATAGATGAGAAGTGCCTGATGAATAGTGTAATTCATTAGTTATGATTCACAAAATAAACATTTATTTGGTTGTTATCCACGCTCTTAGTATGTATATATTTCATCTTTTATGATTGTTGCCGGCTTAAACAACACCTCTATATTTAAATCCCGGCTCTACCCCTACATACTTCAAGTAGGAATCGAAGACAATGGCGATGCATGTGAGCTGTGAGGCTGAACTTAGTGGTCTTGCTTTATTAAGAAATAGGAGAGCCCAAATTATTATCTTACCCTCACCAATATCATTTTTGGGATGTTTTTCGATGAGGGGTGGGTGGGGGGAGGAGATTAGTTGTGAATACTTCATATAGGTCCTTTCCTTTATTTATTTTAAGAGAAAAAAAGGAGCTCGATGGTGATTTTACATCCCTTTCATCCCAGGAGCTCGATGGTGATTTTACATCCCTTTCATCCTTTGAAAGAGTAGAAGAGCATCTTAATTTTGTTCTCCTCGCCAACTACTGCAATTTACTTGAACCTGGGAAAGTGATCGATTTCATGTATTCTTCTTGGTACAAGTATGACGTATCATCTTGTTCAAGAACCTCGATACAAGTGTAATGATATAGTTTTATATATCTACAAAAAAAAAACTATGCATCTAATATGATATGTTTCCTAGATATTTATATACTACCTTTTAACTATGTTGGAAATCCTTAGGGTTCATGCTTTCTAATTGGGAATCCTTAGGGTTTAGGAGGATTTAGTTCTAACGTCCTACACATATATTTGTAGAAATGGCCGACCCGAGAGATGAAAACATGGACGATGCCATGATGGACATAATCAACGATGGCAATGAAGTACAATATGACGGAGCCGATGAGAACCCTGACGGCATCGATGATGGTAGTCAGTACCTTAACCTTGACTTGTATGAAGAGGAAGAAAATATCGTGCAAGACAATGCTGGCGAGGTATATATACAATCTCTTATGTATATATACATGGAATTCAAAATGATTTCCATTTTTGTATAAGTAGATTTATTTAAATATTTGTGTTTGTACATATGTAGCCCTCTGGCTCGACGACAACCACGGGGAAGAGCAAAATTGTACGAGGCCCGAAGAAGCCGTCGGAGGGTCAGTTCCTTATCTCGGATTTCGAGGAAAATACAGGCAAGCCACTTGGACCACATGCAAGGAAGTTTGTGGCCCACTTAGGGTACCTTGTAAGGGACAGGATCCCGATCAATGCCCGTGAATGGAAGGAAAAGAAAGGGGCTCCTCATATTAGTTTTGTCTCCAATCATGACAAGGACCTAGTGTAAGGTCCTAGATGGCTAGAGGGGGGGTGAATAGCCTATAAAAAATTCTACAAGAGACACTAAGCAAACTAGTTAGAACAACAAACGGCGTAAAGCGAGTTTTGCTTAGCCTACGGTTGTGATGCAAGCCTCCTATCCACAAGTCTAGTAGATTATGATCTCTAGTTCACACAAGGGCTATGTCACTAATTTTACACTAGTGAGCAAGCTAACAACTACTAGCAAAGGCTACCACTAGAGCTACACAAGATATTCTAGTAAATATAAATGCAAGAGAGAGGATAGTGATTCTTATACCGACGGTGGAGTGAAGATATTGCCAATCACCAAGATGATATACAATCAATCAATATTGACAACAACACAATATGAAGACCAATCACCGGGAGACAAGTGACACAATATTTTTGTTCACCCGGTGTTCACTTGTGCACCGACAAGCTATGTCACCGGTTGTGTCGACCAACACTTAGATGGTTCCTCGGTGTGACCCTCAAGTCACTTGCCCCTCAAGGCACGCCCCGCAAGGCATCGCAAGACACCACTCTCAAGTGAGGTAACTCAATGACACACGCAATGTAATAGAGTTGCTTTTGGCGTCCCGCCGAGGAAAGCACAAGAACCTCTTACAATCAACCGGAGGTGGCCAAGAACAATCACCTTTTCTTGCCAACACCTCCAACAATCTCCAAGCCGGCTAGGAGCGGTACTCTCCAAGAGTAACAAGAAATCCACCGGCTAAACCACCCACAAGTGCCACTAGATGCCCTCAAGCTATGCAATGCACTTTGGGATCACTCAATCTCACTTATGATTTGGAATCACTCAAGAGAGATGAGTGGGAGGAGATGCTCTAGCTCAAAGGAAGTACAAGAATGTTAGAAATCACGAGTTACCTCCCCAAGGGCCGGCCAACGAGTATTTATAAGCATCCCATCCAAATAGAGCCGTTATACCCCTTCACTGGGTTCTGTCGGGATGACCGGACGCGCCGGTCATAACTGACCGGACGCGCTCAACCACGTCCGATCATCCAATGGTCACTACGCCAACGGTCAAATCCCATGACCGGACGCGCCTCTCAAAATGACCGGACGCGCTCAACCGCGTCCGATCCTCCAACGGTTACTGACCCTAACAGTCAAACCAATGACCGGACGTGCCCAGGGCAACGACCGGACGCGCCTGTCAAACGACCGGACGCGCCGCTTCGAACGACCGGACGCGCCGATCGCACTGACCCGCGCGCCCGCGAAGTAACAACCTGTCACACCCGGTTTTAAGGACAAAACCAGATATACACTATATGTGAAATAAAGAAGTCAAATCTCACATATAGCCGCAGATAAGTGTAAATATCAAAAGACAAATGCTTATTTAACATAACGCAATAGTATAAAATATACCTTAGAGAACAACACAGCGGAAAGACAACTCCGAGCACCGGGTGTAACCTTCACTCCAGGATCAAACTGACTGGTTGATCACAAGCCTAACAATTCCAGAATCTAGAAATCTGGTACCCTTCCTGAGATGTGGGAAATAGCAAGAGTGAGTCCATGTCGAACTCAACAAATATAACATAGGGTTCATGAGGCTCAAAAGGTTTGACACAGGTTTACTGCGATAGCTTTTATTAAGTCATCTTTTAGCAATTGAGTAGCAGCAAGTTTACCATAAACCCAAATAACCTCATGATCATGTATACGAGAATAATGTATAGCAAGAAACAATAATTATTAATGAGCATTAATATTATCAGTGTTATCATTATCATCAGTGTTCATCATTTATTCTGTAAGGGTCCAAGGCCACTCGTGACCGTGAGCACGGCTGTTATAATAGTTTTACACTCTGCAGAGGTTGTACACTTTCACTGCGAGTCATGTTTACCCATATGCCCGGGATCGCGACTCCCAAAACACTTCCAAGGTGAGCAGGCAGGGAAACACTATGAAGCCTTTCAAAGGTTCGTCTAACAAGTTAGGGCCGCTAGGTTTCAGAAGTCAGTCCGTGTGATACACCACGCAGGGATCCACAGTCTGCTTTACCCCATTTGCGCCACAAGGGTAACCTCTAACAAGCTAGAAAAGGTCCTCATACTGAGCTAAAGCCAGAGCCATTTTAGCCCTCACAGTTGTACTGTAAATCCCGGATTTTCGCTTACAGATAAGTCCTTATGGAGAGAAACTAGAGCACCATAAAAACAACCAAATATGCTCTAGCCCTCTTGAGCCATGTTTCTATAAAGCATATTTTCAACGTTTATTGCATATACCATTAGTCAAGTTACAGATCATGGTTATTTATCTTGAGCGCTAGCATAATACTATCCAATGCAATGTCCCATGGGTGTCAAGGTACAAGATACAAAAACTAGGACATCCTTAGGGGTAACAAGGTAGACACATGCACATGAATTAAGTATATTAAAGGTGAATAGGAAACAAGAATAATCCCATGTTATACTTGCCTTAAATCAAGATCCTTCTCTGATCCAAATCTTCAATTAATAGCTTCTTGAATCTTCACGTAAATCTCACCGACTGGACTTGATCAATAAATCACCACACACACATCGAGCAATCATACACGAAGCAAACAATGAATAATAATTAGAACAGTACACCAAACATATGAAACAATATATGAAAAGGTTTTAAAGATGTTCTACGCATTGCTACGAACACACAGACGCGAAAAACAACACTCTAATCGGGGCTACGGTGAAAGAAACGACTACCAAAAGATTTTGTTGTATAAAACGGAAAAATTATAGGTCTCATTTGTTTTAACTATATAAAATCATATATATAGGATAAAATATTCTTTATAGACATTCAAAAGTGACTTAGGCTAAATTACATTTAAAGGAGAAATCAATAATATTTTATTCATAAATCTAGTTGCACAGTTATTAATCAAATTAGATCTAAACTATGAAATTTCAGAGATTTTGATAAAGAAAACATTAATACTTGTACGTAGTTCATATTGTTATAAATCTATTGAAATTTGAACGGACTAATTTGGAATTAAAACAAATAAATTATGTATTAAACGAGATTTTCTTTATTAAAGTAATAGATTAAATCTCACATCGGAACTTAAAGATAGAAAACCTAACCAACAGTAACACTAACAGTATAATAATTTTGTAAAACTCTTCTACACGTTACTATGATCACATAGACATAAAGATCACGAAATTTGGATTTAAAACATAAAAGTTATGAGTTTTCTAAGATTTCCTATAGATAAATAATTACTTTAATATAAACTCGAAAATAAATTATCTCAAATCTACTGTACAGTTCTATCATCATGTAGAGCTCGCAAATATGAATCTAACGCAATTTGAATGGATCAAATCGGAGTTAAAACGGAGATTCTACGACTAAAACAAGATCAGTGGCAAAACTGTAAATAGCTGAAAACGTATTTTTCTTTTTCCGAAATGAATTACGTTTTCAATTAATCAAAACGTATTTTCTGGTTTACGCTTTGGACCGCGGGTTAATCAATTGAAAAACACAGGGTCTCTTTTACAAAAAGTTCAAGCGAACCGGTATCTTCTTTTCTAGACCGTAGATCCGGATTTGGACGGTTCAGATTGAATCGGGGGTGAGAGAAAGAAAACGGCCGGCGGCCACAGTAACCCCGACGGCGGCGCCATGGCCAGATGGAGCCCGAGCTCACCGGAGCTTGCGAAGAGGACCATCCCGAGAACCAATCGCCAAACCGAAAGTACCAAAAGAAAGGGCGCATCATCGCGACCTTACCCCGCGCGAGAACGAAGCTGGAGAGCAACCGGAGGGTGGCGGCTAGCTCGGCAAGGCGGCGGTGGAGGCGGAGCTTCGACGGTGGCCTTCCTGGGATGTCGAGGCTAGGGTTTTAGGGGCTCAATGAGAAGCGGGGAGGCACGGGGTTCCGTTTTATAGCCCGGAGGCGGTCTCAAGAAAGGAAAGAGAGAGCTTGAGAGATCGATTCGGATCGGTGGAAGAAGGAAGGAGAATCCGGCCGACGTCGGGAGGAAGAAGAAAGGAAGGTGGAAGGAGACATTGACAAGCGGGCCCCTCGTGTTAGCGGCTCAGAGCGACTGCGCGCGCGAGTTGGGCCGGCAGGCCGCGCCTGGGCTCGGCCCACGCGAGAGCAGGGCGCGGGAAGTAAGCGGGCCGCGGCCAAGGTAGGCCGAGACGGGCTGAAATCCGGATGAAATGAATTTCTCTTCTCTTTTTCTTTTTCCAATTTTTCAAAGCAAATTTTCAAAAGATTTTCAAATCAAATTTGAATTTGATTTAAACCACTCAATACAAAACTTCAAATGCAGCAGCATGAATGCTCAATCATGTTTCTACACTTATATTTGATTTTAAATTTATAAAAATTATTATTATTCTAAGTTTGCATGCTCACAAAAATACATAAAAATCATATTTTCCTATTTTTATCTCTTTCAAAATTTTAGGGTGTTACAATTCTACCCCCCTTAAGATGAATCTCGTCCCGAGATTCGGAAGATGATGACAAAAGAGATAATGACACTTTGTCTTTATTTGATCCTCATTTTCCAAATTACTTCTTTCGTGCAGAGTCATGGGACAGTTTCTCATATCCTGACTGACTAATCTGCCTAAACATAATCATCTCTCCAATTGAGCTCCTCCAATATTGTTTGTTCCTCTGCTATGACTTCTGTAAACTCATGATCCACTTTGCTATCCTCGGTGTACCTATCTTCTAATTGATCATTCTCGTTTTCCTCAGGTAAGAGTCGACCCCCTTGATACTCAATTCTTTTCCCTGACGATGTTGTTAAGAGCATTGTGCACCGAGTACCATGAATCACTCCTTTATGTGCACAGAGCCATCCATTACCAAGAACCACGTGAATTTTAAGTGACTCCAACACAATGAGTGTTGCGGTGAATTTTTCCTTGTTTATGACAAGACTGACATTCGGGCATATCTGATCTGCCTGCATTTCTCCCACTGGGGTTTGAACTAGCAAAGGCCTCCTCATTGGACACTTCACCATCTTGCACGTCTCTACCATGTCGGCGGAAATGAAAGAATGCGAAGCACTAGGGTCAAATAAAGCAAAAACTTGTACTGAACTTACTTGAATATAACCTCCCACTACTTTGGTAACTCCATGAATTTTATCCATATCCACATTGCTCAGTCTTCCATTGACATAGTTTAGCTGCGCTTTGCTTCCTTGAGCAGGCTTCTTATGGACTTTCCTTTTTCGCTTTCGTCGTTGTGGATTCTGACTTAGTTCACTCCCAACTTGCTCTTCAACATTGTTGTTTTGATAGTGCTCAGCTTCATCATACCCATAACATCCTTCAATGGCAGAAACATCAGTCTTTTTCCACAATCAGTGCGAGACGTCATATAGGACTCCTGAGTCATGAGACACGACACTTCCTGTCATCAAGTGACCAACATCAGCAATCACGAGCAAGTATAGATGATCATACTCATGAGCTATCTAAAGGGACAACTCTCGCCTCCATGGATCCAGAATTATCAACCTTGTATACAGACATTTCTTGCTTGAGAGTGGCAACTCAATCATGGAGACTAAACAATACTTCCAAATAAAGAATTAAAACTTAATAAACCTTCTTTGCATTGGCTACCCCCCTTAAAATAAGGGACACCAAATAAGGTAGCTTTGAACCTTTTTCTTCTAGATGAGTTAACTAGCATCCATACGTTCTAATATCCTAATGATTCTTTTGTGCATAGGTAGAAACAAGAAATCTGAAGTTTCTCGCGAGCAGAAAATCAGCAACGCGGTAAAACTGCCACAACTCTCGTTTTGTAATTCCAATGAAGTTCCACCTTATACCGTTGGAAAGCTTATGAAATTTCCTGAAACTTTCTTATAGAACACTTTTCCAAATTCTATAGATAACTTGGTCGAAAACAGCACATAATAGACTCTGTTCCAATTTTCAGACAGCACAGTTGCATCGTCTTGTGATTTTTGTATCTCCCAATCCAAAATAACTATGAGGGTGGTTCTTGCATTTAGAGAAAGGCATTGAAGTCTACTCTTGTCCAAAATTTTCTCATGATTTTTGGTCATTCAAGAACAGAGATATAAGTTGATAAAGACAGGCTGCTCCGAAAGACAAGATATAGAAAACAGGAGATAACCAAAACCCGGCTATTTACTTCATTAATCCTTATACCTTAATCCTATATCTAAATGAAATTGTAGGAATACTCCACAAGATCATTGCAATCATTACAAAGATCCAAAATAAGCACAAGCATAATGACAATCCAACTAACACATTGGTTCACACATCACGCATTGACTCAACTTGTGGTGCTATCGTTTCCTTCATATTAAAGGCAAAGATCCTAATGCTCCTCTTCTGATAACGCAAGAAGATGGTAAGATAAGGTTCTAAAAGCATACCAAATCAAGGAGTGAAGATGAGAACAAAGACTTTTAAAATAAGTAACAAGGTGGAGATGAATAATAAGGTAAGGATATAGTATAGAAGAAAATACCAAGGTTTTATAGAACAAGGATTGTTATAACAGTTTCAAAACCTTAACACGACTAATTTCTAACTAGGCTTGTGTCCTACAGTCAGCATTGCTCTGATACCACTCTGTCACACCTGGTTTTAAGGACAAAACCAGATATACACTATATGTGAAATAAAGAAGTCAAATCTCACATATAGCCGCAGATAAGTGTAATATCAAAAGACAAATGCTTATTTAACATAACGCAATAGTATAAAATATACCTTAGAGAACAACACAGCGGAAAGACAACTCCGAGCACCAGGTGTAACCTTCACTCCAGGATCAAACTGACTGGTTGATCACAAGCCTAACAATTCCAGAATCTAGAAATCTGGTACCCTTCCTGAGATGTGGAAAATAGCAAGAGTGAGTCCATGTTGAACTCAACAAATATAACATAGGGTTCATGAGGCTCAAAAGGTTTGACACAGGTTTACTGCGATAGCTTTTATTAAGTCATCTTTTAGCAATTGAGTAGCAACAAGTTTACCATAAACCCAAATAACCTCATGATCATGTATACGAGAATAATGTATAGCAAGAAACAATAATCATTAATGAGCATTAATATCATCAGTGTTATCATTATCATCAGTGTTCATCATTTATTCTGTAAGGGTCCAAGGCCACTCGTGACCGTGAGCACGGCTGTTATGATAGTTTTACACTCTGCAGAGGTTGTACACTTTCACTGCGAGTCATGTTTACCCATATGCCCGGGATCGCGACTCCCAAAACACTTCCAAGGTGAGCAGGCAGGGAAACACTATGAAGCCTTTCAAAGGTTCGTCTAACAAGTTAGGGCCGCTAGGTTTCAGAAGTCAGTCCGTGTGATACACCACGCAGGGATCCACAGTCTGCTTTACCCCATTTGCGCCACAAGGGTAACCTCTAACAAGCTAGAAAAGGTCCTCATACTGAGCTAAAGCCAGAGCCATTTTAGCCCTCACAGTTGTACTGTAAATCCCGGATTTTCGCTTACAGATAAGTCCTTATGGAGAGAAACTAGAGCACCATAAAAACAACCAAATATGCTCTAGCCCTCTTGAGCCATGTTTCTATAAAGCATATTTTCAACGTTTATTGCATATACCATTAGTCAAGTTACAGATCATGGTTATTTATCTTGAGCGCTAGCATAATACTATCCAATGCAATGTCCCATGGGTGTCAAGGTACAAGATACAAAAACTAGGACATCCTTAGGGGTAACAAGGTAGACACATGCACATGAATTAAGTATATTAAAGGTGAATAGGAAACAAGAATAATCCCATGTTATACTTGCCTTAAATCAAGATCCTTCTCTGATCCAAATCTTCAATTAATAGCTTCTTGAATCTTCACGTAAATCTCACCGACTGGACTTGATCAATAAATCACCACACACACATCGAGCAATCATACACGAAGCAAACAATGAATAATAATTAGAACAGTACACCAAACATATGAAACAATATATGAAAAGGTTTTAAAGATGTTCTACGCATTGCTACGAACACACAGACGCGAAAAACAACACTCTAATCGGGGCTACGGTGAAAGAAACGACTACCAAAAGATTTTGTTGTATAAAACGGAAAAATTATAGGTCTCATTTGTTTTAACTATATAAAATCATATATATAGGATAAAATATTCTTTATAGACATTCAAAAGTGACTTAGGCTAAATTACATTTAAAGGAGAAATCAATAATATTTTATTCATAAATCTAGTTGCACAGTTATTAATCAAATTAGATCTAAACTATGAAATTTCAGAGATTTTGATAAAGAAAACATTAATACTTGTAGGTAGTTCATATTGTTATAAATCTATTGAAATTTGAATGGACTAATTCGGAATTAAAACAAATAAATTATGTATTAAACGAGATTTTCTTTATTAAAGTAATAGATTAAATCTCACATCGGAACTTAAAGATAGAAAACCTAACCAACAGTAACACTAACAGTATAACAATTTTGTAAAACTCTTCTACACGTTACTACGATCACATAGACATAAAGATCACGAAATTTGGATTTAAAACATAAAAGTTATGAGTTTTCTAAGATTTCCTATAGATAAATAATTACTTTAATATAAACTCGAAAATAAATTATCTCAAATCTACTGTACAGTTCTATCATCATGTAGAGCTCGCAAATATGAATCTAACGCAATTTGAATGGATCAAATCGGAGTTAAAACGGAGATTCTACGACTAAAACAAGATCAGTGGCAAAACTGTAAATAGCTGAAAACGTATTTTTCTTTTTCCGAAACGAATTACGTTTTCAATTAATCAAAACGTATTTTCCGGTTTACGCTTTGGACCGCGGGTTAATCAATTGAAAAACACAGGGTCTCTTTTACAAAAAGTTCAAGCGAACCGGTATCTTCTTTTCTAGACCGTAGATCCGGATTTGGACGGTTCAGATTGAATCGGGGGTGAGAGAAAGAAAACGGCCGGCGGCCACAGTAACCCCGACGGCGGCGCCATGGCCGGATGGAGCCCGAGCTCGCCGGAGCTTGCGAAGAGGACCATCCCGAGCACCAATCGCCAAACTGAAAGTACCAAAAGAAAGAGCGCATCATCGCGACCTTACCCCGCGCGAGAACGAAGCTGGAGAGCAACCGGAGGGCGGCGGCTAGCTCGGCAAGGCGGTGGTGGAGGCGGAGCTTCGACGGTGGCCTTCCCGGGATGTCGAGGCTAGGGTTTTAGGGGCTCAATGAGAAGTGGGGAGGCACGGGGTTCCGTTTTATAGCCCGGAGGCGGCCTCAAGAAAGGAAAGAGAGAGATTGAGAGATCGATTCGGATCGGTGGAAGAAGGAAGGAGAATCCGGCCGACGTCGGGAGGAAGAAGAAAGGAAGGTGGAAGGAGACACTGACAAGCGGGCCCCTCGTGTTAGCGGCTCAGAGCGACTGCGCGCGCGAGTTGGGTCGGCAGGCCGCGCCTGGGCTCGGCCCACGCGAGAGCAGGGCGCGGGAAGTAAGCGGGCCGCGGCCAAGGTAGGCCGAGACGGGCTGAAATCCGGATGAAATGAATTTCTCTTCTCTTTTTCTTTTTCCAATTTTTCAAAGCAAATTTTCAAAAGATTTTCAAATCAAATTTGAATTTGATTTAAACCACTCAATACAAAACTTCAAATGCAGCAGCATGAATGCTCAATCATGTTTCTACACTTATATTTGATTTTAAATTTATAAAAATTATTATTATTCTAAGTTTGCATGCTCACAAAAATACATAAAAATCATATTTTCCTATTTTTATCTCTTTCAAAATTTTAGGGTGTTACACGACCGGACGCGCCCCTCGCAACGACCGGACACGACAGTGCCCGCGTCCGGTTTGAGTCGAGTAAGCTCCTTCAACGATCGGACGTGTCCGATCATGTGTGACCGAACGCGCCCCGCGTCCGATCGTCCTCTGCGAACGTCAGTTCCTTCTGGGCGACTGACCGGACGCGCCGGTCCCGCGAGTGACCGGACGCGCTGGTTACAAACCCTAACACCCGCGTCTGCGCTGTACTGACCGGACGCGTCTGGTCATACCATGACCGCGTCCGGTGCAGCGTCTGGTCACCTCTGTGACCTCCGTTCGCCTCTGTTTCTTTTCCGACTTCCGGCGTAGTGGAAAATAGGCTTTTCAACTCCTCGAAAACGCCTGAATCCCACGCTCGCAAGCTCGGCGGGAGGGAGAGAGAGACCCAAACCCTCTCTACCGCTCAAACTTCAACACCTTCGCAAATGTGCCAACACCAACAAGTGAACACCACCTTGTGCACGTGTGTTAGCATTTACATAAACATTTTCGAAGGTTTTCCAGTTAGCTCACTAGGCCCTACATGCAATGCACTTCATGAATTCACCTAGTGGCACCCATGCATCGAATAACCGATAAGACTTCCCCTCTTAATAGTTCGGCTATCGATCCTAAACCACTCACACCCTCTATGGTGTCTTGAGTGCAAAACAAAATGGCCCTATGGTTATACCTTTGCCTTGAGCCCATTTTATTTCTCCAAAAGATATGATTCACTTCATGTCATCACATGACCGTCTTGATCCATCAACCTTGTCTTCACTTGCTCTTCACCGTTGCATCGGTCCGTCGGCGCCAAGTCTTGCTCAAGCTTCACCATCACATGGTCCTTCGCTTCGAAGCCTCGACTTGCCCTTCACCCTCACAACCGGTCCATCGAGCCAAGCATCACCTCGGTCTTCATCATCTTGGTCACATGAGTCAATGTCATGTCTCATATTCAATGACCACCTTTATCTAAATCATCCACTTAGATACAAAGGTTAGTCCTAGGTTTCATCAATTAGCCAAAACCAAACTAGGGACTTTCAATCTCCCCCTTTTTGGTAATTGATGACAACCCTCACAATGATGATTTTGATAATAAAAGTTTTGAACTTGTCATACTTGTCCAATCATTTTGCTCATAAGTAAAGTTTGGACAATTATCACAAGCTCGGTTTTGGTAGCATTAGCTCTCTCTACATATGTGCATAGAGTTTGGATTGAAAGCTTTGCACATATGCATAGATAGAAGTGTTGAGAGAGTAATTCTACCAAAATGATGCTAAGGTGTAAGAAATGGATCTTTGAAGCGTGATACCAATCGGAGTTGCCTTTTACACCATCCTTAGCATCATGAAGTAACTAGACATTCATCACAACTCAAGAACCCCGTGAGATCAACATTATATGTAAAGGTTCTTGGACCACTCGTACCACTTGTAGAGCTTTAAGCATGTCTAGATACCACAAGTAAAACTATTCCTATGCATGCTAGTAGATCATTTCATCATCCAAGTTCTATACTAGCATTGCACCACACAAGCATGTATATTGAATTTAAATACATGTGCAATGAGCAAGTCATATGATAATGCACAAACAAATACAACAACTTTGTTTATGAGCTTGCTCCCTCTACTTGTATGCATCAAAATTTTATTTACCCCTTTATCATGTTGAATCATCTTTTTCTCTCCCCCTTTGTCAACAACTTACCCAAAAATGGGATCAAATTGTGGATAGAAAAACAATGTTTGATGGAGTAGGTTAAAATTAATTCGATACCACATGTAAGGTTAAAAATTTATCAAATTTGGTTCAACCTAGAACACTTGCCAAAGATATTTAATTTGATTTGAACCAAAGACAAGCTTCTTCACTCCTCAAAATAAGGGTTATCTTGCCTATGTTGAATTAAACACTTATAGCAAATCTTCTAGATTCAACACTAGGTTTACAAGCTCACGAACATGTTACATGCTACCACTAGATCAAAATAAGCATAGAAGCAATAGTGGTAACATATATCCATCAAATTCATTTGATTTATCATGAATGCTCATACATACCACTTATTATGTCTACATGCTCTAGCAAGTCCTTAGCATAGGATGAATGACATGTCAATCAACTTTACCTTGCAATGTCGAAGGAGAGGCATGTCAATAAGTGGGTGAGGTGCATTCAACTCATGTTTGAGAAATCAAGAATGTTCAATTCATTCCTTAGCTTGCAAAACCTCTTTTCATCAAGTGGCTTGGTGAGAATATCGGCAAGTTGATCATCGGTGCCAACACTTTCAATGGCAATATCTCCCTTTTGTTGATGATCTCTAATGAAATGATGCCTTATGTCAATATGCTTTGTTCTTTCATGTTGAACCGGGTTTTGTATCATCTTGATTGCACTTTCATTATCACATAGCAATGACACATTCTTGAAGTTGAGGCCATAATCCTTCAAAGTTGATTTCATCCATAGCAATTGTGCACAACAACTCCCCGCACTCACATATTCGGCTTCGGCGGTAGAGATTGCCACACTATTTTGTTTATTTGAGGACCATGACACAAGTGATCTTCCAAGTAATTGACATGTGCCACTTGTGCTCTTTCTATTAATCTTGCAACCCCCATAGTCGGAGTCCGAATATCCAATCAATTCAAACTTTGACCCCTTGGGATACCATAGTCCAACATCTCTTGTTTGCTTCAAGTACCTCAATATTCTCTTTGCGGCCATGAGATGACTCTCTCTAGGTTAGGCTTGATATCTAGCACACATACAAACACTAAACATGACATCCGGCCTTGATGCGGTGACATAGAGTAGACTTCCAATCAAAGACCGATATTCCTTTTGATTCACCATTTTGCCATTAAAATCACTATCCAAATTGCCATTTGTACTCATTGGAGTTGAAATTGGCTTTGCATCTTGCATTCCAAACTTCTTCAAAATGTCCCTTATGTATTTCCCTTGACTCACAAATGTCCCATTCTTCAATTGCTTGACTTGGAGACCAAGGAAGTAACTAAGTTCACCAATCATAGACATTTCAAACTCCTTGGCCATCATAGCTCCAAATTCTTCACAATAATCTTGATCGGTTGACCCAAAAATGATGTCATCAACATATATTTGCACAATAAATAGATCATTCCCAATCTTCTTGATGAATAAAGTTGTATCAACCTTGCCCATCTTGAATCCCTTAGAGAGAAGGAAATCCCTTAGCCTCTCATACCATGCTCTAGGTGCTTGCTTTAAGCCATATAAAGCCTTCTTCAACTTGTACACATGGTTGGGTTTCTTGTCATCTTCAAATCCGGGAGGTTGCTCAACAAAGACTAACTCATTGATGATCCCATTGAGAAATGCACTTTTGACATCCATTTGATATAACTTGATGTTGTGTGCACAAGCATAAGCCAATAGAATCCTTATTGCCTCTAATCTTGCCACGGGAGCATATGTTTCATCATAGTCAAGACCTTCTACTTGAGTGTAACCATGAGCAACTAGTCTTGCTTTGTTTCTCACCACAATGCCATCTTGATCTTGCTTGTTTTTGAACACCCATTTGGTTCCAATCACATTGTAGTCATTTGGCCTTTCTACCAATTCCCAAACATAGCCAATCTTGATCTTGTTTGTACACCACTTCTAATATCACCAATAACACTATCAATGGGGTGATCTCTTGCAACATGTTGTGGTTGGAGTACTTGCACTTGATTGCTTGAGCTTGGTTGATCACTTGATGTATCTTGATGAGATGAACTAGCACCATGATCTTGCACTTGAGAGTTACTAGCTAGCTTGAATGGAGAATTGAGCACTTGATCTTTATCATCATCTTGAATATCAATCACTTGCTTTGCTCTAATGTCCCCAATGTCCATGTTTTTCATTGCTTCCACCAATTGAGTTCCACCAACATCATCTAGATTCTCTTCTTCATCTTGTGACCCATTGGTTTCATCAAATTGCACATCATGGACTTCTTCTAGAATGCCACTTGAGTTGTTCCAAACTCTATAAGCTTTGCTTGTAGTTGAATAACCAAGTAGGAACCCCTCATCACATCTCTTGTCAAACTTTCCCAATCTAGTGCCCTTCTTCAAGATATAACATTTGCAACCAAACACTCCAAAGTAAGAAATATTGGGCTTTCTTCCATGAAGTAGCTCATATGGGGTCTTCTCTAGCAATGGATGACAATATAGTCTATTGATGTAGTAGCAAGCGGTATTGATTGCTTCATCCCAAAATGATTGACTCACATTGTACTCATGAAGCATTGATCTACCCATATCAAGCAATGTTCTATTCTTTCTCTCAACTAGGCCATTTGATTGTGGAGTGTACTTGGCCGAGAATTGATGTCCAATGCCATAGTGATCACAAAGTTCTTCAATTCTTGTATTCTTGAACTCACTTCCATTGTCACTTCTCACTTTCTTGATTCTAATTTCAAACTCATTGTGAACTCTAGTGAGAAATGTCTTGAAGGTGTCAAACACTTCACTTTTGTCACTAAGAAAGAATACCCATGTGAATCTTGTGAAGTCATCCACTATGACAAAGCCATACTTATTACCACCTATGCTTAAGTATGTTGTTGGGCTAAATAGATCCATGTGCATCAAATCAAATACTTTGCATGTGCTCATTGTACTCTTCTTTGGATGTGAGCTTCCAACTTGCTTCCCGGCTTGACATGCACTACAAAGCTTATTCTTCTCAAATTCAACATTTTTCAAACCATTGACAAGATTGTGAGTTGTAAGCTTCTTCAATTGTTTCATGCCAACATGACCAAGCCTTCTATGCCAAAGCCAACCCATGCTTGATTTGGAGATTAAGCAAGTTGTCAAGGAAGTTTCTCTAGCATTGAAGTCAACTAGGTAGAGGTTCTCATATCTAAAGCCCTTGAATGCCACATTTGAACCATCCACACTAATAACTTCCACATCATCAACCCCAAAGATGCATTTGTAACCAAGATCACATATTTGTGCCACGGATAGAAGATTGAAATCCAAGCTTTCAACTAGCAACACATTGGAGATACTCAAGTCATTTGATATTGCAATCTTGCCCAAGCCAATAACCTTGCCTTTCTTGTTATTGCCAAATGTGATAGAATCAACACCACTATTATTGTCATTGATTGAGTCAAACATTCTTGATGTACCGGTCATGTGTTGAGTGCACCCACTATCAATAATCCAATACCCTCCTCCGGCTTTGTAATTGACCTACAAGCAAATCAATGAAGCTTAGGTACCCATTTTTGCTTGGGTCCTTGTAGGTTAGTAACTAAGCTCTTTGGTACCCAAATAGCCTTCTTCTTTGGGCCAACAATGGGTGTACCAATAAACTTAGCTTGCACACCCTTCACACCTTTGGTAAGCACATAGCAAGAATCAAAAGGTATAGCATTAACAAATTTCTTGCTTTGGTTCTTTTTATTACAATTATGCTCTAAGTGCCCAACTTGCTTGCATCTATTGCAAAACCGACCATTGCTCTTCACAAAGCTAGGCTTTAGAGTTGCAAAGGCCGACTTGCCTTTCTTGGGGGTGTAGCCCAATCCCTCTTTGTTAAGAGAGAACCTTTGGCTACCCAAGCACTTAAGCAAGCGGGCCTCACCACCATAGGCCTTGCCTAGGGCATGAGTGAGCTCATCCACCTCTCTCTTGAGAGTCTCATTCTCAACCATTAGTGAGGTATCACAAGTGAAACCATCACTAGTAGTGGAGGTAGAGTTGGTGGTGGTGGATGAAGAGCTACAAGAAGGGTTAGCATTTGTCATGATGATAGGTTTATAAAAAGATTCATCAATTATATCACATGTAACACCTATATCACATGATACAACAACCTCCTTCTTTGCTTGTTGCTCAAGTAGCAATGAGTGAGCTTTTTCAAGCTTGGAATGAGCTTTACCAAGATCCTCATGGTCTTCCACTAGACTCTCATGAGTGGTCTTAAGCTCACCTAGAACTTTCTCAAGTATTGCTACTTTCATTGAAAGCTTCTTACACTCCTTGTTCTTGGCAATAGCTATGTGTGTAGTTTGTTGCATCAAGTCATATAGTTGTTCTTTAGTTGGTTCATCATCATCATTATCATTATCATTATCACTATCATGAGCGTATTCCATTTCACTATCATCATCACTCTCATCATATAATACCTTAGCTTCTTTGGCCATGAAGCACGAAGAGGATGACTCAAATAGTGAAGGCTTCTTGTTGATAGCAATGGAAGCAAAATCCTTGTTGGATGATTCTTCTTCTTCTTCTTCATCATCATCACTTTCCCAAGTGGCCACATAGACTCCATTCTTGCCCTTCTTGAAAGTCATCTTGGCTTCTCCTTTTTTCTTCTCAAACTTGCCCCTCTTGTTGTTCTTCTTCTTGTCATAGGGACATTCGGCTAGAAGATGATCGGTGCTATCACAATTGAAGCACTTCCTTTGTTGCTCATTGCTCTTGAAATGGTCATTTTTCTTTTTGAAGCCTCTTCTCTTAATGAACATGTGACCCATTTTCTTGACTACAAAAGCAAATGCCTCATCATCAATTTCATAATCTTCATCTTCACTATTGTCTTCTTCTTCTTCAATGATGGTAGCTTTGCCCTTGGAGGAGAGGCCTTGAATGCCACGGTCTTCTTCTTCTTCTCATCTTCCACCTTCTCCTTGTCATCAACATCTTGATCATATTTGTCATAGGTCAATACTTCACTAAGCAAATCATTAGGCTTCATTGCTTCAAGCCCATCTCTTTGCAACATCATGATCAACATCTTGAATCTTCTAGGTAAGCTCAATAAGAACTTGTGACAAAAATCTTGATCTTGAGTCTTGTGTCCTAAGCTCTTGAGATCATTGACTATCACTTGCAATCTATGAAACATTTCAATGATTGTTTCATCATCCTTTTTCTTAAAGTTCTCAAACTCACGCTTGAGCCCATATAGCTTGACACTCTTCACAACCTTAGTGCCCTCATATGTTTCACTCAACCTTGTCCATACTTCATATGCCAATTCTAAGTCCTTGATACCCTCAAATACTTTTGTGTCAATACCATGGTAAAGTGTATTGAGAGCCATTCTATTGCATGTTCTATTTGCTCTATCTTTATCGGTGAGATGATCAGGATCAATGATAGCAAAGTCATTCTCGGTGACTTGCAAAACTCTCTCATGAATAGAACCAAGGTACATTGTCATCTTTCTCTTCCAATGAGCAAAAGAACTAACACCATCAAAGAACGGTGGCTTCCCCCCAACATGATTGAACACAATTTGAGCCATTTTTCACACCGAAGGATGTTAAGCCTTGATTAAAACGGTGACCATGGCTCCGATACCACTTGTAAGGTCCTAGATGGCTAGAGGGGGGGGTGAATAGCCTATAAAAAATTCTACAAGAGACACTAAGCAAACTAGTTAGAACAACAAACGGCGTAAAGCGAGTTTTGCTTAGCCTACGGTTGTGATGCAAGCCTCCTATCCACAAGTCTAGTAGATTATGATCTCTAGTTCACACAAGGGCTATGTCACTAATTTTACACTAGTGAGCAAGCTAACAACTACTAGCAAAGGCTACCACTAGAGCTACACAAGATATTCTAGTAAATATAAATGCAAGAGAGAGGATAGTGATTCTTATACCGACGGTGGAGTGAAGATGTTGCCAATCACCAAGATGATATACAATCAATCAATATTGACAACAACACAATATGAAGACCAATCACCGGGAGACAAGTGACACAATATTTTTGTTCACCAGGTGTTCACTTGTGCACCGACAAGCTACGTCACCGGTTGTGTCGACCAACACTTAGATGGTTCCTCGGTGTGACCCTCAAGTCACTTGCCCCTCAAGGCACGCCCCGCAAGGCACCGCAAGACACCACTCTCAAGTGAGGTAACTCAATGACACGCGCAATGTAATAGAGTTGCTTTTGGCGTCCCGCCGAGGAAAGCACAAGAACCTCTTACAATCAACCGGAGGTGGCCAAGAACAATCACCTTTTCTTGCCAACGCCTCCAACAATCTCCAAGCCGGCTAGGAGCGGTACTCTCCAAGAGTAACAAGAAATCCACCGGCTAAACCACCCACAAGTGCCACTAGATGCCCTCAAGATATACAATACACTTTGGGATCACTCAATCTCACTTATGATTTGCAATCACTCAAGAGAGATGAGTGGGAGGAGATGCTCTAGCTCAAAGGATGTAAAAGAATGTTAGAAATCACGAGTTACCTCCCCAAGGGCCGGCCAACGAGTATTTATAAGCATCCCATCCAAATAGAGCCGTTATACCCCTTCACTGGATTCTGTCGGGATGACCGGACGCGCCGGTCATAACTGACCGGACGCGCTCAACCGCGTCCGATCCTCCAACGGTCACTGCGCCAACGGTCAAATCCCATAACTGGACGCGCCTCTCAAAATGACCGGACGCGCTCAACCGCGTCCGATCCTCCAACGGTTACAGACCCTAACAGTCAAACCAATGACCGGACACACCCAGGGCAACGACCGGACGCGCCTGTCAAACGACCGGACACGCCGCTTCGAACGACCGGACGCGCCGATCGCACTGACCCGCGCGCCCGCGAAGTAACGACCGGACGCGCCCCTCGCAACGACCGGACGCGACAGTGCCCGCGTCCGGTTTGAGTCCAGTAAGCTCCTTCAACAATCGGACGCGTCTGATCATGTGTGATCGGACGCGCCCCGCGTCCGATCATCCTCTGCGAACCTCAGTTCCTTCTGGGCGACTGACCGGACGCGCCGGTCCCGCGAGTGACCGGACGCGCTGGTTACAAACCCTAACACCCGTGTCTGCGCTATACTGACCGAACGCGTCCGGTCATACCATGACCGCGTCCGGTGCAGCGTCCGGTCACCTCTGTGACCTCCGTTCGCCTCCGTTTCTTTTCCGACTTCCGGCGTAGTGGAAAATAGGCTTTTCAACTCCTCGAAAACGCCTGAATCCCACGCTCGCAAGCTCGGCGGGAGAGAGAGAGAGACCCAAACCCTCTCTACCGCTCAAACTTCAACACCTTCGCAAATGTGCCAACACCAACAAGTGAACACCACCTTGTGCACGTGTGTTAGCATTTACATAAACATTTTCGAAGGTTTTCTAGTTAGCTCACTAGGCCCTACATGCAATGCACTTCATGAATTCACCTAGTGGCACCCATGCATCGAATAATCGATAAGACTTCCCCTCTTAATAGTTCGGCTATCGATCCTAAACCACTCACACCCTCTATGGTGTCTTGAGTGCAAAACAAAATGGTCCTATGGTTATACCTTTACCTTGAGCCCATTTTGTTTCTCCAAAAGATATGATTCACTTCATATCATCACACGACCGTCTCGATCCATCGACCTTGTCTTCACTTGCTCTTCACCGTTGCATCGGTCCGTCGGCGCCAAGTCTTGCTCAAGCTTCACCATCACATGGTCCTTCGCTTCGAAGCCTCGACTTGCCCTTCACCCTCACAACCGGTCCATCGAGCCAAGCATCACCTCGGTCTTCATCATCTTGGTCACATGAGTCAATGTCATGTCTCATATTCAATGACCACCTTTATCTAAATCATCCACTTAGATACAAAGGTTAGTCCTAGGTTTCATCAATTAGCCAAAACCAAACTAGGGACTTTCACCTAGTCTGGCGTGATGTGTTGCTACATTTCAGGCTCGACACAAATGATGAAGAGTTGAAGAAGAGAGTTCGGGACTGGTCTATGAAGAAGATGGCCACACAATTCTAGTGCTGGAAGAAGAATCTATATAACAAGTTTATCAAGAAGAACCTCACTCCAGATTTTAGAACTTAGGCGTATGTCAAGTTGCGGCCGTTTTGGGGTGAGTTTGTATAGTTCAAGACATCGGAAGAGGGTGAGGAACGGGTGAGAAGGAACCAAGAGAATGCCCGACTCAAGAAATATCACCATCGCTTGGGATTAGGTGGCTACCCTAGTGCCATTCCTAAGTGGGAAAGATTGGAATAGGAGATAGTCGACAAGGGGATGGAACCAGAATCAATCGACTGGCCTGAGCGCGCCAAGTATTGGTTTTTCGGTCATGGGGGCACCCTGGACCCAGAGACCGGAAAGGTAGTGTTTGGGCAAAAACTCCAAAGAGCAGCAGAAAGATTTGCTTACGCTCGATCCACCACCCAAAGTGGACAATGGCAGCCGAAGAGAGATAAGGACGAGCTGACATTCACCCTGGAGAATACTGAACACGGTGGGCGAACGAGAGGCTATGGGGAGTTGTCGTGGGAGCATGCCTTCCCTCTAGACAGAGACACCTATAGAAGCCAACAGAGAAAGAAGGAAGAGGAGGCAGAGTGGCTGCGCAGTCTAGAGGAGCAAGTTCTTCAGCAACGTGAAAAGGTTCATCAGGCAAAAGAGCGAGAAAAAGCACTTGAAGCCAGAATGAATGAGGAAATCAAAAGGCAAGTGCAAATAGCAGTAAGTTCCCTCCAAAGGTCGTTATCAGAGCTGACCGCAGTCAACATCAGCCCCCCTGGTCAGTTGAAAAGCAGTTGCGCTTCCATGGAGGTGCCAGTACCTCAAGATGACGCAGGGCTGCGCTTCCCGGTGGATGACATCACCGCTCCTTTCATGACATGTGAGCTGCATATTCAGGAGGGGAATGCCATAGTCATGGTGGCTACCGGTGTTGTATCTCCTATCGACCCTACGAAGACACCAAGAATCCACACGACAGTAATACCACCTGGATATGCTAGCATCTCGGTGGATAGAGTTGTCAAAGGCTATAGCAATGTGCCTCTTGACATTAAAGGTGGTGATGGAGAGAAGACCTTAGGAGAAGCGGAGAAGGCATTCATATGTTGGCGCAAGCGCTATATCATTATTCCTAGGGCGTCAACTCCTCCCCCTCAACAACAACCGAACCCTAGGTGCGGATGAAAGTGAACAAAACTTTTTTTCACTAATTATGTATTGGATTAAATTACGGTTTACTCATATATACCTAGTTAATTGTTTTCACAGCAGGACCTCCCCCAACCTAAGTCCAATTATCAATTCACCACTTGGTCACAGTGTTGCGGACTATGACAATGCAGTGGAAGACACAGCTGCATCCCCACCGGCTCAATCTCCTCCACAACCGGCTCTAGCGCCGCCACCGCAGCCTCCAACACCAACACCGGCCAAATCTCCTCCACAATCGGCTCCAGTGCCGCCACCGCAGCCTTCAGCACCAACACCGGCCGCCTCATCGGCAACGGCCAAGTCTCCTCCACAATTGGCTCTAGCGCCGCCACCGCAGCCTCTAGCGCCGACACCGGCCGCCTCATCGGCACCGGCCGGCCCACCGGGAAAGAAGAGGACCGCCCCACAAACAAAGGGGTCAGCCCCACCTCCGCCGAAGAAGAAAGGCTCTACGAGGACATCAGCTATCCCGCAGATGACGAAGCTTTCATATGAGAAGATTGCGGAGGAACTGGATGCTTCTATGAAAATGGATGTGGACAAATTCTTCTGTCATTGCCGGCTACAAGTCGAGTGAAGCGAAACCCAGAGAAGCCATACTTATGCATCCCTCTAGAGAAGCTAAGGCGAACGGTAGACGCTCACTAGACAAAGCAACGTGCTGATCGTAAGAAGCATTCGCCACTATCAGACTATGACCGTACGATCTCTAAATCAATTCAAGCAGAGAAGAAGAAAGAGAAGATGGCACGGAAGGGTGTTGCACAGCTCGGGGAACAAGCACAGCAATCAGTGCCCCCGCTGCTGGTTGGGAATCAATATGGTTCAAACATGAGCATGCTAGATCAAATACCCGACGATGTGCAAATGGATCAGTTCGAAACATTCATTTATGAGAGCGGTCTATCCTGGGATGAAGTGCTCGGCATCAGAAATGTGCCATCTTTAAAGGAAGTTGATGAGTGGAAGAAGGAATATAAATATGGCAAGAGTCTATACAACCCTGCAAAACTATATGAACTTGGTACGCAAATGTACAAGTTACACGAGTGGTACAGGGGTGCGTGTGCTGGAGGAGAACATGACTGGATTGGCGTCAAAGTAAGAGACCATCACTACTTCCGTGGCAATGACGTCATGTGGATTCAGTTTAATGAGTTACACCAGCTATGCCACATGGACAGTCTAGACAAATCTCTCTTGAGCTGCTACTGTCTGTAAGTGATTCCTTCTTTTAATAATCTCACTCTAGCATATGTATATGTATAAGTAATAATTATGCTCACACTAGCTAGCGTGTCTATACATATGCAGAATCATGATGCGAGACCTCACAGATAGAAACGACAAGCGGATTGGTTTTATTGATCCGTATGTCGTATACAAGGACACAGTGACCCCTGATCCTAACAATCAGAGGCCGGCTGAAATGGAAAGGAACCTCCGGCGGTTCTTGGATAACCAAAGGGACAGAGGATCAATACTCTTTCCCTATAACATGGGGTAAAGTGTTGTTATCATGTGCACATTTTATTTTACTTAGTCAATCCAACATAAAGATATATATTGACTAATCTATAAACAAATGCAGGGGTCACTGGATACTAATTGTCATTGAACTTGATAGTCAACATCTATATGTCTGGGACTCATTGAGAAAACCACAGACAGATTACCAAGATATGATAGACATGATCTAGAGGTAAATACTTCAATTCGATCTTTTAAATATTGATGCCTGCTCTTTTACTCTGCAATAGCTAATTAATGATCCAATTATTGGGTAGGGCTTGGGCTTGGTTGGTCAAAAAACATCGTCCGAATCTGAAAGCGCCACTTCCTGATCCTATTTTACTGAGGGTAAGTTGTACTAAGCTCTCCGCGTCTTTAACTTATCATGATTCAGCTCACACGTAGCATGAGACAAGACTAATCTTTTTATATCTTACAGTGGGTGGCCGTGCAGCCAAAAGGTACCAATTTATGTGGATACTATGTTTGCGAGTACATGAGGGTGTACCTCAAAAGAACTCGTAAAGAGACGGAGAAAGTAAGTAACATGCATGTATATATAATAAATCCATATCTTATTTATTTGTTGCTACTAAATAAATCTTATATATATTAATACCTTTTTCCTTTAATTAATGCAAATGGAAGGAGAATTATGTGAAGAATCAGGTGCTAGAGATGGTCATGCTGAAAGGAATCCAAGAGACAATCGCCGGATTCATCAACGACCACGTCCTCCTGAAAGGCGCCGAGTTCTACTACAACCCTGCGTTGCCATTGAGACCAAACCAGGACGAAAGCTTGTATGACATTAGATAAGTGGCAGAAAAACATGCACGTATGACCTTTAAGTGGCGGACAAACAATTAACTGTGTAAATTTTATGTGCATGTACATATATTATACATAAGTATAGCTCTATAATATATATAGTTTCGTAGTATATTTATGTGTAATAACGCTCGAAACTAAATTATAGGTCTAGCGTATACGTATATTAGCAGCGAATAATACATTTGAAAACCTATTGTAATTGAAAAACCAAAATCAATAATGATTTGAATTGGAAATAAAAAACGTAAAAAAATAACCTTTAGTCCCAGTTGGTAATACCAACCGGGACTAAAAGGCCTGCGCCGTGGCCCAGACTGGCGAGCCTTTTAGTCCCGGTTGGTAATACCAACTAGGACTAAAGGTGGCCCTTTAGTCCCGGACTGCGGAGCTGGGAATAAAGGTGGGACATTTAGTCTCGAACCCTTAATCCCGGCTCCGGAGCCGGGACGAAAGACTGTTTAGGCCCGGGACAAAAGGCCAACTCTGTAGTAGTGGTGGAACACACCCGTCCATAAAGCTTACAAAGCATCCTCAGGAAACTTCGCCAAAAAACATTACCCTCACTCTCTCAGCTTCAAAACATCAGAATCAGATATCGCCTTCACCACCCAAGAGGCTGCACCAGGGTCTCCCGTTCTTTCCAGAAACCTCCCTTGAATCAGATAGCTTCTTCTTCGCTTCTTTGGGCACTTCAGGGTTCACCCAGTTAAAAGGTTGCTGAAAAAGGATCCTATCCACCTTGTCATCCACTAGACTCAGCCACTGATCCTTGCCGGCCTTGAAGCAATCTCTTTTAGTTTTGCTAATCTCATCACAAACTCCTGCCTCTTTTCCTGGGGTATTAGAATAGCCCAAGTATGAAGCATAGCTGCAATTTTCAAGAGCAAAATCCTCATGTCTACCCATTGGACTCCCTGAAAACAAATGTCATTTCTTAGCTTCCAAAGCCCCCACAGGGCTGCAGCAGTAAAGGAGTTGCAGACTAAAAACTTATTGTTACTAAGCCATAGCTGCCCAATAGACAAGAAATCATCTCCCATATCTCTATCACATACTTCAGACATACAAGACCACACTTGCTTGGCAATAGTACACTCAAAAAACAGATGGTGTACAGACTCAACCTCTGAGCAAAAAAGACAAGATAAATCCTCTAGTTTCTTCCTAATACTCAAATTAACTCGAGTCAAAGTTTTGTTTTTGGATAAAAGCCAAAGAAAAAACTGAACTCTAGGAGGAATCTTAAGATGCCACACAGCAGGAACATGAACAGGAAGAATCCCCCTAAAGTTTATTAACCTATACAAAGATTGAGAAAAGTAGATCCCTTTTGAGCTAAACTGCCAAATTAAAGAATCCTCTTCCTCTGAAAAACAAATTGTAGAAGCTAACTGAACAATCTCTAACCATTTATTCATCAGTCTTTGATCAACTCCCCTCCTAAAAGTACACTTCAAGTTAACTCCATCCCAAAGCTCAGCTACAGTACCAGACTTTTCTTAGATCAAGACATAAACATCCCAAAATTGTATAGCCAAACTAGAAGGACCCAGCCCATTGTCCTCCCAAAATTTGACTTTTTTACCATCCCCTATTTTCCATCTATATCTTATCTTAGCTGCAGAGGCAGCCCACATAATTCCCTTGAAAAATTGAGAAGCACCACTAGTCAGACTATAGAAAATGTTTGACTTATTGGTCTCATATTTGAAATCCAGAAACCATTTCCACATTTTATGACTATCAAGGTTGTATCTCTTAATCCAAGAAGCTAGAAGACTAATATTCAAATCCCTCAAATTAGGTATTCCTAAACCTCCATAGTCTTTTAGCATCGAAATGCTATCCCAGTTCATTAGATGAATCTTATGCCTATCTGTATTGTCATCCCACAAAAAATTAGCTAAATGAGTATTAATAATTTTAATAGCCCACTTAGGAAACTTTATAAAGGACATTAGGTAAATTGGGATACTTGTCAAACAGGCCCTAATCAACACCACCTTGGCTGTATGTGAGAGAAGCTTTCCCCTCCACCCAGCCATCTTACTAAGCATCTTATCCACTAAAGGCTGTATATCCTCCCTTCTCAGGTTCTCATAGTGAAGAGGCACACCTAAATACTTGATTGGAAAATCTCCTAAAGGACAAGCAAAAAAGTGGGATACTTCATGGGCCATTTCATCAGAAGTGTTCATGGCAATAATCTCACTCTTATGAAATTTTACCCTCATTCCCGACAGTTGTTCATACCACATCAAAATCCCTTTCAGATTTAGTAAGTGCTCTAACTCCACATCAGAAAACAGAATAGTATCATTTGCGTATTGCAAGGAAATAATACCACCATTTCTAAAGTTATGACCCAAACCTTTGATTAAACCCTCCCTAGCACCTTTGACCAACATTCTAGTTAAAAATCACCTACTAGATTGAAAAGCAAAGGGGACAAGGGATCTCCCTGCCTCAAACCTTTCCCTATTTTTTTTTCTCAAATACGCAAGAGCATTGCGTATCATTCCATTAAGAAAGAGTAGTCAACAGCACAGCCCGGAGACAAAGAAAAACAAGAACAAGAACCGACCACAAGAAACTACGGTGAAGACCCAGGAGAGCAGGCCCTACTCTCCCGAAACAAGCACTCAAACCTTTCCCTATTTTAAAAAACTTACTCTCTTCCCCATTAAGCATGACTCCCATAGAGCCATTCTTAATGATTTTCTCAACCCACTAGATCCACATAGAGTCAAAACCTCTAGCTGCTAAAATTTCAAATAAGAACTCCCAGTTTACTCTATCATAAGCCTTTTCATAGTCTAACTTAATGACACATCCAGGTTCCTTCTCTTTGTGGACACTATGAACCAACTCATGAGCAACTACCACTCTCTCCAAGATATACGTACCTTGAATAAAAGCACTTTGGTTAGGAGACACTAATCTATCAATGACCTTACCAAGTCTTAGGGTTAAGGCTTTTGAAAAAAATTAAAACTACAATTGATCAAGCTAATAGGTCTGAACTTCTTCATAGACCTAGCCCCATCTTCTTTTGGAATCAAAGTAATCATAGCAAAGTTCAATCTATACAAATCTAACTTACCCCTATGAAAATCATTAAACATAGCCATGAGATTCTTTTTAACAAGATTCCAGAACTTTTGATAGAACAAAAAGGAAATTCCATCAGGCCCTGGGGCTCCCTCAGCATAACAACTAAAAACTACCTGTTTAATTTCTTCTTCAGAGAAAGGACTAGTTAGCAACTCATTTTCCTCACTGGTCACCAGGTCCACTGGTTTCCAGAAATCATCTGCAAGCCTAATATTCCTTCTGTCTTCTCTACCAAAGAGTTTTCTATAGAAATCTATAGCTATATCCATCATGCCTTTTTGATCCTCAACTAGACCATTAGGCCCTTCTAAAACATCTATCATTTTCTTCCTGCTTCTCTAGTTGGCCACAGCATGAAAGTATGTTGTGTTTCTATCTCCTTCTAAGATATTCCTGTCTCTAGAGCGTTGTCTTGTTTTAATTTCCTCCAAAGCCCAAATATTATCCAGATCCTTAGTTACTTTCCTAAATCTAATCAGCTCTTGGTCAAATAAAATTCTCTTCTCCGTCTCCTTTTCTAAGTCATTGTATTCCAAGGCTAGTTCTACTTTCTCCTTATTCATGCTTGCCACTTCGTTAGCTGCCCACCCTCTAGCTAGTTTTCTTAAATTCCTAATCCTAAACTGCCATATATCTAAACTATTAGTTGCTTGACATGGCAGGGACCATACTTTTTCTACCACCTTACTAAAGCTCTCCTTTTGTAACCACCATTTCTCAAAACGAAAGAGTTTTTTTTCCCAAGAAAGACATTATTCCCAGTGTCAACCAAAAGAGGGTTATGATCACTAGGGAATCTCTCTAAACCTTTAACCCTAACTAAAGGGAAAGCTTGGTCCCACTCCGTGGTCACAAAAATCCTATCTATCTTAGCTAAGATTGGTCTATCTTGCCTATTTGTCCAAGTAAAATCTATATTACCAGCATCTAACTCTACTAGAGCCCATTTATGTATCCATTCATTAAAAGTATCAGCCCACCTATAGTTGATGACTGAATTACTCTTATCCTTAACAAATCTAACCAAATTAAAATCACCAGCTACCATAGTTGGCCCTTGCCACTTCTGCATGACTTCATTCAACTCATTTAGAAAATCGAATTTCCCATTTTCATAAGGTGAACCATAGACAATAACTAATTTCCAACAGAAATCAGTTTTGCAGTCTTTAATCATTAAACTGATTGAAAACTCCAAAGAATCACAAACATAGGCTGTATATTTATCACTATTACATCCAGCTAAAATACCCCCTGCTGTGCCTTTAGCTGGTAACCAAAACCACTTAAAAGGAGCATTACCAGTCAAAGATCTAAGATATCCAGGAGTAAAAGATTCCTTTTTAGTCTCAATAATTCCCACTACATCAGCATGAGTACTTCTAATCCTACCAATCAAGGCAGGAAGCCTTCCAATCTTATTTAACCCTCTAATGTTCCAGAACAGGCCTATCATTTGAATTTTTTCTTTTTATTTTTCCTCTTCTCTACCTTTGTCCAAGCTGGTTCTATAAGTTCCTCAACTAGATCATCATCACAACTATTTCTAATTGCTGGAGTTTCAGGGTCCTCTCCCTGATGTCCCTCCAAAACTCTATTTTTCGCTTCTACTACACTAGCATTTACTCTCTCTATGACTTGACTATCCACTACTTCTACTGGGTACTTTATCTGGGCATTGCTTTATTACTATTAACTACTTGGATTTCAGAAGGCAATTCTTCCTACCTATTTCATGATCCAAGATGTCCCTAGTTGCACAAGTATCATCATCTCTAAGAGGTTCTACATCAATTCCAACTTTAATAGGAATATCAATTAGACTACTGTTATCCAAGATGGGAATTTGATTTTTACCTCTAGGCACCTCCAAATTTGTAACATCCAGTCCCGGCATACACGGCCCAGGCCCACTCTACCGAGGAGTGGTCCCACATGCGTAGCAACCCGCTTGAGCTTTCGTCCTCGCTTCGCTCAAAACGGTTAACCGAATGTTACTACGCGTCCCTGGCCCTGGTATTTAAGTCGGTCATCTCTTAATACTAATCCTGCACTAAAAGTGGGCTACTGGATAGGGCCACATCGCCCGTTAAACCGATAGCCGTTGGATTGAGCGCTCAGTCAATCTGGTCCGTCCGATACGCGGTTCGGGTCTTGCACCCGTTAAAACATCAACCGGATCCACCGCGAACCTTCGTCGGGTGCGGCTTCTCTGCCCGCTCCCTCATCCCTGGCTGCGCGGAACCTGCGCATCGCAAGCTGCACATCGTTGGCGGCCGCATCCTGCACCGGAGAGCCGGCCACGCCTGCTCCGGGGCCGCCACGCCGCCGCGCTGGCGGCAGACGGCGCCTCGCCCTGCCCATGGCTAGTGGCCAGAGCCATGGCACCACCGCACTGGGAAGCGGGCCCGCCCTGCCATCGCCGGGGGCCTGGGCTACCGCACCGCCGTGCCGTGGGGCGCGTCTGCCGCTATCAGCATGAGCGTCGTGCGGGCCTTGGTCGCCGCTTGCTGTTCACGGGCAGTGCAGCCACCGACGTGCCCAGCCAACCACGGACCACCTCCGGCTGAGCTGCGACCACCCCCGGGTGCACGTGGGCCGGGCGAAGCTTGTCTGCCTCCCGTTGCCGTCCTCCCAGCCCCATGTGCATCCTCAGACGGAGCAAGAGCCAGTCCTGCCCTCACCGGTCACCGCTCCGGCGGCCTCTGTGTCCCGCCGCCTCCCACCCTTTTCCCCATGCTCGTTGCCTCCCCATACACCGGCTGCACCTATCCAGACATCAGACTATCAGAGAAACTCCACCCACAGCTTCAGCAGCGCTGTGGGGCTGCCTCTCCCGTGTCGCCGCCGAAGGCCGCACAACAAGAAGCTGATGCAGGTGCAGCCACGCTGTCGGAGCATGGTCAGTTCAGTTGCTTTGTCCCGTCAGTTGAACTGCTGAAAGCTATGCTACCTTTCGTCTGTCACTCACTTATACTCCATTTCATCATTTCGTGCATATCGTTGTTCTCCATCCCAGATAGCCTCTTCTTCCAGCTAAAATTCTGCCCAATTTTTGCCACCAAATGTCTTGATTGGTAGCCTGTATGCCCACATGGCTCTTTCTGGTTGGCACAACACAACATCAGAGGGCCAGCTTCAATAGATGGTGCTCTCAAAGAAGACCTGCATTAACGAATTGCAGGAGAACGCAACATCATGGAACATCGCATTGGGGAGGAACGCCAAATGATGGTCAACTTGAAGGACGTTTTTTATGCCTGCAACGTATTCGGCAAAATGTCCATAACCTAACACAATATAACACAAAGTTGTGTTATATAATACATGATGATGATAAATTATCAGTCTCATATTTGTATTTTTAAGGACGTTATAACCTTGAATGAATAACACAATGCACCGATGTCTGAAATACATACCCTTCTTTATTGTAATAATGCTTCTGCTTTTAATAAGGAATAGGGTAGAGTAAATACAGTACACCTTGTTATGCCCTTGTTCATCAGAGGTTACTCTACGTGTTAGTTATGTATAATTTATTACATATTTATGAATTAAATCTTGGTTCTGTCTATATTCTAAATTGCAGGTCAAATTTAACTCCGTACAAACATTAGAACTCTGGAAACATAGAACCAAGAAAGAGGCAAGTAGAATAGCTATCCAAGCATGGACACAGAATTGGGAACAAACAGCTGGAAGTTCAGAAACAACTTCAGACTGAGATGATCAAGCTGGTTTTAGATTGTATTTTGTTTCTTCTTCTTTTATCTTTACTTCTTATTCTCCTTTTCTACCTCTTTACTTCTTTTTCTTCTCTCTTTCTCTGCAGCTCTCCTTCTCCTTTCTTTGTCACCTTGGCATTGCATATGTACAACTTATTTTTAATATTAATACAAATCAGGTAGGGGCCTCCCCTCCCGACTTCCTAAAAAAAAGAATTCTAAATTGCAGGTCAAGTTTTCAATTGATTGGAAGCCCATATTATATTGCTCTGGAGGTACTACATAAATGTTGCGAACAAGAAGCTGATGTGAGATCGACAAGAGTTATAATCTACGTTTTGCTAGCTTAGTTATATAGCACCTTTTGTGCAGGTAAATCTTCTATTCTTAGCTGTTATTTTCAAGCCATTCAGGTTAACTGTAGTACTAAATCTAAATTGGACCAACAGCCTAAGAATGGAAGTGCCAAGTTTTTTGTAAAAAAAAAAGTTGCTCTGCCATTGTCTATCAGAGCGTCTAAAGGCCATGAAGTATACTACATAAATATTTCTTAAGTATAACCTACACCTTCACTCAGTTGACTTTCCCTTAGGGTTGTTTTTGGTGTCTTACTGATCTATGTTTCCACCATAGATTATGTTCCTAGAATTGTTTTAGCAATAAAAAAAACTTGTACTTCATTCATAACTAAAGAAATTTATGCATGTCAGGCCATCCTTTGAATCCATGATGATGGCGTGTCCACTAACCAAGCTATTGATTCCAGTATTCCCTCTAGATTCCAAGCCTAAAAAATTCTCTACAATGAACAAGCTATGAAAGTTCACTCTGAGTGAATACTTTTATCTACTTCACTGCTCTCACATTGAGAGACTTGCATTGTGGCATTTCTGCCTTTTGGATCTAAATTGTTTTAAATTTTGGCCTAGCACACTTTAGTATATTTTTCTTCATACCTTCTCAGCATGGCTCTAGAACACTGTCCAGGTAAATTTTTTATCACAAGGTGCCTTCTCATATACTACAGAGGGAGATAACAATGTTTATTTCATGACACATATATCCTCCACTGGTCTCCTCCATGGAGGGCGCGACAAAGCCGCGTTTGAGTTTCTAGTACTCTCTTAGGTTTCACAGTATGGTACTGAACACCGGCTGCACAGTGTTTCGCAAGCTACAGTAACGCAAGTGAACACTCCCCGAGCTACAGTAGCATGAATTTGCCTGGCCCAACTCGATGCTACAGCAACCGAGAGTGAACAGTGCTCGTGCAACAGCACCAAGGCGCTACAGCCAGAGTCCGGATGTACAGGAACACACAGCTACAGTGCTCAGCCCACTGCTGCTGCAGCGGTACTCGGCCCATACCTGAATTGGGCCCACTTGGTCCCTGGGCTGTTACAAAACTGTTCTTCATCTTTAAAGCCTGTGCTTTCTCCAACATTGACATCCCCCCTAAGGCTGCCTCTTGCTCTTCCTTTCAGGAATGAGAGGCCCCCATTTCTGGTTTCTCTTTCTTACAGCAGGTGCTTTGTTCTCTTTATCATCCTGATTCTTGATATTGTTCTGTGTCTCAACTTCTTCCTTCTCTATTGTCTCTGTCTTAGAGTTCTCTCCAGTAGCCTGATTACTTGAATCCACCACAACTGACAGACAGGGTGTTCTCTTCTCTGGCTCTCTATCAGAACATGTGTAAATCTACTCTTCTGGCAAATTAGATAGTTCTTCATCTTGCTGTAATATCATACCTAGATCTTTCTCAGGATCAACTACAGAGTCTTCAATTTCCATTGCCTTCAGTATATTCAGACAAACTAACTCCTCAAACTTTGAATTGAGACCATCCAGTTCACCATTAGCAAAAAGGTTGATCAAACTTTTCACTATCTTGCTACCTTTTGGGGTTGAATAGCCTTCTTGTGGATTGGTCTTTGAGCTTCCACCAGCCTCCCTAGACCCACCTTTTGCATTTTCATGATCAGGCTTCTTTTTCCCTTGATCTCCATTATTGTCTTCATCCTCTAACAGATCATCTTCCTCAATATCAAAATCACCACCTCCATTACCATCATCACCATCATCATTCTCCTCACCCCTCCCACTTGTTCAAATCCTTCAGTTTTGAAACTGATCAGGAAGATATCATCCTTCATTTCCATGATCCTCTGCTGTGGGATACTTGCTGGATCTCTACACTTGATTTTCACTCTTACCATGGCAAAGAAGCTACTAAACAATGATTGCCAGTCCACCTCTATCAACTTTCCTAAAGTAGAAGCTACCTGTCTTAGAGTCTCCCAATCACACCATTTGGGTGGAATGCCTTTGATCTGCACCCAGGCCTCTTGTAACTTGCTAACAGGCACTATATTACCATTCCAGACCTTAAGAGAAGCCATGACAGTTCCCTCATTCAGATAGAAATAAGTTCCATCATTGATAACAAATTCTCCACCTTCTTATCTGGTGGGAATCTGACCAGGTACTTGAAATCCTCCAGCTGCTTCAGATGCCACACCCAATCCTTGTCAGAAACCTTCTTTAGATGACTAATGATGCCTTCCTGATCCAAATCCCCATCTTCAACTGTGAAAATCCCACAGTTGTCAAAACATATCCAAAGCTTGAACCTGTTTTCCTTCTCTTCCACATTAATATGGAAAAAGCCTAAGCCTTTACTGGCACTTCCCATGTACTGTGCTGCAGATATTGGTTCCTTCCACCTGGGACACTTGTCTGCCATATGATCTTTCTTGAAGCACACCAAGCACACACTTGGTTTGGTGCAAGCAGTGCTGAAATGACCCGGATCACCACAGTTGTAGCAGATTATATGCAAGGCCTTGTCATCTGCCCCTTTTCCTTCAACTGGCTTTGATGAATCCACTTGCTGTTGATTAGTCTGCGAGCTCTCCCCAATCTGAAACTGCTGGGATTGGTTCTACTATTGAGTTGAGCCTTTTGGAGCTGTGGCTGGTACTGAGGCTCACTACGGCAGACAGTGTCTTTGCCTAGCGCCTGGGTCTTTGTCGAGCACTATTTATCGGGCGCTCGGCAAAGGCCACCTTTGCCTAGCGCTGGGCTCTCGGCAAAGAATGCGCTCGGCAAAGATTCCTTTGCTGAGCGCCATGCCCTCGGCAAAGAGAAACACTCGGCAAAGAACGTCTTTGCCAAGCGCCAGGCGCTCGGCAAAGGATAGCACCCGGCAAAGAGCCACCACAGAACATACCGGGTGCCTATCGTCGGTCTTAGCCGAGCGCCCTCCGTTAGGCGCTCGGCAAAAGTGGCTCTTTGCCGAGTGCCAACCTTGGCGCTCCGCAAAGGCACCTCTTTGCCGAGCGCTGACCGTTGGCGCTCGGCAAAGAATTTTCTTTTTTTTTGTTTTTTTCTTTCAAACTTTTTTATCATGCATTACACATTATTTAAAAGTATATGTTAAGTTTTGGTACTTTTTTAAATCTTTTTACTATATATCGTTAGTTTATTTGATTTAATTGAATTTCTCCGATAAACGCGTATTTGAACTGTAGGTTCATCGAATCTCCGAATTGGACGGTTCGAAAATTGATATTCGCGTTACTTAGCGTATGTTAAGGCCTATCCTGGAGCACGCATGAAATATCGAACATCTCGCGCATGGAACATGGCGACCAAGTTGCGCGTGAAGTGCTATTAAATTATAAAAAATGCAAACAAAGTCCGAAAATCATGAAACTTAGCGAAACGTCTTTGGAGCACATGTGGAGGCTATGGTCAAAATTTGGTAACGTTTCGTGCACGTTGTCACCTAAGTTAGTTAGAAACCTAGACATCTCACATGTGATAACTTGATATGTGATGCGTGAAGAAGCCATGGAGTCCAGCATGTGATAACTTGATATGTCACGTAAGTCCAGCATGGTGCCTTCTACTACGTGCTGGTATAATGGCAAATTGAACGTGACGCGTGAAGAAGCCATGGAGTCCCGGTGTGCCGCGCAAAAGCGCGGATGGCAAGTGGTTTAGGGTATCAGCTGGCATAGGTGTGTGCCGATTTATCTAGTCCTCGTTTAATTTGTCTCGTATGTAAGTGCACTAAGAAGAATATCGTATTGCAATATCTCTGTGCTTGCAAGATACGTAGTAGTATGGCTTAACCATATATAGTATATTCGTGTACGTTGTTCTCTGCAAGTATAATTCTTAGTGCTATTGTGATATATATGGTGACGGTGGTGATAAAAGCGATGAAATTGTGATATAAATGGTGTTATTTGTGTTCATGGTGATATCCATTTGATGTATATATATGATTTGTTGTGTTTGCAGCGATAGAAAGCAAAAAATAAAAAAAAACAAAATCTGGATTTCAGCTTTGCCTAGCGCAACGCTAGGCAAAGAGCCTTTGCCGAGCGCTTTTTGGCGCTGCGCTCGGCAAAGCTGCCATATTTAGCGCTGCAACACGGCAGCTTACCCAGCTTTACCGAGTGCCCCAGGCTTGGCACTCGGCAAAGGCAATCCTTTGCCGAGCGCCAGGCTGGAGGCGCTAGGCAAAGAATTTTTTTTTAAAAAAATAGTTTCACTACTACAGATTCAAACATCACTGCCGGCCCATCACTGCCGGATTGTATTGGGCCGGCAGTGATAAATCTTCACTACCGGTTCAAACTCTGACAGACATTCAAATGATTGGGGTAGGGGTCAAACCGGCAGTGAAGCTCATTATCACTGCCGGTTCGTGGCTAGAATCGGCAGTGAATCTTCACTGCCGGTTCGTGGCTAGAATCGGCAGTGATAATGAGCTTCACTGCCGGTTCGTGGCTGGAACCGGCAGTGATAATAAGGTTCACTGCCGGTTTTTGAACCACCAGTGATTACGAGCTTCACTGTCGGTTCCAACCACGAACCGGCAGTGATAATTAGATTCACTGCCGGTTCGTGGTTTAAACCGCCTATGATTTTCCATTTGAGATCAATTGGAGACCCAAAATATTTTAAAATATTCAATTTACATACTTTTTTAAGCAAATGAGATATTTAAATTGTTCAAACAAAACATTAACTAAATATAAAACATTAAAGTTGTAGAGATAGTCAAAACAAATTTAAACAAAACATTAACTGCCGGTTTGTAGTTCGAACCGGCCAGAGAAATAAATAATGCCATATTTAAACAAAAAAAATTTAGATTAAATTTTCCCCATCGCGATCGGACTGCTTCCCGGCCAAACAAAACCAGTGAGCCAGTGAACCCTAACTCCCGGCTCCCCCTCCCTCACGGGATCTCTCATCTCCGCCCCACCGCAGCAGCACTCTCTCTTCCCATTAGCAGCCGCACTCCCTGAGCTCTCTCTCCTCTCCCTCCCTCGACGGCCATGGCGGCGGGGTGGCCTCGCACGCGCACCCAGAGGTGGGGGGCCACGCGCCATGGTAGCAAGCGCTGCCCTCCCCGGCGGCGCCGGGGCGGCCTCGCGCGCGCACACAGGAGAAGGGCGGCGGTGCAGCAGCTCCTTTCTGTGGCCGTCGCCGAGGCCGAGCAGGGCCCTTAGGCCAAAACCGAGCCCAGCGACGTCTTATGTAAGCAAGAAGGGTCTTAGCTGATCTTAAGGGTGGGGATTTGGATTAAAATTTGGGGATTTCTTATGCCAGGGTCAGCGCCACGCCCGGGGCAGATGTCCGAGCTCATCGTTGGGAAGGAGAAGCCCACTCTATTCAACACAGGTAAACACCTGTTCCCCTGGATCCAATACTCGTGAGTTTTATTTTGTCTCCGTTACCATTTGCTTTATGAGCACCAATGGAACTTGCATCAAGTTACTAATTAGTCTGAAAGCAAGAACTTAGCTGACTACTACATACCGTTTCTTTATTGCCCTTGACATGAATTGTATTCAATCAAGGGTGCGCATTAGAATTAGCATACAACTTTAAATGGCATAATAATATACTGGTTTTAGCCTTTTTTTGTTAACAATTATCTAAAGCTGCGTAATATTGACAACCTCAAAAAATCAGCATTTGATGTCCATTAACCAATTTGTTAAAAGATGAACTATCATTGCGCCTTTCAGTGCTTAGTAAATACTTTGTGTCACAGATCAGGAAACAGAAGACATGTCTGTCGCCCACTTCTGTCATAAATACTGAACTTTTTACCCTGCTGCTTCAAAATGTAACAGTTTATTTCATTCTCTGATTTTGGGCTCTGTAAAAGTATGCTTTCTCATGGATTACTTTTGGATTTGATTTCTTACACAATAGGATGGACGTAGGAATCTGCTCAACTGCACCATCTGTTGAACAGAAGATTACTTCTGCCTCCAAAACAAGCTGAAGTTCCATGGTTAGTAGCGACAAATCCTATGAACTATTGTCGGCCATGTGAACTATCTTGTGTGGAAGCTTTATCAGCAGCCCTCATAATATGGTAATTTTTTTTAAGCCTTGCCTAACAATATTGTTTGGAATATGTAGGTCATATAATCGTGTAGCTTGATTTATAATTAGTTACTGTCAGGCATCAGCTTATGTTATATACATATTTGCAGTGGGGAGGAAGATACAACACATTTGCTGCTTGGGAAATTCAAGTGGGGTCACGCATTCTTGTCTCTAAACAGGTCAGTTCCAAATGATGAGTTCTTACCAAACTCATTATCCAGCAATGCTAAGGATAGAGATATTATTGAGTATTGAAACTTGTGTGCTAGAAATAAAGAGATGCTTAGAACTATATATGTTGTAGATATTGTTCTGGATGCGTGGGTTATATAAGGCGCTAGCGCGCTCCAACGCCAGTGCACGACACTTGCGCGCTCGACGCTGTCCGCCAGTGCACGCCGCCGCCGCTCGACGCGAGTATGTGTTCTCGACCCTTATTTTAGTGTTTCTTTTCTTGATATGTCATTCAATAACATGGACTTTGTGATTGCAGCAACCATTTCATCCTCGTAGATATCTATCTTCAAGATTCACATATCGAGGTGTGGGACTTAAAGAAAAAGTCACTTTCTCTTATTGACTCCCTAGTCAAAGTGCTGAATAAGTAAGTGAACCCAATATCACAACATTTTCTAATCACATAGGATATTGTAATGTCATCGGTCTTCACACTTCATTTACAATATCACATAGAATGAAGGCATTACCTGATTGGAAAAATCTCGATAGCAAGATGCAAAAGCAATGGAGTGGCCCATTCAGTGTAAAGTATATGGAGGATCTCAAGACCCTAGATCAACCGATGAGGAACAACGAATGCGGGTTCTATGTGATGTGGGCAATGCTAAAATACTTTGGCGCAAAAACAGATAATGGAGATGATATGGTACGTAGGCATCCCATTTCTATTGTTTTGTCTTACTTTTGTGCATCTCAATATCATCTTGCTTCAATTACAGCGCAAAGCAAACAATCACAACCAGTTGCTAGATTTTGAGATGAGAGGAATTCAAGAGGAGATAGCAAGGTTTGTGATGGATGAGATATTGACCAAGAAAGGATCATTCTCCATTGCGAGGACTAAGAAGTACAAGGCGCAGTACGGAAGAGACCACATCGATAGGCTATTGTAATGCGACTCTTAATTCGATACTTAAAGTTTTTTTTGGAACTTTTGTAATATAAATGTTGATGGGTTTGTATTGTCGCTGATCCACAACCACCTCCACATCGATATCAAATTGATCGATAGCAACCACCTCCACCTCCCCGACCTCCCACCCCACCACCTCCCCTCAAAATGAAAATAAAATAATTATTAAAATGCAAATTATGAAAAGTATATCACTACCGGTTCAAAGAAAACCGGCAGTGATAATATAATCTACACAACCGGTTGGTTAAAACAACCGGCAGTGATGGCTCAAGTATCACTGTCGGTTTGTAACACGAACCGGTAGTGATACACGAGCTATCACTGCCGGTTTGGCATAACCGGCAGTGATGTGATCAGCTTATCACTGCCGAGTTGGTTATGGCGTTCAAAATCCGCCAGTGAAGGGGGGTTTTGAACCGCCAGTGATATCCTTCTCTGGTGTAGTGTTTGCTCTTTGCCAAGCGCCAGGCTGGAGGCGCTAGGCAAAGAAATGTTTTTTTTAAAAAATAGTTTGCTCTTTGCCGAGCGTCTTATTGGAGGCGCTCGGCAAAGAAAACGTCACGCCGTGACTGCCGCTTTTCTTTGCCGAGTGCCGCCTAGGCGCTCGGCAAAGGCTTTGCCGAGCGCCCGATAAAAGACGCTCGACAAAGGAGCCTTTGCCGAGCATTTCGTTGCCGGGAGCCCTTTGTCGAGCGTTGCGCTCGGCAAAGCCTTTGCCGTGCGCAATTCAGCCTTTGCCGAGCGTCTCAGGCGCTCGGCAAACCCGCAGTCTGCAGTAGTGGTTGTTTCCCTCTACCGCCCTGTTGCACTCCCCTCGGTCTTCCCCCCTATCTCGGATGATTGTACTGCTGTCCCATTTGGTGCATTGGTGGAGGTGGCGGATACCTCTGCTGGGGAGGGTAAAAACCATACAGCTCTTGTGGTGGTAGGAGCGGCAGCGGCGGCCCCATCGGGTGAGAGTAGTATGGCGGCGGCGGAGGTTGATGCCACCCTCCTCCACCCCAGGAGTCCCACTCCTCATCTGGGCTGCGCGGCCGGAATGGTCCATGACCTCTCCTGCATCCCGCCATTGTCTTCTTTAGCTTGTCGACGAAGGTTTCTCGCACCCCTCTCCCCCACACGTCCTCGGCGAAGTTGAGCTTCTCCGGTTTCTTCACCCACCTATCTCCCTCTTGAGCTAGATAACATTCTTTGATCTCAAAACTCCGATTCTCCCACAAATCTCAACGAATCCAAACCAAATCTCTCACCCTATTCCTCTCATCTCTAACCCTAGTTTTCCTCTGTGCGGCGGCAGAATCGGGGATATCAGGGACGAACCACAGCTGGCCATAGAATTCCTGTATAGCCCCTCCTTTGTTGTCTTCCTCCAGATGCTTCCCCTCGTTGGATTTGCATTCGTCCGTCTCCAGTCGACTCCCCCGTAGAGAGACGCCGCGTGTCGTCCGGGTCAGCCCCTCGATGTGGACCCTCGGATGTGAGGGCTCCCCGACACGACTGAGAGGTGGACCCTTAGCCCTCGGGGGAGTACCAAACCCGCGAACTGGGCTTGCCGGAGGAAGGCTCACCGGCGGCGGAGGTGGGCGTCGCCTAGTCGCCGTACCCCTCACGACTCTCATCTTAGCGGTCCTTCCCAGAAGGGAGCCTCACAATATCTTATATCATCATAGATACATCTTATGTTATGATGTTTTGATATCCTGTTCATTTAATGGTCTCTTGTGTTGCCTCAGATCAGAAGCTAAAGATATACTTGGTGATGACTGGATTCAGAGGCATCGCAGGATTGTGCAGCAAAATACCAATCAGTATACACGCGTTGCTTGCACAAAGGTTAGTGGATCAGAAAAATCTTCAAGGATCGTGCATAGCATATTGCTTTTTTGTTTGGCTGCATGATGTTAGATGTGCAACCCCTTTTGGCCCTCTTTAGGGAATGGATCTTTTTTGTCTTGATCAGACTGCTATTTAATTAATATTCTTAGTGGCTATCACTGAAAATACAGTGTGGAGGTATACCTGTTCAATCTTTCATAAATCATATATGAGGGTACAACATCGCTCCTTATACATGATACATTGCTACACTTAGAATTTTGCTTAAAAATACATCTCTGTTGAGTATGGTCTGAACCTTGAATTCAGAAAATGTAGCGTTTGGAACTCCCTTCTGTACGTCCACACATAATGCTGAGCTGGCGTGGATATAATGTTTCTGGGTATTTTTGTAGTTTTTCTATACCTGGCAAAGCATTCTTTAATGTCCATTGGAGTTTTGGATTCATCAGTTAGCATGTTTGTTATGTATATTATTGCATTATCGTAAATAGTTTACGTATAGAACTGCACTTGACTGTGGGCTGTGGCTGACCTGCTTCTGTTATTTCAGATTCTTCAGACACTTTCTCCTCAAGGCCTGCGCAGCAGCGGTGACCTTATCAGCAGTGGTGTTTCAAGAGCCAAGATCAAAGAACGGTGAGTGCTTGGAGGCATAATGTTCTTAACGGTTTTACGCAGCACCAGAAATCAACTGCCCTCCCCATGTCTTTTGCTTTGTCAGGCTTAAGTCTTTCAATACGCAATTTGAAGAGCTTCACGCAAAGCAATCGCAATGGGTCATACCTGATCGAGAACTGCGAAAATCCATGAGGCTTGCTTTTGCCGAAGTCCTGTTGCCAGCCTATCAATCTTTTATCAAACGCTTTGGGTACTTCATCAAATAATTTCATTATTAGTCGCCTGCTAAGACAGTAGCTTTCCTGTTGTTTTACTAGAACATGAAATGCCTTCTATGCTACTGTAGCAATTTGCTACATCTTGCAACTAACAGTGCTAGTAAGATGTGACTGAGTATCCTTTTGACTTTGCAGCACTCCTGTGGAGAACAAGAAGACCCCGCAGAAGTACGTTCGGTACAGCCCAGAAGCAGTGGACCAACTTATAGGCCAGTTCTTCGAAGGGCAGCAATGGGTGAAGAAAAAACGATGAGCAACACAGGGAGAGCGACCGGCATGAGTACAGCCAGATGCTAGTAAGTTCAATAGCACAGATTTCTCGAACTATGTATAATGGTATAACGTCTGCTCTGTAAAGCACTGGCAAAAAAAAATTTCTCAGAAAAAGCACGCCTAAGTTTCTTTTCTCGCCATTTGGGTGGCTGACACGGAAAGGTAACGGCAAAAAAGTGCTGTTGGCATTTTGTTGATGGAGGTTCCTCAACTTACTACGCCGTGGTGTTGTGGGTTCACAATCAGCAGTTCCAAAACTAACCTTTTGTTGGTGGCTTGCTGCTGTAGAGTACTATGTTTTCATAAGTATAGAATTCTATGTTGCAACTTACAATGTGGAATTGTATTATATTTATGTGTGCTTGTCCGTGTGCACCACTTCATTTGCCTGAAAGCAGTTAGGAAATGACAATGTGTGGGACTGTCAATGGCGATGGCAGGTTGCAGTCAAATGTCAACGGCAGTGCAGTGCGGCAGTCAAATGTCAAATTGTCATTATGGTGCTATAATAAACAGACAAAAGTATATATTAATAAAAAGCCCAACAGATGTTTGACTAACCCTGGGTTCACTAGTTTCCTATGTTAAAGCAACAGAAACGCATGGCAAACTTAGAGTTCTATTAAATGTCCGTTCATGCCATGCAGAGTCAAATTAAAGCAAAAGACCGCACAACACCAGGTGGGCAACAGACTGATAGTACGGTGATATGCCAAGTGCCTAGTTGTGATTAGGCATTTGGCAGTTTGGCTCCTAGCACGTAGGCACTAGGCAGGGCGAATTTTAAAGGTGGTGCTCGATTCAAAAAGAAAAGGAGCAAAATATACTTGGAGGCAGGTAGCAATTAGCAATGAACCGGCCGATTTTGTGTTTTTTTTACAACTTGATACTATGTCATAACAGCAAAAGTATGCTGGTGGAATGACATTTTGCATCCACTGGTACACGAGAATTCCTTATTGGTTTGAGTTTTACCTCTCACGATAAGGGTGGTATATATGTTTCGCGGCCTCACCTAGTGTCACCTGTCACCCTGATGTTGGTCGAAAGGAAGGTTCATCAGCTGGTCCTAGAACCTCTCGCTCCGAGAGCTGGTAACAATCTACTCCCTCCGTCTATAAAAGAATATAATTCTCGTATTTTGAGGAATCAAACGGTCTAAATTTTGACTGAAAATATATAAAAATGTACTAGCACTTGTGAAACAAAATAAGTACCATTAGCTTAGTTATAAAATATATTTTCATAATAATTTTGTTTGGAGATATAAATGCTAATACTATTTACTTTATATTTGGTTAAACTTGAACTAGTTTGACTGACACGTTTCCTATAATTGCATTCTTTTGTGGACGAGGGAGTACCATGCATGTTCCAATGGGATGTCGGAGATAGAAGCTTGATCCATCGAGGCACAGCCATTCCTATACATGGAATGGCTGTGACTTGTGAGCACGAAAGCGAAGAAGATTAACAAAGGCGCGGAAAAAGCAGAGGCGGCCTCCAACTCCATGCCTGAGCTCGCCAGCTAGCTGTCACTGTAAGTAGGCTCTGCGTGGCTGTGCTATCCCATTCCCCTCCCACTCGGAGAAGCCCAGATTAGATGGATGTTAAAGATAGAGTTAGATAATGATTAGAATAAAAGGAAATAGAGTTTTCTTTAGGAAAGTAGAGTCTAGGTATGTAAGGACTCTACCTATAGATTGCTCGGTGGTCAAGTCTAGATTGATTGGAGATGAAGTCCTCTAGGGACTATAAACACAGGGGTCATGTAACCGTTTAGATCTTAAGGAAGAATAGAGCTTGCTAGTGGTGGCCATTTGGGTTACCTGAAAATTTCAGGTCTGGTAGTTCATGTATTAGAAATTTCTACTCGATTTTGGTCCAGAAAAAGCATTACCCTAATTTTGGGTACCCGATAATACAGGTTCGGGTTTTACTCCCAAAATTAATAAAACCAACAATTTCTAAAAATTATAGTAGCATTTTAAAGCAATAAACAATAGTCTTTCAAATCACTTCACGTCTTCATATGAATTAGCAAGAAACCAATTATCAAACAAGCATATGTCTACATTGTGTCAAACAAAACAATAGATTTACTATAGTGAACCACTTCATATCTTCATATTCGGAATAGAAGAGCAAAGATTTGAGATATTTTGAGTAATTTGGTTAGTTCAGGTACCGGGGACCATTACCCAAACTTTTAATTCGGTTTTTTACAATTACTATCCAAAATCATGATAAGGTATTTTGGATTCGGGTACTTCGGGTCCGGGTTTAGGGATTGGGTATCGGATATACATTTTGCCCAGACCTAGAGCATGCTCTTCCCCTCCCCCTCTCTATCTCTCTGCGCCTCTCTCCCTCTCTCCCTGCGCCTCCATCTCTCCCTATGCCTACACCACCCACCCACCCACCCACCCCCTAGCAAGGTCCATCACACCCCCACTATCCCTTCCATATCTCTTTTCCCTCTCTATCTTTAGTACTCTAGAAATCAATTTTGACTCTGTAAGAATGTTTTATGTAGTAGCGTTAGCTAGTTGTGTGCAAAAACTATCAACTTGAACTTAAGCAAACGATGCTAAGAAGTAGATATTGATCTACTGGTGCAAAAACTATCGATTCACAATTTGACACCATACATTTGTCCAAACATTAGAGCAGGTCGTTGCTTTTTATGAAAGTTCTCTTAAGTGACCTATAGCAATAGTTAACAATTATAAAGCAAAGGAGATATACAGAAAACACATAAACAGAAAAACAACACAGAATGGCTATTTGTGGCTAGGTCATTTTCCTCATTATTAATTTGATCTAATGTTGAAATTCAACTCTCATCTAGTGGATTTATAAATACAAATATATTGTAAGTTCATGTTTTCCTATTCAAACTTTTTCTGAAGTTAATGAGTTTCATAACAATGGTGCTGTTTAGACATATTAACCTTAGTTTTCCATTTTCTCCAATGAATCGTACCTTATGATTGCTGTTTCTTAGGTACTTACAAATTGGAGTACTAGGTTTAGAAACGTACCAGGAGACCCACGGTTGGAACATGTAAAAGCATGCGTTGAGATGGGCATAAAGTGCATTGATCCTAACCCAGAGAAGAGACCAGCTGCACCGCAGATAATTCTCATGCTTGTTGACATGGAGCATATATATGGTTTTAATGAAACTGACTTCTGCACTTCATCGGCAGCACATGTAAGTTTACTCATGGCACATATACCCTATGCTATGCAAGAATCATTTTCATGCAGATTCATTTAATGCATATATTTGACAATTTATTTCTTGTAGAATGCATGCTTAACTTAACCCATAAATAATTTATATTGATGCTTATAATCTTCAAGGTTTAATCGATCTTTTTTCATGAATTATATGTTTTCTATTACAGGAAAGAGTTTCAGATCCTGGTCCTTTGATGAGACATAACCACGTGATGCTGGATGTCTACCCACTGGATATTTTGTTTCCCTTCAAGCCAAAAAATCCCATCAATTGCCCAGTGACCCTGACGAATAGGACAGACCAACTTATCGGTATATGGATTACACCGACCAGCCTAGTTCAAAACCTGGCTATCCATGTGTGAGAGCAGTGCAAGTATATAGAGAAGGACTTTAAATCATCACTTTTCAGAATGTTGGGGCCACATTCTAGCGAGACCATTTATATGACTGTAAGGAAGCAAGAGCAACTGCCGCTACAAGCAGACAAGGGCATGTTCGACGTGGTAATGGTCGCCACAAAGTCAGAGAAAGATCTCAAATGTTTGGATCGACACTAGAACCATAGTACATGGAGGTCAGAGGACCCACTGAGAGGAGCTAAGGAGTTGGGTACCGTAGTGCATCGAGCGACGTTGAGAGCTGCTGTTACCCATGACCCAGCAAGGTGCCAGGAAGTACAAGCCCATCAGGTGAGGTGTACACACGCGCACGTGCACGGGCATGCCACTATATTCATTGTGGTAGCATGCATGCAGTCTGTTCATTTCTAATAATAAGGCGGTCGGTTGCTATTTGGCTGTATCAGTTCATACAAGGCAAAGGGTCCATCAATTGCGTGGATGTGCACCCAACCAAAACATGGTGAATACATAGAGATAGTCCCGCTGGAAAAAAAAACATTCGTTTCAATTCTACTTGAATTGATTGGGGTGCGTACACTACACAGGTTACTGGTGGCCTATTCGTCAGGGCATGTTTCCATTTGGAACTACGAGACGCAGGTATGAATGACTACTAGTACTACACCTCGATCATATCCTTGGATTGCCTGGTCGCATCATGATGGTCGTCATGGGTCATCAAGGTATTTGTGTCAAAACTACTTGAGCTTTTGGTATTTTCATTGTTGTAAGCAGGAGAGAATCATAAGGTTTACAGTCATAGAATTACAAGGACCATCCTCCGAATTTGGGCCATCACTATCAATAGAAAATATACCGGAGGCTCTCACCTTTCCGGTGACGTCTTCAAGAAAATAACTCAACTATGCTAGGGAGATTTGCTCGATCAAATTTATCGCTGGAGAGCACTGGTTCGCAGCAGGGGACAATAATGGGTGTGTCCATGTCTATGCCTACACTTCCCCTACTGAAGAGGACAAGGTCAAGGAATTGGAAGCTCACGGTGATATGTGTAGAGTGTCCGGTTTGGCTGCTTACCCAAAACATACGTTGCTGCTGACAGCGGCAGAATCAATCAAGCTTTGGGACTGGAGTCAGGGCTGGACATGCGCTCGAGTAATCTACACGCATGCACACATGCGAAGTGTCATGGTTGGCCCAAGGGACACTAGCATATTCGCTGCTGCCACTGATAACTGCAGAGTAATAAAGGTTTGTTTGCCTTCTTCATTTTTTTAATAAACCAAGTGTGTTGGTCGTTCGTGATTACCAGATACCAGTTAGTGATGATAATCAACCAACTAATTATTTCTTCTTATTGTGATCAATTACACACATTTTATTATAGCATGCATATTTTCTACTTGAAATTGTAGGTTGGGGATATTCATTCTCTGGATGCCATTGCTACATTCAAGGGGTGTAGTCCTACTTTTTTCACTGACGGCCATCGGGACTTTCTGGCTACAACTTCTTATGGGACGGATACGTGGAATGCAAAGGTTTGTGTGGCATCTGCCTTTCTGTAGGGAGTAGTTTTATTGAACATTAATTATCTCACTCACATGCAGGGGGCAATTTCCGTCTCTCATGTATAGTGATGCTCACCCGCTCTATTTTTCGAATTAGATATGGGATTTGCAGACAAAGAAACAAGTTTACACGCTTTGCCCGGGTATGTGGTCGTGGCCGCATCTTGCTTGCCACCCAACGCTTCCAATATTGGCTGGCATCATGGGGAGACTCGATTCTGAGGTGCATCAGATTGTCTTGTGGGATGTTAGGACCTACAGGTAATAATTATTATTAATTGCTCCTCAATCAATTCTTGGGACACTTGACCATGCATCGAATTCACCTTCTCCCATCCTATGTCTACAGTTCCGTGGATGAAAAACGTTGTCGTTTATTACAATCTCCTATCCAAAGCGTACTGTTGAATTAAACTAAGAGTATATACTGAATCACTTGCCATGGATGACCGTATAAGGACACTATTATTAGGACCGTATAAGGTAGCTAGGGACTGTATACTTGCGAGCAACCGCCTGTGAAATTGATAGTCGTGCACTTCTTTCATTGTTTTTGTTTGCGAGACTAATATAGCGTCGACAATAATCTCTTACGCCTTCAGGTATGTTGGCTTCATTTCGGTTCCCCGTGCACATGAGTTGGTGTAGCAAGATGTGTTTCCTCACTTCATATGCATCCTCCCAGATTGTTATACACATATAGTTAAAATGTATGCAGGTGAAAAAGGGAAATTATGTAGAAAGAATAATACTCACAGTGCAAATGGGTGTTTCTTTCCTTTTGCCATTCCACGCACGCATGGCAAGTATCTAGTGTTGTATGTATGAATCATGGTGTAGCTGTATATACCGAGCAACACAATGGATCATTTTTTGAGGGAAAACACAATGGATCATTGATAGAGCTATGTAGAGTTGAAAGCCACAAGACACCATCTCCAGGTTGCCACCGGCAACACAATGGATTACTGAACTATGCTATTCACCTCTGAATCAGCCCTGAAAGCAGTGTTTTCATCCCATCTTTGAGCCTCTTGTCATCCAAATTAAAAGGTTATTTCTATATATGTTTAAACAAAAACTGTAGAGCAACTTGAGTCTGGAACTGGAGCTTAGCATCAACACCAGCAGCAACCAGCCGCTCTGCTTCAGCTGCTTGCCGCCTTTCGCCACCGCTTAATTGCTATTTCTTTTAGTTAACCGAACTGCGCTATTTCTTTAAGTTGGTCTTACCTCAGTCGAAATTTCTTTATATTGGATAAGTAATTTGTTTGGTTCTGGATAGGTTCTGTCCGAACTCAGACCTCCAGAAATTCTGTGCTATTGGAGCACATACATCCAGAATCTATTTCTGCAATATTTGACTAAAAGATGGATGGACCATTTAAGAACAAAACAGTCATGCAACCCTACAAATATTGTCAATAAAATCATTTCCAGCTTCATCCTTGTGTTGGACTAAGATATGCAATACCTCATCTGACGATTGCTACTGTCAGCTGTGCTAAAGCTATACGTCTTATTTCTTCTTAAAAAGAAGCATGGTGCTGAGCTAACTTTTTTTTTTTTGAGAAAGGTGCTGAGCTAACTGCATGACCATTAACTATATTTTAGTCCTGATTTGATGAAAACACCATATCTATGTAAGCCGACACATCGTACCCTTATATCCAGATTGTCTTCTTTGGGGAGCTTCCTGTTTGGAGGAGCAAGCTCCCTGCGCCTCTCGGCGAGAGGGGAGTAGGAGCCTAGGAGGTGAAGGAGATTTTGTGGATTTGCAGCTAGGGTTTGGAATTTTGGGAAAATAGACCAAACTAAATTGGAGCATGTTGTCGGCGGGTTTGAGCAGGGAGGTTGTTGGAGCTTGGCCTGTTGCATAGAGGGTATGAGTGAGAGGTGGAGGGGCGAGGCTTGAACGCCCGGCGGCGAGGCGGCGGCACCGTGGTCGGCGCCGATGTCTAGGGTAGACGAACGAGAGCACGCGAGAGAGAATGCCAGTGCGAGAGCGAGAACGCTAGAGAGCAAGAGAGAGATTAACTCTAATGTCTGGCTAAACTTTCATTAAACAAACTGTTCCATACTTATACCACAATCCTAACAACTGATCAGCTAACTTCAAGGGATAACAAACCAAGGAAACAAATGCTCCGAAACGATCGGATCACACAATGACGATGCGAACTCCTGGGCGACGCGGTTGGCACGCTGCTTGGCTGGTGACCGTGCGCTGGCGCTCCTCGCCACGGTCCACCGTTCAGCCACTTCTCTTGGCGCAACGCTGGTAGACGTTGCCGGCCATAACAGAGGTTGAGAAAGAGCTCAGGCTATAAAGAGGTGGAGTGTTAAACCAAAAACGTTGAGTAGCTCACAAGTCTTGTCATGTCTTGGTCTCTTGGCATTTTCTGATTTGCATGTGGGTAAAAAGATTTGACACTTAGGAAAGGTAGCATTGTTATATTTGGGGTCATCATCAATGTCCAATTGTCCATGCCGTTTTCCTTCTTTCTTTAATATCACTCTTTTCTATTTTCTTCTTTACATGAATTAGCAGGTTCGTACTGCTCCTTCAAAATAAAAGGGAAAACAGCTAAGGACCTTGACATGTCGGGTATAGCTTGGGGGGCTATATATTCAGTTATTCAGAGCTATCCCACTATTCACCAATTGGAAAAAGAAAAGAGGTTTTGTTTCCTCAATGTATTCTTTCACAAATTTAGCTGCCTAACTGCTCTAATAAAAGCTTGACAAATCAGCAAATTACGACTCAAAGATATCAGGTTGGCAACTATTGTCTTTCTTACAGAAGGACATCTCCCAATCTGTAGTGCAAATTGTTAGGTTTAGTCCCACATCGGTAATTGATGGTGGGGAGTACAACATATAAGGCGGGGGCAGTTCTCACCTATCAGGCTAGTCTTTTGGGTTGAGTTACGCCCAAGGCTTGGGCATGTTGTGGGCTCCAGTGGACCTGGCCCGAGGGGCGCCGACTCGTGGGTATAGCGAGCTAGGCTGGATTCCACCTGCTAATACTTGTCTCGGTCCCATTCCCTCTCTATTTTTTAGCCCATTGCCTTTCTTCTTCTTTCTATAGAATCAGTCGGTGGTGGCAGTATAAGTCATGGGAATTGGGAATTGGGAAATGTAAAAATGCCCCGTCTCTTGTCTTTTGAACCTCTCTCCCCCTTCTGTTCTGCTTTTGCATTTCAGGTGGCCATTATTATCTTGCCTGAAAGTAAACATAAGGAGCAAATATTGTAAGGACAAACATCTGTAGATGAAATTAACTTGGCCACTGTTATCTTGTTTGAGTAAACGTAAAGAACAATTGTAGTAAGCACAAACATCTGTAGTTGATTAAATTAACTAAAATCACTGCAGGATCCAGAGCACGAACCGGAAGACAATATGAGACACCTGATGATATGACGAGTTGGCCATGGGCACTGCTGGCTGCAGCAGCTGCTCCTCGCCGCTGGGGATTTGAGCACCAGCAACGCTGTGATCTTCACGGCGATGGGGGCAGAGGGGCGGCAGCCGCTGGCAAGGTTGGCGGCATTTGTCCACTGGACGGCCATCGCCTCGCCAGATCCACCATCGGCTGGACTGTCCTCGACGTGGGAGAGGGCATAGTGGGGCGTGCAGGCTGTGCACATGAGCTGGCAGAAGCCGGCACCGGTGCCCTGTTCCGCCAACTACAGATGTGCAACAAATTTCATCAAATTTGCGTAGGGTTTCGGGGTGCTGGATGCACGAGGCGGAGATGAGCAGGGCAGTGACTGCGTAGCGAGACACACAGACACAGGGTTGTGTCGAAGTGGAGGTGTGGCCGCAGCCTCTTGTTGCTCCCACCGTGTGGCGGAGGTGGCGAGCTCTAGCCCAAGAAAACGAAGGCGCTGGAGACTAATGCAGCATCGTGCCACCAGTGACACGCCCGGTTTTCTAAAAAAGACCAAGCACATTATATGTGTGCCCAGGAAGTCCACACATACAACAACAGAATAAAGATATCAAAACAATATTTATATAAAGCAAAATACATACTGTATTAACACTTACAACTATCAGAGTATCGCAGAACGGTGGCTAAGCTTCTGCTCGGGCTCCATTCTTCTCAGGGACGGCTGACTGGGGGCTCCGTATGCCAAACACTTCGAAAAGACTTCTGAAAACTCAACTACACTTTCATCCTTCTTCTAAGCAGCACCTCACTACACGCTGGAGTGTAGGGAAATAGCAAGGGTGAGCACATGTCGTACTCAACAAATATAACATGGGGTTCATGAGGCTCAAAAAGGATAGACACTGGTTTACCGCATGTAGCTTTTAATTATCACAGTTTTATCATATGAGTAGCATCATGTTTTCATTTATCCCATAATAAACATATGATCAATGTAAAGATGAATAATGAATAGCAAAAACACATTTATAGTCATTAGTGATCATCTATTCTGTAAGGGTCCAAGGCCACTCGTGACCGTGAGCACGGTTGTCATAACAGTTTTACACTCTGTAGAGGTTGTACACTTTCACTGTGAGTCATGATTTACCCTTTCGCCCGAGGTGATCAGCCTCTTGACCCACTACCAAGGAAGGTCAGCAGGGTTCACTATGAAGTCTTTCAAAGGTTCGTCTAAGAAGTTAGGTTCATTAGATTCACTCGGCAAACAGATGTAGAGCCCCCTTCCAAATGGCACATGACGCGCAGCCTATACACATAAGGACAGAGGCCGCACTATACCCGATTCGTCAAGTCATTCTAACAAGCTAGAAAGGGTCCTCATACTTGACTAAAGCCAGAGCCATATAGCCCTCACAGTTGTACTGTAAGTCCCGGATGTTCACTTACAGATGAGTCCTTATCGAGAGAAACTAGAGCACCAAGAAAAATAGCATCATGCTCTAGCCCTCTTTAAACATTAATCAAAATGTCATCTTTTAGTATTGTTGCATATTCCATTAATCATATTACAAGATCATAGTTTATGCTCCGCGCTAGCAAAATTTAATGGCAATTCAATACAGACATATGCAATATGATTTTATGTGATTAAAGTGAATAGGACAACAAGGAAATCCCATGTTATACTTGTCTTTTCCTAAAGTTAGCTGCTTAGAATCTTCAGTTGCTATCTTCTGGTCTCAAGTCCTTTTGCTTCGACTGTCGGTCCTCAGCTCCTCGTCTTCAGTGCTAATTAACCAAACTTCTTCTACTTGCAGCAATTAAGTAGAACAAACAGACAATAAACACAACTAAGAACAACACACCAAACAAACGAGACACTTTAAAAGAGAACGTACTAAACAATAGAACATGATGCTATGATCGTGAAAATGTAAGATCGACGGATAACAGAGCTACCATCAAAGAGGATACGCGACTATCGAGGAGTTTACAACAAATCAAAGAAGACAAACTATACGTTTGATTTATTTTAGTTAATGAAATAAGGTGATAGAGCTTAGATAATGTTAAAGTTTATATATAAAAACATAGTTGTATAAACCTATATTGTTTCTAATTTGATAAGCAATGCAAACAGAAATTAGTTAAAATTAATGTTTAAATTAAAATTTAGAACACAAGTAGCATGCTAAACGTCGTCGACATACGTACAGTAGACTACGTCAATTCAGACAAGGCTAAAGCGATTAAGATACGGAAGTTGAAGGCCATGACGGAAATATATGAGTACAGACTAAAAAGGCAGCCTAAGCAGCTCCAAGATGATATGATTTATGGTCATGAATGACAACGAACCACATCAGCACAACTTTTGATAAATTAAATAATAGATAGACAAGGTGATCTGTGGGCTGACGTTAATTAAACGTACATAAATACTTGAAAGGTAATGGATATTTTAGAGAACTATCCTAAGTTGAATTAACCAATTTACATTGAATTATAAAATATGAAGTTAACCTTATTCATATTTTATTTATAAATATTTATTTAGTGTTTAAGTCATTTAAATATTTATAAATTAGAAAGCATAAAGAAGATGATAACAGCTAATCGAATCATTATATGTTTCTTACATAAACTAAATAAGTTCTATTTAAGAAATAATTAAGTTCTTATTAATCATGATAGCATTTGATTATTTATAAAAGACAAATTATAAACCAAAGTTACTTTTAATTTGAAAAGACAGTAGATAAATATTAGTTAAATTAACTACATGCTTCATGTTTAACTAAACTAATTATGATTAAGAAACATTTAAGTTAATATTAATCAAGTTAACATTTATTTAAAAATGTTCTATGTATAAACCTAAGTCGCTTCTAATTTAAAAGAGCATGACATAGACATTAATCAAATAAACATAATTTAATTTGTAAACACATAACGTGACATGGTAAACAACGTTGCTAATGCGTCTTTTACGCCAGCATAGTCACGAAGTAACCAGAACGAAATTATACCCCTATGTTGCTTTTAGTTAGAAAGCTGTTAAATAAATATTAATCAAGTTGCATTTAAATAGATAAATTCATACTTGAGTGACATCACAAAAACTATCGCTACTGTATAGAGCGCGATGCTACGAAACTATTGCAACAAGAACGGATTTACAAACCTAGATTATTTTTAATCATAGAACTAATTGCATGTCAATTAAATTAATATTTAATTTATATATGACTAGCATGTAACATGTCTACGCCGATAGCATGTAGTTTTGGTTGGCATGATCGCAAAATCATAAGAACAAGTTACTACACTGGTTGCTTTTAATTAAAAATACATTAAATAAATATTGCACGTAAATCAATAAATTCATAATTGGGTGACACGATATACGTCAGCATTACTACGTAGAGCGCAACTATACGAAACTAACGCAACTAAAACGGAGCAAAACGAAATTAAAACGAAGAAACGACAAAGATATTACGAACCCGTGGCAGAACCACAAATACTTCATCTTTTACCTCCATCCATCTGAAGGGCCTCGGCCTGGGGGCGACGCAAGAAGGAAGAGAAATATCTAATTTACTACACGAGAGATTTCCCAAACTAGGGGCTCCTCTTATGGTAGTTTTGGTGTGCTTTACCCAAGGAGTAGGTACATACTTACCGGGAGGAAAACTCTCCACCTTCACATTAACTAGCAATATGGTAGTAATTGATGTTACACCCTCCATCTTTACCAATAGGCCTAATTAGTTATTGAAGTCCATTAGTAAATAAATGTATAGGCCTTTGAGATTTATTAGGATTATTGCATATGGGCTTTGAGCATTGGGAAAAATGAGAGATTTATTATTTTCGGAATTAATTATTTTCATGGATAAAATAATTTCAGAAAAGTCTAGAATTATTATTTAAGCCATGAAAAATACTCCGAAAGCTCTAAAAATTCAGGAAAAATTCTCAGAGACATTATAAAACATAAGGAACCCAAATAAAGTATTTGGAGCTCATGAAAAGATATTTTGGAGCATCTAAAAATTAGATAACGCTCGCAAAAAAGCGTGAACTAGCTCCAGAAAAAGCCAGAACAATTTCCGAAGAGTTCACTGAGATTGATTGACACATGAGGAATTGAAAGGAATAATTTACGTTATAAAGAAAAGATTTTAGGAAACTCCTAATGAGAACTTAAGATGAGAAACAAGGAATATTGATTGCGGAAAAAGATAAAGACGTACTGGAGAAGAAAGATCGATCCACTAAACGCATTTTGAAAGACTTTGTTCGCTCTTAACACACAGGAGTTAACGAGCAACATCACATCAAACAATAGCCCGTCAAATTAGTTTAGAAAAATTTAAAGATTCTTATTATTTTTCATTTTTTTTCTATAACTAATTGATGCTATCATAAACTAAACTTAGGAAATTTTATCCAAATATTAAAACATTTATTTTATTTTGTGTTTCCTATGCACAACCCAAAATTAGAAATTTTAGGGTGTGACAACCAGGAGCCGCGGCAAGGGGGAGCCATGCTGCCGCCATGAGGAACTGCCCCACTGTCTCTTTGGTCCGCGAGGGGCGGGGTTGAGTCGGGGATTGCGAGGAGTGTGCGAATCGTGGGGAGTGAGGATGCGAGGTATGACGTGAGGGCGACTAAAACCATAGGGGTCAGACGAAAACTGCCTCGTGCGGGCGATTAGCGCGGCTCAGCTATGATTAGTGAGACGAAAACGATATCATCTGGGTCGGCGCGCGATGGGCAAGTTTTATGATTAATTTTCTAAAAACTAATATAACTAATGGTTGTCTTCTTATTACATAATAGGGTTGTGAAAACGGTTGAACTTATTAAGGAGGGTTACTTGGGTCAAATGGTATTCGATGGTACCAAGGACATAACCAGGTAATATTTTTTTCCTACCAACATTGCAATTGAATAAATGAAGCATGGTTTCCTGAAATAATACATTGGATGTTATAGTTTGTAGTTTAAAATAAAGCATCATTTCTGCATTGGAATAATTCCATATTACCAGCCAATATTCGCATTTATCTTATAGCCATACACTGCAGAACTATAGAGTTACTAAATGACGTGTTACAACAGTAGAAAATTCTCGACTCAATTGTTCCTATTCAATCTGTTTCTCACTCTTTTTTCTAACTCCTCACATCTGACATTGGAACATTTGATCATATGTAGTCTTGTGGTCGCCACTAATGAAAATATATCAATAATTAAAATCAATGTGCCTGCGCTATTGACTGGCTGTTGAAAGTAATTATTATGGGCAACACTCATGTGAGATAGGCAAGACAAAAATCCTCACAGAACATGGATTTTATTTATGGAGTTTATTCGAAATCTCAAATGCCCAACCCAAAAGGCGCGTGCTATGGATCAGGATCAGGGAATCTTGAAATGCATCTCAAAAAGAAGGGAAACCATGAAACGGGTCAGAACTGGATGCAATTGATTGCTTTGGATAATGCTGTGAACACATCCTTTGGCTGCTGGCAGGCTACTGAATGCTGCCCTTTCCTTCAATTGTTCCAATACCATATTTGGACCCAAGAAGTTTTAGTCTATATATATATATATATATATATATATATATATATATATATATATATATATATATATATATATATATATATATATATATATATATATATATATATATATATATATATATATATATATATATATATATATATATATATATATATATATATATGTATGTTTTGCAAAACATGCTAATATTTTTGGGAATAGTTACTTCACTATAGATTCCCGTTGTTGTAATTTTGTAGGTCGTTACATCTCATCGTGTGTAGCAAATAGTTTTAATCACCAGTAACAACAAAACTGTGGTCTATTGTGTACTGTAACACTCTTTAATTAAATGCCGTTTTTATTTCACTGACCAAATATATTTGAATAACTAAAGGAAAAATTATTTGCTGTGAATATTAAACTGGCCTAGATGTAAGTTTCTTATATCATTTGATAGACCAAGCAAAGATGCATCTTTGCACACGGAACACTCGCTAATTCACTTGCAAATCTAAAGGTTTCGTCTGATTTCATTGCAGTATTTTTGTTTTCTGCAAGGATTTTTTTCTGTAAGGAATTGAGTACGGTAGTAATGTACTAGATAGATATAAGATGAGGGTGTGCCAATGGAGCACATGACAGCAGTGACCATGCACGTGGCACATATTTTCTCTAAAACGAGAAGTACACATTGGTCTCTCTTTTACATTAAAAAAACATTGGTCCCTCTTTTTTTTTACAATATATAAAAGAAGAGGAGCAAAAATATACATGGAGGCAGGTAGCAATTAGCAGTGAACCAGCCGATTTTGTGTGTATTTTTTAGTACTTGATAGATGTGATTTGTGTGTTTTCTTTTAGAACTTGATAGATCTGATAACAGCAAAAGGATGCTGGTGGAATGGCATTCTGCATCCACGGGTATATTGAGAATTCCATATTGGTTTGAGTTTTACCTCTCACGATAAGGGTGGTATATAACTATATATGTTTCGCGGCCTCACCTGTCACCTTGATGTTGGTCGAAAGGAAGAATGTTCATCAGCTGGTCCCGGAACCTCTCGCTCCAAGAGCTACTAACAATCTACCATGCATGTTCCGATGGGATATCGGAGATAGAAGCTTGATCCATCGAGGTGTTCATGAATTATGTCAGGAATGGCTGTGACTTGTGGGTACGAAAGCGAAGAAGGTTAATGAAGACGCGGAAAAAAGCAGAGGAGGCCTCCAACTCCATGCATGAGCTCGCCGAGGCCCTGCGACGCTCGCGTCCAGGCTGCCGCAGGTGTACCAGGGCCACGGCGACGTCGACGCCTGGTCACCTGTGGTGTCGGGACCCAACGTCCCCTTCAAGCCGTTCCTCGCCGACACGCTGACCAAGGAAATCACCGCCGGATACCTTATCTTGTAGGTCAGGATCGATGCGAGGATCGGGTGGAAGGTCGGGAGCTGGGTGTGTGGGCACATCAGCGCCGGCGCCGGCAGCGGGTACGGCGGCACGGTGGGGGCGCACGGGCTCAGGTTCCAGACCGCCACGTACTGCCGCGTCGAGGTGTAGCCACCTTCACTCACGTGCTCTGCTTCCTCTGCTCCGGCTTGCTTGCCAGTCGTCACATGTGTCATGTGTGTAATGCAAAGTGGAAACGAGGGTGACAGACAGACGGGGGTACAGTGGTGAATTGCAATAAATGGATGGATACAGTAGAGGCAAAAAAAAGTGTGAGGTAATTTAGAGAGTGTTAACTAGTCTTTCTTGGTGGATATATATGTTTTTTGTGTTGCAAACTTTGTTCAGTTCAGTGTTCAATTGTTCATAACCAAATCTTAAAGTTCATTCAGGTAAACTGCTTCTTTCTTGTGACGGTGCCTTCAGGTTTTAGATATGCTGTTGGATTATTATAGTTTAGGATGTGGTAAAGCTTAGGAGCAGGTGTCTGTCCGCCCGGATACCGTTTTCTGGGCTTACGCGCTACCGGCCCAACAGCCCTACATTCTCTCTACATCTCCCCATCTCTCTAAAAAATATCTCCAACTCCTATGCTTGCCCATCGCGTGTTGTTGTACCATGCGCTTGCTACTGCCGTCTTTCCCGCCGCACACCCCATCATGCGTTGTTCTCCATCCCGCACCGAGCCCCCTCTGTCACCGCACCACGCCTGATCCAGCTCGTTGCGGGTGTGACCTTGCTGCGCGCCATACCCCGTCCCCCGCGCGTGCCGAGGTGCTGCTGGGGGCAGCCGAGGTGCTACCGACGCTACTGTTCCTCACCAGAACGTCATGCCAGCTGTCGACGCCGTGGCTGCCGCGTCGCGCGACCTCGGCAAGGAGCTAGATGTTGCAATGAAAGCGCATGTTGCAAGAGTATGTTTTAAGTGTTTTAGATGTTTTAGAGGTATGTTGCAATTGTTTTATATGAATGGTGAAAAAGTAGATCGAAGATGTTGCATATGTTGCAAGTGTTTCAGAGGCATGTTGCAAGTGATTCAAAAATTTGTTCAAAATCTTTAATCTGCTCCAGACATATGTTGCAAGCGTTCTGGTCTGGATGTTGCATATGTTTCACACATGTTACAACAATATGTTTTAAATATTTCAGTTGTTTCAGTCTTATTTTGCTGTAAATGTTTTCATATTGCAAGTGTTTTATCTAGACGTTGCATACATTTCACGCATACGTTGCAAATGTATGTTACAGATGTTTCATCTGTTTCATACGTATATTGCACTCAAGTGTTTCATGTTGCACATGTTTCATATTATTCGGAGAGTCAAGAGGCGCGGGGAGTAACGGTGACATGGCACGGGCACCGGGGAATGGGGCGTGGCGAGCTAGAGGGCTGGCGGTCGGGGTGTGCTCGGTGCCAGTAGTCGGGGAGCGAGGGGGGCGGGTGGTGTTTGTGCGGGGTGGGAAAAAATCACCTGACGCGGCAGGCTGCGTGGGCGTCCGGACGCGTGTGTCCGTCCAAGCGTCCGGGCGTGAGCACTGCCGTTTAAGATGTCATCGGATGGGATTAGAAAGCTTTTAGATAGGTCGCAAGTCGATCGCAAATCAGTAATCACATGGTACATGAGTTCAGCTTCGACGGAGATTTTGGAATTACATTGGTGGCAACAACCGGAACTGTGGCGACCGTCCATGTTCGGCCAGGGTTTGGTGAGAGGCAAGTACAGTTTGAGACCTGGGATACAGGTTAGGACTGGACAGGTGGTTCATTGGTCCCTCTCTTAGCGCTTGGAGACCCCAAGAAACTTCAGAAAAGCAAAGAGTAATCCAAAAGATTGTGTGTGTGCTGTCTTCTCCATGTGACCATGTGGAAGACATCTGTGTGCGTGCAATTGGTATTCAAATCATATTGTGTAACACCCTAAAATTTTGAAAAAAAGAAAAATAGGAGAAATATGGTTTTTGTATATTTTTGTGAGCATGCAAATTTAGAATAATAATAATTTTTATAAATTTAAAATCAAATATAAGGGTAGAAACATGATTGAGCATTCATGCTGCTGCATTTGAAATTTTGTATTGAGTGGTTTAAATCAAATTCAAATTGAATTTGAAAATCTTTTGAAAAATGGCTTTGAAAAATTAGAAAAAGAAAAAGAAAAGGAATTCTTTCTGCTATCGGGCCGTTTCTTCCACCGCGGCCCACCGCCTCGGCCTGCTCTCCCAGCGTGCGGCCTGCCTTCCCCCGCGCCACCTTCTCCTTCTGGGCCGAGCCCAAGCCAACGGCCGCGGCCCAGCTCGCCGCGCTGCTCTTTCCCCGCCTCCAGTGTCGCTGACATCCGGGGCCCACGCGTCAGCGGCTTCACCTTCATCTTCCTCCCCACGCCGAAGCCGGCTTCTCTTTCCTTTCTTGCCGACGCCGAATCCTTCTCCGAATCCATCACTTTCCTTGCTTCCGCGTGCCTCCGGGCTATAAAAACGGAGCCCCCGCATCTCCCTGCTCCACATTCGGCCACAAAACCCCAGCCTCGTCGTCCCGAGGAGGCCTCGGTCGAAGCTCCGCCTCCACCGTCCGCCATCCCGAGCACGCCGTCGTCTTCGTCCATCCTGTGCCCTAGTTTTCGTCCTTGGTGAGTTCTCCGTGCTCCGAGCTACCTCCCGGTGCTTCCCCTTCGTTGAATGGTGCTTGGAGTCGAGCTCTGGTGTTTTCCGATCATGGCGCCGCCGCGGAAGCTCGCCGTCGGGCCAAATCTGGCCGGAGCGCCGCCGGCCTCACCCCCGATCCAATCTGGATCGTCCGTTTTGAATCGGACGGACGTGATTCGTTGATACCGGTTCGGTTGTAATCTTGCTAAAGAGACTCTGTAGTTTTTAAGTTATGAACCCGCGGTCCAAAACGTAAAATCCCGAATTCATTTTGATCTGTTGAAAGCGTATTTTGTCTCGGTAAATGAAAAATATGTTTTCTGATATTTACAGTTTTGCCACTAAACTTGTTTTAGTCGTAGAATCTCCGTTTTAACTCCGATTTGATCCATTCAAATTTCGTTAGATTCATATTTGCGAGCTCTACATGATGATAGAACTGTTCAGTAGGTTTGAGTTAATTAATTTTCGAGTTTATATTAAAGTATTTATTTTTCTATAGGAAATCTTCGTAAATTCATAATTTCGTCGTTTTAGCTCCGTTTTTTCGTGATCTTCGCGTCTGTGTGATCCTAGCGAGTTGTAGATTCATTTTAAAGACTTTTTATCTTATTTTCTTACTGATGGTGTACTATTCTAATTATAGCCTTGTTTGTTTATGCATGATTGCCTCTGGATGTATGTTGTTGCTGTTGTTGATCGAGTATAGACGGTGAGCAATTCGTTGGAGATCAAGAGCCTTTCTATGAGCAAGATCTTCAGGACCAGTTTGAGCAAGGCAAGTATAGCATGGGATTATCCTTGTTGTCCTACTCACATTATGTAAATAATATCATTATGCATCTATTCCTTGTTAAGGATGACTTAGTGATTGATCCTACACCTTGATACCTATTATATTGCATTGAGTAGTATGGCTAGTGCTTAAACATGGACTATGATCATGTAAATTGATTAGAGGAATATGCAATAAACATTAAAAGATGATTTTGATTAATTTTTAAAGGGGATTAGAGCATGGGGGTTACTTTTGATGCCCTAATTACTCTCCATAAGGACTCATCTATAAGTGAACATCCGGGATTTATAGTACAACTGTAGGGGCTATATGGCTCTGGTTTTAGTCATATAGAAGGACCTTTTCTAGCTTGTTAGAGGTAACCTTTTTGGCGTAAGAATGGCTTGACGAATCGGGTATAGTGCGGCCTCTGTCCTTATGTGTATAGGTTGCGGGTTATTGTGCCATTTGGAATGGGAGCTCTACATCTGTTTGCCGAGTGAATCTAATGGCCCTAACTTGTTAGACGAACCTTCGAAAGACTTCATAGTGTTTCCCTGCCTCCTCACCTTAGTAGTGTTTTGGGAGTAATTAACCCGGACATATGGGTAACATGACTCACAGTGAAAGTGTACAACCTCTGCAGAGTGTAAAATTGTTATAACAGCCGTGCTCACAGTCACGAGTGGCCTTGGACACTTATGAAATAGTTGATAATTATCAATGGTTATGTTTTTGCTATTCATCAATCATTTCACATGGATCATATGTTTATTATTTATATTGAGACATCTTGATGCCATTGATATGCTAAAATTATGCTAACTAAAAGCTACATGCTGATAAACCAATATTATACCTTTGAGCCTCATGAACCCCATGTTACACATGTTGAGTACGAGATGTACTTACACTTGTTTATTTTTCTTACTTGGATAAAAATCCCGGATGGGTAACAGATGGTGGTAATAGTGACTACTACGCCTACTTCCCTGAAGATTACGAGACTTGCAGTCAACCAGTCAATGTGCCTGTGATTGGAGCTACCACGAGAGTTTATTATTTTTACTTCCGCTACATTTGTGCTAAGACTATGTGTTAAATATCATGATGTAATAACATTTGTGATGATACTTCCGTTATAATTTGTTAACTTACGTGTGATTGATCTCTGGGCACATATAAGAGTATACATTCCATTTGGTCTTTAAATGGGTGTGACAAATTGGTATCAGAGCTCTTGTTGACTGTAGGATGCAAGCCTAGCTAGAAATGGTCGATTTAATATCATCTTTACACTATTTTTATGTTCACTATCTTGCTCTTGTTATTTGATAAATTTTTATGCTTCTTATGTCTCATTCTATTACGAAATTTTGTCTCTATTCTAACTACATCTAAAAATTCTGTAGATGGCTCGTGACCGTAAGACTGCCCGCATTAGCTCTGGAGGATACTACCCACCTCGTGCCCTGCTTGCACCTGAAGAGCCACAAGAGCCAGAACCCCAGGAATAGGAACAGGCCCCTGAAGCACCAATCCAAGCACCAACACCTTCCCAGGAAGAGCCCGAGCCTGAAGAAGATCCAGAGATCATTGAAATTGAAGATGATGAAGAGGAAGCTAATGGAGGAGGACAACCCCCGTCTCCACCACATCATGAAGCTGCTGGAGATATACCACCTCCTCCAATGGGGTGGACTGTGAGGATCTACCACAGGAATGGAGGGAATGTTGTCCCTCATCTTCACCTTGTGGGGATGCTCACTGCCTACTTCACTGATTGGCATCCAGCTGTGGAGTACGTCTGCTAGGAGTACACTCATCCACTGGAGGACACATACTGAAAGGCAAGGGCGAGCATTTTTACACATAAACAAGAAAGAGGGGCGTACCAGCTGGACAGGATGTTTTCTCATGTGGGTCATCGAGCTACTATAGAGGATAGCATTGAAGATGCTGCTTTTGAAGCATGTATGGGCCTCCGCTATCTTCGCTATAACAGTATGAAGCATGACATTCATCGCTACTTCCTTCGTACACACCCCGACCTTGGATGGGCTATGACGGATCCAGTGCAGCTAGAGCCACTACCTCGGGTGATGGTGAACCTTGTCTATGATATGATGGATAGGAAGCTGCAGTTAGAGGAGATGGTGAAAGCACAAGGGAAGACCATCAAGAGGTGCCAGGCAACCATTGATGAACTCCGAGCAAACCAAGGCATGGCCAAGATCTATAAGACATTAGAGCATGAGCCACTTTCTTAGGAAATATGAGTCCTTTATGTAATAAAAACGTTCTTAGTAACGTCAGTTGAGTCATCGAGTCTATCGTGTGGTTTGAACTTTGGTGTGCTAGTTGCTTTATTATTATGCTTATGTGTGAGTTGGATTTTTGTTATGAGTGTTGGGGCTTGTAGGCATGTCTACAAGTTCCATTTTTAAGAATAATAAGTTTAATAGTCAAGGGAATAATAGTTGGGTTTGGTATTATCACGTTTCTGTCCTTGCTGTTTTCTGGAGCAGTCTGTAATGTTTCTGCTATGGTTCAAAAACGGTTCGTGCAATATTTATGAAATTTTTATGAGAGAAACTAGACTTAAGCATCTTTTAAATGCCACTAGAATCACCTTTTTATCTGATATGGTTCGAGAGATATAATTGTCACAAATGAAAGTTTCTGCACAGTCTGGAATCTGGAATAGTTTCTGTTACACCTTATTTTTCTTTAACTTAACGACAGAATCTGATCTTTAGGTCTGAATAAAAGTTGTGGATAATTTCATAAGCTTTCCAACCATATAAAGAACGCCTCTTTTGTACTTCTGTAGCTAAAGATATGATTAAAATACTGAACTTTCAATATTGCTACTCGTCCAGAAAACCTTCAGATCTCATTCTTTATCTTATGAGTGGTTGATAACATGGAATTCTTAAAGTTTGCATGTTTATGGATGGCAGATGGCCGGAAGAGGAAGAGGCAGAGGTCGTGGAAATATTCCCCCAAATCCACCACCACCACCGCCACCAACTATTGAGCAACTGTTGGCAGTGCAGACGCAGTTGATGCAACAACTGGTGCAGAATCAGCAAAATCAGCCAGTTGCTAGGGCTCAACCACGTGATAAGCGTGGTGAATTTTTGAAGGGTCGTCCCCCAGTGTTCACATATGCTACTGATCCTTTGGAAGCCGATGATTGGCTTCGTGCTGTGGAGAAGCAACTCAATATTGCACAATGTGATGACCGACAGAAGGTGTTGTTTGCTTCTGGACTACTCCAGGGAGAAGCTCAGGATTGGTGGGAGTCATATGAGTATGGTCACCCCGCCAATGCTCCCGCAGTCACCTGGCAGGAGTTTAGAGAGAACTTCAGGGCTTACCATATACCTGAAGGGATGATAGAGTTGAAGGCGGAGGAATTCAGGAACCTGACCCAAGAGTCAATGTCTGTAGCCGAGTATCGTGATAAGTTTGCACAATTTGTCACGATATGCTCCACATGAAGTAGCCAATGACAATGATAAGCAGCGTCGCTTCCTGAAGGGATTATATGACGGACTACAGTTGCAGTTGATGTCCAATACCTATCCTTACTTTCAGACGCTTATGAACCGCGCTATCGTGGTGGATAACAAGCGCAAGGAGATGGATGCTAAGAGGAAAAGGTTGCAGGGACAAGCCTCAGGTAGCAACACCCGTCCACATACTGGCTTTCAGCAGAATAATCAACAGAGGCCTCCTTCTGGTCAGTGGAATTGTGGTCAGGTCCCTTTCCGCGGTCAGTTCCCGCAACGTCCCCCATTCCAGCCGCAGAATAGCAACCAACGTCCTCCGCAGCAGAATGGGAATCAAGCACAGCGTCAGGGTCCTTCCAATAACACTCCCATGAAGACTAGTGCTCCTAGTATCCCCAACAGGTGTTTTTGATGTGGGAAAGAAGGTTAATTGTCCTACAATTGCCCTGAGAAGCATAACCAGCAGACTCCCCAGAGATAGAGCAGTCACCAGAAGCCAGCACCTAACACCGGAAGGGTGAATCACTTGTCCCAGGAGACTGCAGTGGAGGAGCCAGAAGTTATGCTTGGTACGTTCGATGTCCACTCCACTCCCGCCACTGTTCTTTTTTATTCTGGAGCATCACATTCTTTCATATCACAATCATTTGTTAGAATACATAGAATTCATTTGTGTGCCATGAAGAACCCTATATTAATAAACTCACCTGGTGGAAGCATGCCAGCATCTTATCGCTGTCTTCCAATTAGTCTCAATTTAAGGGGGGTAGAGTTTACAGTGAGTCCAATAGTATTGAGAACAGCTGGGATTGATCTTATATTGGGAATGGATTGGATGATGCAACAACAAGCAGAGATTCAGTGCAAAGATAAATCAGTTGTACTGACAACGCCAAAGGGTGATAGAATCAAGGTTGAGGTAAAAGTGCAGAAATAGGAGACCGCTACAGTGAATCAGCTTAATGACGGTGCCAACCAGGAAGACCCGGTTGTGGAGGAGTTCCCCGATGTGTTTCCTAAGGAATTGCCAGGTATACCACCAGACCGTGACATTGAATTTATTATTGAATTATTACGTGGAACTGCACCCATAGCTAAGCGTCCATATAGAATGGGAGTAAATGAATTAGAAGAACTTAAGAAACAAATTAAGGAGTTGCAGGATAAGGGTTTTATTCATCCTAGTTCTTCACCGTGGAGAGCACCAGTGATTTTTGTGGACAAGAAAGATGGAACTCAGAGGATGTGTGTAGATTATCGGTCTCTCAATGAGGTTACTATCAAGAATAAGTACCCATTGCCTAGAATTGATGACCTATTTGATCAGTTGAGAGGAGCTTGTGTATTCTCCAAAATTGATCTTCATTCTGGATATCATCAATTGAAGATTCGTGCCAGGGATATACCAAAGACAGCTTTTACCACACGGTATGGGTTATATGAGTATACAGTGATGTCTTTTGGTTTGACTAATGTCCCTGCGTACTTCATGTACTTAATGAATAAGGTGTTCATGGAATATCTGGACAAGTTTGTAGTGGTATTTATTGATGATATTTTGGTATTCTCTAAGACTGAGGAAGAACATGCTGAACATTTGAGGTTGGTCTTGCAAAAGCTCAGAGAACACCAACTATAAGCCAAAAGGAGTAAGTGTGAGTTTTGGTTGAAGGAAGTTTCTTTTCTGGGTCATATTGTCTCAAATGGAGGAATATCAGTAGATCCTGGCAAGGTGAAGGATGTATTGAACTGGAAGCCACCCATCAATATAAGTGAGATCCGTAGCTTCTTGGGATTGGCTGGTTATTATAGGAGATTTATAGAGGGATTTTCTAAGCTTGCAAAAGCAATGACTGTATTATTGGAGAAGAATGCCAAGTTTGTGTGGTCTGAGAAGTGCCAGGCTAATTTTGAGGAGCTAAAGAAAAGATTAACTACTGCACCAGTCTTAGTTTTGCCAGATCTGAATAAACCCTTCTCTATCTACTGTGATGCATCTCGATTAGGATTGGGATGTGTTCTTATGCAAGAGGGTAGAGTTGTGGCATATGCATCGAGGCAGTTGAGGAAGCATGAGTTGAATTACCCTACTCATGATTTGGAATTAGCTGTAGTGGTTCATGCATTAAAGATATGGAGACATTATTTGATTGGACACAAGAGTGACATATACACTGATCACAAGAGTCTAAAGTATATCTTCACTCAAACAGATCTGAACTTGAGACAGCGTAGATGGTTGGAGTTGATAAAGGACTACGATCTAGAGGTGCATTACCATCCAGGAAAGGCCAACGTTGTTGCTGATGCTCTTAGTAGGAAAAGCTACGCTAATGAAATACAAGTAATGCCTATGCCAAAAGAATTGTGTGCTGAATGTAAGCATCTGAACTTAGGGTTTACTACCAATGCAGTGGAATTAGTACTAGAGCCTACTTTGGAGCAAGAAATCCGTAAGGGTCAGCTGAAAGATGAAAAGTTGAGAGAGATAGCTAAAAACATAGCGAAAGGTAAATCTCCAGGATTCCGTAAGGATGATAATGATACGCTATGGTTTGGAAAAAAGCTCATGAGAAATATTGGTGGTATGGTTTAAAGAGAGATGTTGCTGAATATGTTGCTTTGTGTGACACTTGTCAAAGGGTGAAAGCTGAACATCAGAGACCTGCAGGATTGTTACAGCCTATGCAGATACCCGAGTGGAAATGGGAAGAGGTTGGTATGGATTTCATAGTTGGGTTGCCACGGACTCAGAGAGGATATGATTCAATTTGGGTGATAGTGGATCGTCTGACTAAGGTTGCTCATTTTCTGCCAGTGAGGACTACATATAGTAGTGCAAAGTTGGTAGAGTTGTGTATGGAAAGAATAGTGAGTCTACATAGAGTTCCCAAGAAGATTGTATCTGATCGAGGTACTCAGTTTACATCTTATTATTGGCAAAAGATACATGAATCACTGGGAACCAAACTGAACTTTAGTACAGCTTACCATCCCCAGACAGATGGTCAAACAAAGAGAATTAATCAGATATTGAAAGATATGTTGAGAGCTTGTGATTTACAATATGGTACTAGCTGGAATAAGAGCTTGCCTTATGCAGAGTTCTCTTATAACAATAGTTATCAGAAGAGTCTTCAGATGACACCGTTTGAGGCTCTGTATGGACGAAAGTGTAGGACCCCGTTGTTCTAGAATCAGACAGGGGAGAGTCAAGTGTTTGGGGCTGATGTACTTAAGGATGCTGAAAAGAAAGTGAGAATGATTAGAGATAATCTAAAAATAGCACAGTTCCGATAGAAAAGTTATGCTGATACTCGAAGAAGAGAGTTGACTTTTGAGGTAGGGGATTATGTTTACTTGAAAGTATCACCCATGAGGAGTGTGAAAAGATTCAACATGAAAGGTAAATTGGCACCAAGATATATTGGACCTTTCAAGATCATAGAGAGACGTGGTGAAGTGGCATATCAGTTGGAATTACCCGAGAGTTTGGCAGGTGTACATGATGTGTTCCATGTGTCTCAACTGAAGAAATGTTTGCGAGTACCAGAGGAACAAATTCCATTAGAGGAGCTCACTGTTAAGGAGGATCTTACATATGAAGAGTTTCCGGTTAAAATTTTAGAGACTGCTGACAGAGTCACAAAAAGTCGAACAATCAAAATGTGTAAGGTATAGTGGAATCGGTACACTGCAGAAGAAGCTACTTGGGAACGAGAAGAGGATCTGAGAAAAACATACCCGCAATTGTTTGAGTAAGCATCGGTCGAATCTCGGGATGAGATTCATCTTAAGGGGGTAGAATTGTAACACCCTAAAATTTTGAAAAGAAGAAAAATAGGAGAAATATGGTTTTTGTATATTTTTGTGAGCATGCAAATTTAGAATGATAATAATTTTTATAAATTTAAAATCAAATATAAGGGTAGAAACATGATTGAGCATTCATGCTGCTGCATTTGAAATTTTATTGAGTGGTTTAAATCAAATTCAAATTGGATTTGAAAATCTTTTGAAAAATGGCTTTGAAAAATTAGAAAAAGAAAAAAAAAAAGGAATTCTTTCTGCTATCGGGCCGTTTCTTCCACCGCGGCCCACCGCCTCGGCCTGCTCTCCCAGCGAGCAGCCTGCCTTCCCCCGCACCGCCTTCTCCTTCTGGGCCGAGCCCAAGCCAACGGCCGTGGCCTAGCTCGCCGCGCTGCTCTTTCCCCGCCTCCAGTGTCGCTGACATCCGGGGCCCACGCGTCAGTGGCTTCACCTTCATCTTCCTCCCCACGCCGACGCTGGCTTCTCTTTCCTTTCTTGCCAACGCCGAATCCTTCTTCGAATCCATCACTTTCCTTGCTTCCGCGTGCCTCCGGGCTAAAAAAACAGAGCCCCCGCATCTCCCTGCTCCACATTCAGCCACAAAACCCCAGCCTCATCGTCCCGAGGAGGCCTCGGTCGAAGCTCCGCCTCCACCGTCCGCCATCCCGAGCACGCCATCGTCTTCGTCCATCCCGTGCCCTAGTTTTCGTCCTTGGTGAGTTCGCCGTGCTCCGAGCTACCTCCCGGTGCTTCCCCTTCGTTGAATGGTGCCCGGAGTCGAGCTCTAGTGTTTTCCGATCATGGCGCCGCCACGGAAGCTCGCCGTCGGGCCAAATCCGGCCGGAGCGCCGCCGGCCTCACCCCCGATCCAATCTGGATCGTCCGTTTTGAATCGGACGGACGTGATTCGTTGATACCGGTTCGGTTGTAATCTTGCTAAAGAGACCCTGTAGTTTTTAAGTTATGAACCCGCGGTCCAAAACGTAAAATCCTGAATTCGTTTTGATCTGTTGAAAGCGTATTTTGTCTCGGTAAATGAAAAATACGTTTTCTGATATTTACAGTTTTGCCACTAAACTTGTTTTAGTCGTAGAATCTCCGTTTTAACTCCGATTTGATCCATTCAAATTTCGTTAGATTCATATTTGCGAGCTCTACATGATGATAGAACTGTTCAGTAGGTTTGAGTTAATTAATTTTCGAGTTTATATTAAAGTATTTATTTTTCTATAGGAAATCTTCGTAAATTCATAATTTCGTCATTTTAGCTCTGTTTTTCGTGATCTTCGCGTCTGTGTGATCCTAGCGAGTTGTAGATTCGTTTTAAAGACTTTTTATCTTATTTTCTTACTGATGGTGTACTATTCTAATTATAGCCTTGTTTGTTTATGCATGATTGCCTCTGGATGTATGTTTTTGCTGTTGTTGATCGAGTATAGACGGTGAGCAATTCGTTGGAGATCAAGAGCCTTTCTACGAGCAAGATCTTCAGGACCAGTTTGAGCAAGGCAAGTATAGCATGGGATTATCCTTGTTGTCCTACTCACATTATGCAAATAATATCATTATGCATCTATTCCTTGTTAAGGATGACTTAGTGATTGATCCTACACCTTGATACCTATTATATTGCATTGAGTAGTATGGCTAGTGCTTAAACATGGACTATGATCATGTAAATTGATTAGAGGAATATGCAATAAACATTAAAAGATGATTTTGATTAATGTTTAAAGGGGATTAGAGCATGGGGGTTACTTTTAATGCTCTAATTACTCTCCATAAGGACTCATCTATAAGCGAACATCCGGGATTTACAGTACAACTGTGGGGGCTATATGGCTCTGGCTTTAGTCATATAGAAGGACCTTTTCTAGCTTGTTAGAGGTAACCTTTTTTGCGTAAGAATGGCTTGACGAATCGGGTATAGTGCGGCCTCTGTCCTTATGTGTATAGGCTGCGGGTTATTGTGCCATTTGGAAGGGGGCTCTACATCTGTTTGCCGAGTGAATCTAATGGCCCTAACTTGTTAGACGAACCTTCGAAATACTTCATAGTGTTTCCCTGCCTGCTCACCTTGGTAGTGTTTTGGGAGTAATTAACCCGGGCATATGGGTAACACGACTCACATTGAAAGTGTACAACCTCTGCAGAGTGTAAAACTGTTATAACAGCCGTGCTCACGGTCACAAGTAGCCTTGGACCCTTATGGAATAGTTGATAATTATTAATGGTTATGTTTTTGTTATTCATCAATCATTTCACATGGATCATATGTTTATTGTTTATATTGAGACATCTTGATGTCATTGATATGCTAAAATTATGCTAACTAAAAGCTACATGCTGATAAACCAATATTATACCTTTGAGCCTCATGAACCCCATGTTACACTTGTTAAGTACGAGATGTACTTACGCTTGTTTATTTTTCTTACTTGGATAAAAAGCTACAGATGATGGTAATAGTGACTACTACGCCTACTTCCCTGAAGATTACTAGACTTGCAGTCAACCAGTCAATGTGCCTGTGATTGGAGCTACCACGAGAGTTTATTATTTTTACTTCCGCTACATTTGTGCTAAGACTATGTGTTAAATATCATGATGTAATAACATTTGTGATGATACTTCCGTTATAATTTGTTAACTTATGTGTGATTGATCTTTGGGCACACATAAGAGTATGCATTCCATTTGGTCTTTAAATGGGTGTGACATATTGACACTTGGGTTTCTTCCAGCAGTAGCAGTGTTAAGTGGATGTACTGTTACTTAATTAACAATGCAGGTAGAGATCCTCCTAAGACATAGCAGCCTTTCAGCAGTTTCAACATTTTACAGAGTTTATAATAAGCTGAGTACGTAGAATCTGTTTTGGTTTGCAGTGAACAAGATGGGTGCAGTGCAGACTTGGTTGGCTTCCAGGTGTTCCGTGAATTTTTCAGCGCACCAAGAATGCGTGTGGACACATTTACGTGATAGCAACTAGCAGCAGCCTGTGGTCCAGATATTCCACTAAAATGATAGGCATCACCAATCCATCAGCCGTCTTATATTTTTCTTTACCCAAGGAAAAAAAGAAGAAAGAGACAGGCGCTGTTTAATTCTCACCCAAAATTTTTTCACTCCGTTCCATCGAACGTTTGGACACACGCATGGAGCATTAAATATAGATAAAAAATAACTAATTGCATAGTTTGCATGAGTTTTGTGAGACGAATCTTTTAAGTCTAATTAGTCCATGATTAACCATAATTGCTACAGTAACACACATGTGCTAATTACAGATTAATTAGGCTTAATAAATTCGTCTCGCGGTTTCCAAGCGAGTTATGTAATTAGTTTTTTTATTAGTATGTGAACACCCCTTCCAATGTCTCATTAAATATCTGATGTGACATCTAAACACTTTTCACGCAAGAACTAAACAAGGCCTTTGTTTGAGGCTGGCATCAGCATCAGTGGACCACCGACCCTGTGGTCTCAGAAAATTACTTGTCAGGTTGCTGCAGGGGGATTTTCACTTTGATGTACTTATCATCGTGAAATGACAGTAAAGGAGTAACTAGCGCTTGGGTAACCATGTCTATCTTGTGACATCCACTTATTGCATTAATTTAATTTATTTACCAAGAAAAAGGGAGGTGAATTGTTGTCCTTTGAGGAAGTAAGAATCTTTTTTCAATGGCAAGGCAGTAGGAATAAAGATGTATTAACTCCGACTGATGCTGTGATTCAGAAAATGAGATGCCAGGCGGAATAGCCTTTGCAGTTACCACATCATTTTGTGAATTTTAATTGGCACAGTGTGAACCTATGGCTTAAGTTCCCGATTACCGTTCGTCCGTCTATTTTATGATTGTATTTACCCATTTTCGTATTACTGTTTATCCCGCTACCATTTTCACTCCCAGCTATTCGGCTCCCACTCCCGTTTCCGTCAAAAAAATATGGAGACAAAAACAGTAGATCTATTTTTCGTTCGTTTCCGATTATTTTCACCCTTAGACTTGCCGGCAAGACTAGGGTTAACAGCAGGTCAGATAAGGTTTTTATTTGTCCACGATCATGTTTGTGACTCTTAACTTTTATCTATCCATGGTGAGCATATCCATCGGTAAGATTTTATATCCTCGCTCGTGTCCGACGGGTAACTATTGAATATATTTAAGAGAGGTCAAATAATAAAATCAAAGTGCTATATAACCCCACGATAAAAGAATCGCCAAGAACAGATTGGATTCCTTTTTCTTGTTCCGGTTGATTTCAGATAGGGTACTGTTTATCTATCAGCAATGTTAGTGCCCGGACGTTGTCCGGACGCAGCTTCCGTTCAACACACGCGATGCGCCCTGTCCCATCCCTCACGTAGTACAAGCGTGTTCACCCCGCCCACGTAACATGGGAGCCTGCCTGCCTGCACCCACGTCACCTGCGGCATGGCTCGCAGCAAGCCTGTGGTCTCTGTAGCCAGCTTCTGGACCTTTCCGCATTGTGCCATAAGCTTCTGCTCTGTGACCTCCGACGAGGGTAGCGGAGACAGCATGCCGTAGAGGAACGGGCCACGTACGCCAGTGCAGATGTGACCATGCGCGTCCTCCGGTGGAGCATTTCCGCCAGCTTACCAGCCGACGCCGCCATGGCTCCCATGCTAGCTCTCTTCCTTACTCAACAACCCTATTTTTGCAACACTTAGATGAGACAATTGTAACATGCGTCTGTAGCAGATAAAACATTTGGGACATACACTTGCAACATAGCCATTGCAACATATGCAACATCTAAATAAAGCATTTGCAACATACGTCTAAAATAAATGAAATATTTTGAACAAATTCCTACAACATACGTGTATAGCCATTGCAACATGTACAACATCGGGATCTACCTTTGCAACATCAATATGAAATAACCTTGTCATGCCTGGTAAAAGGGGAGGGAGTAACATTTTGGATCTAATATTACTATATTAGCTATGTATAGCTAGCAATCTACTACTAAATCCGTTTAACTTTTTTTTGCCCAAGTTTAACCACTCGTCTTATTCAAAAAGTTATGCAAAATATCATTTCTTTTTGTTGTGGCTTGCTTTATTAATAAAAGTTCTTCAAGAATGACTTAAATTTGACTATGTTGCACAAATTTTTGAATAAGACAAGTGGTCAAACTTAGGGTCGAAAAAGTCAAACAAATTATAATTTGGAATGGAAGGAGTATCGTCTAATGGATCCACAGTGGGCCGATATTATTAGCTAGCTATCTACTGTCATCTAATATTAGCTAGCTAATAGTACACCAAGAGGAGATCTGTCAAAAGGTAGGTCCTTAATGGCTTCACCACCACCTCAGCATCGAGCTCCAGAACGATGGATTCCAAGCCTAGCACAGATGCTTGCTCACGAGCCTATGGATGCCACCGCTTCAGCATGATGAGCATTCGTCTAAGGTTCAGCCTACATGTCGCTACATGTCGCATGATCTCAAATGACAAATCCCCATCCACTTTGGCCTGTACTTGAAAAGAACTCCCCATCACAATACAGGTTGATTGTTTGGCCTTATTAGTTGATTGCTGGTGGGCTTGATTCCATGTCATCACATGGTTATTTACGTCATTAACAACCTCTAGGGCACTTTTCCTTCATTCTCCTGCATCAGGCCCTGTTTGGTTCCATGTAGATAGTAAATATCTGCTAATAATTATCTCTTTTCAATCCAAACAGATATAAATAATAGACTAACTAATTATTAGCTGGACCACTAGATAACAACTATGTCATTGGTTGGATCAAATCAGATAATAATAACTAATAGGTGGACCAACAACCCAATCTTATTAATTAGCCGTGCATTCAAACGTCCCCTCCTAGATAATAGGTAGCTAGCCAATAGTTATTTAGCTAATATTAGCTATGTACTATTAGCTAGTTATCTACTACTCTCTCCGTCTCTAAAAGAATCAATTTCTAGAGTTGTCCTAAGTCAAACTTTTTAAACTTTGACTGAATTTATAGAAAAAAGCATCAAGATTTATGATATCAAACTAGTATCATTAGATGTATCTTGGAATATATTTTCATAATACGTCCATTTCATGTCACAGATGTTGCTATTCTTTTCTATAAAATTGGTCAAACTTTAAAAATCTTGACTGACACAAATTTTAAACAAATTTTGAGAGATGGAGGGAGTATCAGCTAATGGAGTATCAGCTAATGTCTTGGACTGAAGCTTGTTTTAATAGGTCCATCCTCACCTCCTCCGTATTCAGAAGCAGCCAACCAAGTTCCATTGTTTGTTCGACATGTAAATGATAGAATTTTAGGATCTTCTAGTAGAGTACCGAGTTCGGGAACAAGAGATAAACTATGGAGTAGATCAAGAAGTTTAGGGATTTGACCGTCGTTGGAGGGAGCGGATCCAGAGGCGTCCATGGTGTTGATGTCACGGTGGAGTAGATCACGTCGTCCTTCGGGCCTCCACCGACGTTGACCGATGACGGTGGTGCGGGAGTAGAAGAGAGGTGGCATGGTGGTGCTTCCCGACGCCACTGCGCGATGCCGATCGGAGGCCTAGGGTTTGTAGAGTAGGTTTAGGGCACGGCGAACCCTTGGATCAAGTGCCTGCGGCCCCCACTCCTTTCTTTTTATAGCGCAGCGCGTCGGGGGCCCACCAACCATGGATCGGTTGGGCGCCCCCGATCAGGGCGCGATCCAGGGGGAACGATGCCCTAGCCGTTGGGCTGGGCCTGAGATCAATCCAACATTCTCCCCCTTGATCTCATCTCTGCTTTCTCGCTTTGTTAACCCACCCCATCACAAATCAGTGTATTGAGCATGTTTCATCTTAACAGTTATTACCATTAGATTAGACAGCCACAGATACTTTTCTGTTCAGAGGTGAATTCTCGCCTTGGGCCCTCTAACTATCCAGGAATCACAGGCTTTCCTTTAAACCCATGCCGGCTACGTGTTCTCTGAACACATTGGGCGGTAAGCCTTTCGTAAGCGGATCCGCTAACATCTTTTCTGTGCTTATATGTTCAAGACTTATGATGTGATCCCGGATTTTATCCTTCACAACATAATATTTTATGTCATTGTGCTTGGCGGCATTGCTTGACTTATTGTTGTGAGCATACAACACTGCTGGCTCGTTATCACAATACAACTTTAGTGGTTTATCGATGCTGTCGACCACCTTTAAACTGGGTATAAATTTCTTAAGCCAATTCACCTGTCCTGACGCCTCATAACAAGCAATAAACTCAGCATACATTGTGGATGATGCAGTGACTATTGTTTATTTTGAGCTTTTCCATGATATGGCTCCTTGCGCGAGAGTGAATATATACCCTGAGGTGGACTTTCTATCATCTCCCGCGTAATCAGAATCTAAATATCCTACTATTTGTAGGTCATCAGATCTTCTGTAGGTTAGCATGAGCCCTTTCGTGCCTTGCAAGTATCTTAAGACCTTCTTTACTAAATTCCAGTGTTCCATACCTGGATTACTTTGATATCTGCCAAGCAGCCCAGTCACAAAAGCCAGGTCTGGGCGTGTGCACACTTGAGCATACTGTAAGCTTCCGACAGTTGAAGCGTATGGAACGGCTTGCATGCGATCGCGCTCGAACTTGCTCTTGGGACATTGATGTTCCCCATACTTGTCACCTTTTACAATAGGAGCAGGTGATGGTCTACACTTATGCATATTGAATTTCTTCAATATTTTCTCTATATATGCCTCTTGGGACAATCCCAATACCCCTCGGTTTCTATCTCGGTGAATCTTTATGCCCAAAACAAAAGAAGCTTCACCTAAATCTTTCATATCAAAATTTGAGGACAAAAATCTTTTGGTTTCCTGCAGCAGAGTGACATCACTACTTGCTAGTAGAATGTCATCTACATATAGTACTAGGAAAATATATTTCCCATTCTTAAATTTTGCATACACGCAATTGTCCTCAACATTCTCTTTAAACCCAAACTTCCTAATTGTCTTATCAAACTTCAAATACCACTGTCTGGATGCTTGCTTTAATCTATAAATGGATTTCTTCAGGCGACAGCCCATTCTTTCTTTGCCTGTCACAGCAAAACCTTTCGGTTGTGCCATGTACACTCTTTCTTCTAGATCCCCATTGAGAAACGCTGTCTTCACATCCATCTGATGTAATTCTAGATCAAAATGTGCCACTAGGGCCATTATGATTCTAAAGGAGTCCTTGCTCGAGACGGGAGAGAACGTTTCATTGTAATCTATCCCTTCTCGTTGAGTAAAACCTTTTGCTACCAGTCTCGCTTTATACCTTTCTATGTTCCCTTTGGAGTCACGTTTCACTTTGTAGACCCATTTGCAGCCTACTGTTTTGGCTCCTTCAGGAATTTCCTCTAGCTCCCAAACTTTATTGGTACTCATAGACTTTAATTCATCTTCCATGGCTTCTTGCCACTTAGATGCTTCAGTGCTCCTCATGGCTTCTTCAAATGAGGTGGGTTCATCCTCCATATGAACTTCTTCGCATTCATAGACTATGTAGTCATCTGGAATAGGAGACTTTCTCGCTCTTTGAGGTCTGCCAGAAGGTTCTGCTACTGGCATTTCTTGTCCTTGAGGCTGATCTTGTTGGGGCTGCTGTTCATCGACTATAGGTTCATTCGGCTCCTGAAAGACAGGTTCTGAATTAGCCGTAGGCGAAATTACAGCAGGTGTTGTCACCACTTGCATAGGTCCAACAACAACAGGCAGCATGAAGTAGGGTTCCTGCACCATAGGGATGGGCACGAACACCCGCTTCTCTTCAAGGGTGATTTCTCGCGCTGTCTTGCTCCCCTGATCATCTGATCTTCTAGGAAACTAGCGTGTCTTGTTTCCACAAACTTGGTATGTCTACCAGGGCAGTAGAAACGATAACCTTTCGACTTTTCTGGATAGCCAATAAAATGGCAACATACTGTTTTGGGGTCTAGCTTTCCTATGTTTGGGTTAAATACTTTTGCTTCAGCAGGGCTCCCCCAGACACGCAAATGGTTGACTGAGGGTTTCCTGCCGGTTCACAACTCATACGGTGTTTTAAGTACTGACTTGCTTGGAACTCTGTTGAGAATATGAATGGCGGTTTTTAAGGCCTCCATCCACAAACTCAGTGGTAGAGTGGAATAGCTCATCATGCTGCGCACCATATCCATTAGAGTACGGTTACGCCTTTCTGCTACTCCATTTTGTTGTGGGTCGCCCGACATTGAATATTGGGCTACTATGCCATTTTCCTGTAAGAACCTTGCAAAAGGTCCAGGAACTTGTCCATAAGGGGTATGTCGACCGTAGTACTCCCCCCACGGTCAGATCTTACTACTTTGATTTTTCTGTCTAGTTGATTTTTAACCTCAGCCTTGAATATCTTAAACTTGTCTAAAGCTTCTGAACATTCTTTGATTGGATATATATATCCAAAATGAGAGTAGTCATCTGTGAATGTGATGAAGGAATCAAAACCATCCATAGATGTCACTGGAAAAGATCCACAGATGTCTGTGTGGATCAATTCTAGTACTCCCGTGCTTCGCTTAGCGCCTTTCTTTATGTTCTTTACTAACTTGCCTTTAATGCAATCAACGCATTGCTCTAACTCAGAGAGTTCTAGTGGTGGGAGTATTGATTCTTTGACTAAGCGTTCTATTCTCCCCCTCGAAATATGGCCTAAACGACAGTGCCATAATTTCGATGAGGAATCAATTCTTTTCTTTTTCTTGCTAGCATCTGCGTGTATTGCATTCTCAGCATTATTACATTCAGCATTCACATTCTCAGACATAGATAATAAATAAAGTTTGTCTTGTCGTAAGGCAAGACCCACACATTTATTATTTAACTGTAGCTTACAATTGTTCTTATTGAAATGACAATCAAAACCATAGTCTGACAAACATGAAACTGAAATCAAATTTCTTGCTAAAGAGGAAATATAAAGAACATCATGCAACTCAAGTGTGAAACCACTAGCTAAAACTAGAGATAAATTTCCTATAGCTTGAACTTCAGCTTTAACACCAGTGGCCACCTTAATCTGTCTTTCTCCTCTTTGAAGGGTTCTCCCTCCATTGAATCCCTGCAAAGAGTTTGCAACATGAACAGTTGCACCTGAGTCAATCCACCATGTGGATCTAGCATAGCTTAGATATAAGGATTCATCAACAAAAGTTATAATGTCCTCACCCTTTACTAGGCAGTGTCTCATAAACTTGGGGCAGTCGTGCTTTCAATGCCCTGTCTCATTGCACCATCTACAGCGATCCGGGTCCTCCTGCTTCTGCTGGTTGTCTTGTTTTGGCTGTGCTTTAGGCTGTGAAGAGCTTCCTCCCTTATTATGGGAGGTGGAGGCATCTGGAGCTTTCTTGTTGTAGAATGGCTTCTTGTTCTTTCCTTTGACAAAGTTCACAGAACCACCATTTGCATTCTTTAGCCTTTTTTCTTCTTGCACACACATAGCAATCACCTTCTCTAAATCCCAGTCCTCTGGCTGTGTGTTGTAGTTAACAACAAATGTCTCATACTCTTTGGGAAGGGAGTTTAGAGCTAGGTGAATGATGAAACCATCTGCCAGGGGCATCTTTAGCTTGTCTAACTTAGCTGCCATGGTGCTCATGCTCAGAATGTGCTCTCTCACACTCCCCCTGTGAACCTCATGTTAGTGAGTTTCTAGATCAGGGTGGAAGCATGAGCTTTGGTGGAACCAGTGAACTGATTCTTTACTTTCTCAAGGTATTCTTTTGCTGTGTCACATTCTGGGATGGCACCTCTTAAGCCCCCTGTGATGGTTTTCTTGATGACAATCTTGCACTTGCGGTTTGACTTTTCCCACTTGTACTTCTCAAGATCATACTTTGCTCTAATAGGAGTATAGTCTCGCTTCCGATTAGCAAAAGCTTCATCGGTCTCATTTTGGGCCCTTTCGGGCTCCTCTGGCTCAGTGGGCTTTCGCTCCTGAAGAGCCAAATCTATCTCAGCAAGTGCTAGAGCTGCAACAAGTTCTTCGCGCCACAGAACATAGTTCTGTCCCGTCAGCTTTGGGATTGCACTAATAAAGTGCATCGCATTGAGCGCTTGGTCTGAAATTAAACATAATAAAATAGTGAGGACATCAACATTAAATCTAGGAAAAAATAATTGCATATCTTAATTTAACGTTGGTCAAAATCAAGATATACAAAAATTAACTCTGTACATAAATCCTAATCACCGTTGGGCAGAATAGAACAAATGCATAAAATATTAGAGCTCGCGCAGCGGAAAACTTGCTATTTCTCAGAAGCATAACTTGCTGACTTTGCACTCTAAATAATAAACACGTTGGTGCAATTAAATAGAGTTTAATAACTGGGCAAAATGATTGTTTAAATGCTTCTGAAAAAATAAAAAAGAAAATAAAAAATTTTCACTGTGCTTAACGGGCCGCGGCCAACGAATCAGCCCACGGCCACTTGCGGCCCAGCCCGGGCGCTAGCGTTGGCCCTGGCGCTGGCCCAGCAGCGCACAGTTTTTTTTTTTTGCCGATACCATTGATAGAATTTTAGGATCTTCTAGTAGAGTACCGAGTTCGGGAACAAGAGATAAACTATGGAGTAGATCAAGAAGTTTAGGGATTTGACCGTCGTTGGAGGGAGCGGATCCAGAGGCGTCCATGGTGTTGATGTCACGGTGGAGTAGATCACGTCGTCCTTCGGGCCTCCACCGACGTTGACCGATGACGGTGGTGCGGGAGTAGAAGAGAGGTGGCACGGTGGTGCTTCCCGACGCCACTGCGCGATGCCGATCGGAGGCCTAGGGTTTGTAGAGTAGGTTTAGGGCACGACGAACCCTTGGATCAAGTGTCTGCGGCGCCCACTCCTTTCTTTTTATAGCGCAGCGCGTCGGGGGCTCACCAACCATGGATCGGTTGGGCGCCCCCGATCAGGGCGCGATCCAGGGGGAACGAGGCCCTAGCCGTTGGGCTGGGCTAGATCAATCCAACAGTAAATCCATACATCTCCAGCTAGCCAATATGCCAATCGACGTTGGGATTTTTAGCTATGATGATAGCTCCGCCCCTCCGCGTTAACGACGGCGAAGGGAAGGGAGCAGCTTTGTTCGAAACCTGCGTGCAAGCCTTCACCTCCTTCAATTCGAGGACTGGTTAGTCATCGATTCTGCCTGCCTTTTGCTACTAATTAACCTGCGTGCTCAGGATCCGTGCTTAAACATGGGATTCATGGCGGTCTGTGCATTAATTTCCTCAAATATAATCCCAGTGTATTAAATACGGACAGTACATCAAATTCTGAATTCCCATAGCTGTCCTGTCCGTATCGGTATTCAGAAATAACCGTGGCCGTTCTCGTCTTCAGACCTGAAGCCTGAAGGAAGGCAGCAGCTTCCCAACCTGCGTCCGAGCCTCCATATTCTTTGAGGTTAGTACGTGATCGATTCTCTCCTGCTTTTGAGGTTAGTACGTGATCAAACCTGGCTTAGCTAGTATCAACTCGCGGCCAAGTCAGGGAAATCGGATTAGCCTTTTGAATCCGGTCAAGGCCAGTCTCAGTGGAGGTTTCATGACCCAGTTTTTAACACATCCATATTTTGAAAACAGTACAGAAGAGTCCATAAAACTCTCTTTGCTCTTATGAAACTCTTATCATCTCTCACTTCATTAATACGGTTCCACATCAGCACATTTAATTTAATGCCCATGAAACTCTGATTAAACCTTATTAAGACTGGCCTAAACCTGTTTTGGTTTATTTCACCCTAGGACATTTTTATATTGGAGAAAAAGGGCAAAACTTTAAGAAACAAACTCCAAAATTCGTAAAACTTTGCACAAAACTTGTCTACCCCATGACCAACCTATAATTAATTTGGATCCTTGTTTGACTGAAGGCTACGTACATTTATACATGACGACGAATGGAGTGTGAAGCTAATATGCATGATCTCTTGGACCGCATGCTACATGATGCAAACTTAGAGCCGACACAGCTGCCACTGTCATTTCTAAAAGTCATCACAGATAATTTCTCTGATGGTCGGCAAATTGGCAGTGGCAGGTTTGCAGTTGTTTACAAGGTATCAAAACTCTATACCCAACTCATATGTATTGTTCTGAAATGTTGTTCATAAAAAGGCTCAAGTTCATGCTGACAAGGCAACTCACCTCAGAGATTACTTCAGAAAGGAACAGTGCCTGTGAAAAAGCTGTCACAAACGTTTGAGGTCGATGAGCAGAAATTCAACCAAGAGGTTGAGAGTCTGATGAGGGTGAAACATAAAAATATAGTACGATTCCTCGGCTACTGTGCTGATACACAAGGGAAGGTGTGCAAGTTTGAGGGGAAGAATGTCATGGCAGAGGAACGACAAAGGTTACTATGCTTTGAGTTTATGCCAAAAGGAAGTCTTGATAAGTACATTAAGGGTACGTCATCCCATCTTATATGCTTCATCTGTTCTAAAATAAATCAACGTCTAAAGTTAGCAACTTTAAATTTAATCAACTTATAGAGAAGACTACAAATATCTACGAGCCCAAATATTTTATTTATTTATGGTGTACCAAACTATACAAATTTGGTGTCATAAATATTTTATTCTATAATCAGTTAAACCTAAAAGAGTTTGAGTACTTAGGATAATTCTAGAAGTTTATTTATTTATGGAGGGAGTACGTGGAAAATATAAACCCCGCCATAAGTCATAAGCTCCTTCACTTGGGTGCATGTTCTCAGCTTCTGGCTAGTATTATATCATTAGATAAATCATTCATAACCTTGTATATATTAAACACTGATCCTGTTCCTATATTTCACTTATAACGGCAGATGAAATTGTAGCATTGTTTTATATTAGTGACTTCAAGGGGTATATTAATAACGGCAGTTATTAACGGCAGTTGAAACCCTAAACCCTAGTACAACCCTCCAAAATTGAAAAACAAATAAATCGGTCCTCCACTTTACAGATGCGACCCAAGGACCTGATTGGATGACACTCTATAATATTATCAAGGGAATTTGTGAGGGTCTACATTATCTTCATGAAAATGGTATTGTTCACTTAGATCTTAAACCTGCAAATATACCGTTGAATCATGACATGGTGCTCAAAATTGCTGATTTTGGCATCTCAAGGTGCTTCGATGAAAAGCAAACCCGGGCTGTAACATCAAAGGTGTATGGAACAGTGTAAGCTGGCTGCATCTATCTCTGAAAAAGCACATTTTATATTTTGCATTCATTTCACTCGATCTAAGTTGCTCAGACTACAGAGTTTTTATGCCGGGGATACATGGCACCAGAATTCTAAAACGAAGAAATTACAATTACATTCAAGTCAGACATATATAGTCATGGCACTATAATCATAGAGATGCTAACAGAATGTAAGGGGTATCCTGACATTGATAATGTAAGAATTGTCTCTCCTGGCAAAGGACCATGCACTGTTAAAAATTAACATGTTACACTATATTACAATTTTCAGAGGCGTCTCTGTTCTTTTATATATACAATTGTGATAGTGAACTGCAGCTAGAAATAGAAGAACAGGGTTCTAGCATACCTGCCTCTAGAAATTGTCCTAGAAAAAGATTTTCAGATACAGTTAGTAATCATAACTGCATCGAGCACTGCTGCACAACGGGGCTTTAGTCCCAGTCCAAAAGGACCTCTAGTCCCGGGCTGCGAGCCGGGACTAAGGTTTCGGGACTAAATGTCCCACCTTTAGTCCCGGTTCGCAAGCCCGGGACTAAAGGGAGACCTTTAGTCCCGGCTGCCAGGTATCGACGTGGCGCAGCACCTTTTAGTCCCGGTTGGTATTACCAACCGGGACTAAAGGTTCTTTTTTCATTTTCCTTTTTCTTTCCAATTCATTATTGATTTTGGTTTTCAGTTATATTATTTTCCAATTTATTTTTCACTGCTATTATCCGTATACGTTGCACCTATACGAGAGCGTTATTATTGCACACAAATAAAGTATGAAACTATATATATATATATATATATATATATATATATATATATATATATATATATATATATATATATATATATATATATATATATTATAGAGCTATACATATACGTACATACACATTACATTTACAATAATATACAAGTAATCAAGTGTTCGGCCGCCGGTTAATGAGTTACACAAATGTTTGCTTGCCACTCAAAGCTCATACAAGTGTTCATTCTTGTTTGGACTCTTCAAATCCAACCTAGGGTTGTGGTGGAACTCGTCGTCTTCCGGGATGACATGATCGTTGATGAAACCTGCGATTGTCTCCTGTATTGCGACGAGTATTGTGTGCTTGAACACTTATTCTTTCAATTATCACTCCTTCCATTTGCATTAATTAAAGGAAAAGATATTAATATACATAAGATTTATTTAGTTTCAACAAATAAATAAGATATGAACTTACTTTTAGCATCTCTTTAGCAGGTGTAAATTTGCTACACTGCATGTACTCGCAAACGTAGTATCCACATAAATTGGTTCTGTACGGTTGTCTGGACACCCACTTATGTAGAATAGGAGGGGGGAGTCGCACTTTCAGATCCGTATGATGTCTTTGTTGTAGCCAAGCCCAAGCCCTGTCCAATAAGTCGGTCGTTGATTAGGTAAGCATAGTAAAGTAAAGGAGCAGACAACGATAATTAAAGAATGATAGAACTTACCTCCGGATCATGTCTATCATGTCTTGGTACATTGCCAGCTCTTTTCTCATTGAGTCCCACACATTTATAGTTTGTTCCTTGATCTTAATCTCAATGAGTATCCAGTGATCCCTGCATTTGTTTATAGAGTCAACTTATATATATATATATATATATATATATATATATATATATATATATATATATATATATATATATATATATATATATATATATATATATATATATATTAATGTTGGACTGACTAAGACATGATATAACACAACACTTTACCCCATATTGTAAGGGAAGAGTATCAACTCCTTATGCCTTTGGTTATAAAAGAATCTCCAGAGGTTTTTCTCCATTTCCTTGATCTTCAGATTGAATGGATCTTTAGTCTTTGTGTCCTTGTACACGACATACGGATCAATAAAACCAATTCGATCGTCTAGTTTCAATCTGAGTTCTCTCATCATGTGTCTGCACATCGTAAGCATAGTTATTATGAATATATATATATGCTAGAGTGAGATTATTGATTAAAAGGAAGAATCACTTACAGACAGTAGCAGCTTATGAGAGATTTGTTAAGAGCATCCATATAGAGAAGCTGGTGTACTTCACTAAACTCTACCCAGATGACGTCATCTCCACGGAAGTAGTGACGGTCTCTGACTTGGACGCCCAGATATTGTTCAATTTGATGTTGTGCACAGAATCTCAAGTAGTACTCGTGCAGCTTGTACATTTGTGTACCAAGATTTTTTACCTTTCCAGGGTCGCATAGACTCCTGCCATATACGTACTTCCTCTGCCATTCATCAACAACTTCGGCCTCTTTAACAGTTGTCAGTTCCTCCCGACCGAGAAGTTGTTCTAAGGAAAGCCCAATCACATTCATCCACTTAGCGAGTTCATCTAAGTCCACATCATCAGGTACCGACATTTGCATCAAGTTCATGTTGGAACCATATTGATTCTCAACCACTAGTGGCGGCACTGATTGCTACGCTTGTTGGCCGAGCTGTGCAACATCTTTCCTAGCCGCCTTCTGTTTCCTTTTGTCCTCCTTGATTTTCTTTGTGATAGTACGCTTATAGTCTGATAGTGGTGGCGCTGGTTTTTTACTAGCGGCACGCTTCTTGTCTTGCATAGCCTGCACCACTTGACGTAGCTTTACACGAGGATACATTAGGTATGGCTATTCTTGCTTTGCTCGTGCGTCAGCTTTGGTCTTTTCGAAGAACGCTTTCACTTCTGCCTTGACTGAAGCATTAAGTTCTTCATCAGTCTTCTCGTATGAAAGCTTGGTCATCTTCGGGATCTTCGTGACCACAACTTGTTTCTTCGGCGGAGGTGGTGGGACCGATCTCTATGGGCCAGCGGGTCTCTTGTTCCTCGATGGACCAGCCGGTGCCGATGAGGCGGCCGTTGTCGGCATTGGCGGAGGCGGCGGCGGAGCGGTTGGAGCTTGCTGCTGTGAAGGAAATTGGGCCGCTGGCGGCGTTGGAGTACGTCATGGAGGAGATACGGCCAGCGGTGGGGATGCAGCCTTGTCTTGTATGAAATCATCATCGTCGTCGTGTCCCACAACACTGTGGTCATGTTGTGAATGGATAGATGGACTTGGGGAGGTCCTGGCTTTGGAAAAAAAATGAACAAGGTATATACATGAGTGAACTGTAATTAGATACAATACATAATTATTGAAAAGCAATTGCGTTCACAATCATCCACACCTAGGGTTCAGTTATGGTGGCGGCGCCCCAGGAATAATGATGTACCGTTTCTTCTAACATATGAATGTCTTCTCCGCTTCACCTAGGGTCTTCTCCACATCACCACCTTCGATATCCAGAGCCACATTTTCATGGCCTTTGACCACTCTATCCACTGAGACACTAGCATATCCGGGTGGTATTGCGACCGAGTGGATCCTTGGTGTCTTGGTGGGGTCGATAGGAGATACCACACCTGTAGCCACCTTGACTGTGGCATTCCTCTCCGGAATATGCAGCTCATAGGACGTCAACGGAGCGGTGACATCATCCACCGGGAAGCGCATCCCTACGTCATCATCTTGCCTCATAGGCACCTCCATAGAAGCACAACTGCTTTTTAACTGAGCTAAACCAGGGCTGATGTTGGCGGCCGGCTGTGACAAGCTTTGGAGGCGGGAACTTACAACTTCCTCCGTGGCCTTTCTGATTTGCTCATTCATAGTGGCCTTAAGCGCTTTCTCCCGCTCTAGTGCCTTACGAGCCACTTCACTGGTCTTCATAACAGCCTCCTCCAACTTGCGTAGCCATTCCCTGTCCTCTTCCTTCTTTCTCTGGCGGCTTCTATAAGTTTCTCTGTCCTGAGGGAAGGCATGCTCCCACGACACGGAGCCATAGCCTCTCGTTCGGCTGCCACTCTCCACTTTGAGCGACGGAGCGGGCTTGATGAAATCTATCTGCTATAGCTTGGATGCGTTTCCCATACACGACCTTTCCAGTCTCTAGGTCCAGGCGGCCTCCGTGAGCGAAAAACCAGTGCTTGGCACGCTCAGGCCAGTCGAGGGATTCTGGCACCAACCCCGTGTCAATTAGCTCTTGCTCGGCTTTTTTCACTTAGGAATGGCAGTAGGGTAGCCACCTAATCCCATCGTATGGTGGTAGGTCTTGTGTCGGGCATTCTCTTGGTTCCTTCTCGCCCATTGCTGACCCTCTTCTGACGTCTTGAACTATACAAACTTGTCCCAAAACGGCCGCAGCTTGACAAAGTGCTTACAGTTGAAATCCGGAGTCTTGTTCTTCTTGATATAGTCGTTATATAGATTCTTCTTATAGCACTAGAATTGTGTGGCCATCTTCTTCATAGACCAATCCCGAACTCTTTCCTTCAACTGTTCAACGTTTGTGTCTAGCGTGAAATGTTGCAACACATCACCCCAAACTAGTTCCTTGTCACAGTCGGAGACATAACTGATTTTTGGGTGTTGCTTATTTTTCTTCCATTCACGGACATTGATCGGGATCCTATCTCGGGCAAGGTACCCTAAGTGGTTGACAAAGGCCCTTGCATGGGGTCCACGTGTGAAAGTCCCTAGTTTGGTTTTGGCTAATTGATGAAACCTAGGACTAACCTTTGTATCTAAGTGGATGATTTAGATAAAGGTGGTCACTGCATATGAGACATGACATTGACTCATATGACCAAGATGGTGAAGACCAAGATGAGGCTTGGCTCGATGGACCGGTTGTGAAGGTGAAGGGCAAGTCGAGGCTTCGAAGCGAAGGACCATGCGATGGTGAAGCTTGAGCAAGACTTAGCGCCGACGGACCGATGCAACGGTGAAGAGCAAGTGAAGTCAAGGTCGATGGATCAAGACGGTCATGTGATGATATGAAGTGGATCATATCATTTGGAGAAACAAAATGGGCTCAAGGCAAAGGTATAACCATAGGGCCATTTTGTTTTACACTCAAGACACCATAGAGGGTGTGAGTGGTTTAGGATCGATAGCCGAACTATTAAGAGGGGAAGTCTTATCGGTTATTCGATGCACGGGTGCCACTAGGTGAATTCATGAAGTGCACCGGGCTATTTTCAGGGAAATGAAATGCCTATTTTCCACTACGCTGAAAGTCGGAAAAGAAACGGAGGCGAACGGGGTCACTGAGGTGACCGGACGCTGCACCGGACGCGGTCACGGTGTGACCGGACGCGTCCGGTCAGTACAGCGCGGTATCGGGCGCGCGGGCTAGGGTTTGCAACCGGCGCGTCCGGTCACTTGCGGGACCGGCGCGTCCGGTCAAGTGCCCAGAAGGAACTGCGGTTCGCAAGGACGATCGGACGCGGGGCGCGTCCGGTCACACGCGATCGGACGCGTCCGGTCGTCGAGGGAGCTTACTGGACTCCGACCGGACGCTGGCACTGTCGTGTCCGGTCGTTGCGAGGAGCGCGTCCGGTCGTTGTTTCGCGGGCACGGGGGCTGTGCGGATCGGCGCGTCCGGTCGTTGCGAGGAGCGCGTCCGGTCGGTTGAGCAGCGCGTCCGGTCATAGCGTTTGACCGTTGGCGCGCATTGACCGTTGGAGGATCTAACGGTCGCATTTGAAATTTGAGGGACACGTGGACGTTGCAGGGCGACCGGACGCGGTTGAGCGCGTCTGGTCAGTTTTGACCGGCGCGTCCGGTCGTCCCGAAAAAACGGTCAGTGGAGTGGCAACGGCTCTATTTGTTTGGGGTGCTTATAAATACTCGTTGGCCGGCCCATGGGGAGGGCTCTTGGCATTTCTAACACTCTTGTGCATCCTTTGAGCTAGAGCTACTCCTCCCACTCATCTCTCTTGCTTGATTGCAAATCAAAAGTGAGATTGAGTGATCCCAAAGTGCATTGCATAGCTTGAGGGCATCTAGTGGCACTTGTGGGTGGTTTAGCCGGTGGATTTCTTGTTACTCTTGGAGAGTACCGCTCCTAGCCGGCTTGGAGATTGTTGGAGGCGTTGGCAAGAGAAGGTGATTGTTCTTGGCCACCTCCGGTTGTTTGTAAGAGGTTCTTGTGCTTTCCTCGGCGGGACGCCAAAAGCAACTCTATTGGATTGCGCGTGTCATTGAGTTACCTCACTTAAGAGTGGTGTCTTGTGGTGCCTTGCGGGGCGTGCCTTGAGGGGCAAGTGACTTGAGGGTCACACCGAGGAACCATCTAAGTGTTGGTCGACACAACCGGTGACGTAGCTTGTCGGTGCACAAGTGAACACCGGGTGAACAAAATATTGTGTCTCTTGTCTCCCAGTGATTGGTCTACATATTGTGTTGTTGTCAATATTAATTGATTGTATATCATCTTGGTGATTGGCAACATCTTCACTCCACCGTCGGTATAAGATTCACAATCTTTTCTCTCGCATTTACTTTTACTAGATTATCTTGTGTAGCTCTAGTGGTAGCCTTTTCTAGTAGTTATTAGCTTGCTCACTAGTGTAAGTTAGTGACTTAGCACTTGTGTGAACTAGAGATCATAATCTACTAGACTTGTGGATAGGAGGCTTGCATCACAACCTTTGGCTAAGCAAAACTCGCTTTACGCCGTTTGTTATTCTAACAAGTTTGCTTAGTGGTGCTTGTAGAATTTTATAGGCTATTCACCCCCCCTCTAGCCATCTAGGACCTTACAAGTGGTATCGGAGCCGTGGTCACCGTTTTAATCAAGGCTTAACATCCTTCGGTGTGAAAAATGGCTCAAATTGTGTTCAATCATGTTGGGGGCAAGCCACCGTTCTTTGATGGTGTTAGTTCTTTTGCTCATTGGAAGAGAAAGATGACAATGTACCTTGGTTCTATTCATGAGAGAGTATTGCAAGTCACCGAGAATGATTTTGCTATCATTGATCCCAATCATCTCACCGATGAAGATAGAGCAAATAGAACATGCAATAGAATGGCTCTCAATACACTTTACAATAATATTGACACAAAAGTATTTGAGGGCATCAAGGATTTGGAATTGGCAAATGAAGTGTGGACAAGGTTAAGTGAAACATATGAGGGCACTAAGGTTGTAAAGAGTGCCAAGCTATATGGGCTCAAGAGTGAGTTTGAGAACTTCAAGATGAAAGAAGAAGAAGCAATCTTAGAGATGTTTCATAGATTGCAAGTCATTGTGAATGATCTCAAGAGCTTAGGGCACAAGACTCAAGACCAAGATTTTTGCCACAAGTTCTTGTTGAGCTTACCTAAAAGATTCAAGATGTTGATCATGATGCTACAAAGAGATGGGCTTGAAACAATGAAGCCCAATGATTTGCTTGGAGAGGTATTGACCTTTGACAAGTATGATCAAGATGTTGATGAGAAGGAGGATGAAAAGAAGAAGAAGACCGTGGCATTCAAGGCCACCTCCTCAAAGGGCAAAGCTTCAATTCAAGAAGAAGATGACAGCGAAGAAGATGAAGAATTGGAAGTTGATGATGAGGCACTTGCTCTAGTTGTCAAAAACATTGGCAAAATGTTTATCAAAAGAAGAGGCTTCAAAAAGAGAAATGACAATTTCAAGAGCAATGAGCAAAGGAAGTGCTTCAATCGTGATAGCACCGAACATCTTCAAGCCGAATGTCCCTATGACAAGAAGAAGAACAACAAGATGGGCAAGTTTGAGAAGAAGAAGAGAGAGGCCAAGATGACATTCAAGAAAGGCAAAAATGGTGCCTATGTGATCACTTGGGAAAGTGATGATGAGGAAGAAGAAGAAGAATCATCCAACAAGGCTTTTGCTTCCATTGCTATCAACAAGAAGCCATCACTATTTGATTCATCCTCTTCATGCTTCATGGCTAAAGAAGCTAAGGTATTATATGATGAGAGTGATGATGAAAGTGAAATGGAATATGCTCATGATAGTGATAATGATAGTGAAAATGATGATGATGAACCAACTAAAGAACAACTATATGACTTGATGCAACAAACTAGAGACATAGCTATTGCCAAGAACAAGGAGTGTAAGAAGCTTTCAATGAAAGTAGCAATACTTGAGAAAGTTCTTAGTGAGCTTAAGACCACTCATGAGAGTCTAGTGGAAGACCATGAGGATCTTGGTAAGGCTCATTTCAAGCTTGAAAAGGCTCACTCATTGCTACTTGAGCAAGAAGAAAAGAAGGAGGTTGTTATATCATGTGATATAGGTGTTACATGTGATATAATTGATGAATCCTTTAATGAACCTATCATCATGTCAAATGCTAACCCTTCTTGTAGCTCTTCATCCACCACCACCAACTCTACCTCTACTACTAGTGATGGTTTCACTTGTGATGCCTCACTAATGGTTGAGAATGAGACTCTCAAGAGAGAGGTGGATGAGCTCACTCACGCCCTAGGCAAGGCCTATGGTGGTGAAGCCCGCTTGCTTAAGTGCTTGGGTAGCCAAAGGTTCTCTCTTAACAAAGAGGGATTGGGCTACACCCCCAAGAAAGGCAAGTCGGCCTTTGCAACTCCAAAGCCTAGCTTTGTGAAGGGCAATGGTCGGTTTTGCAATAGATGCAAGCAAGTTGGGCACCTAGAGCATAATTGCAATAAAAAGAACCAAAGCAAGAACTTTGTTAATGCTATACCTTTTGATTCTTGCTATGTGCTTACCAAGGGTGTGAAGGGTGTGCAAGCTAAGTTTGTTGGTACACCAATTGTGGGCCCAAAGAAGAAGGCTATTTGGGTACCAAAGAGCTTAGTTACTAACCTACAAGGACCCAAGCAAAAATGGGTACCTAAGCTTCATTGATTTGCTTGTAGGTCAATTACAAAGCCGGAGGAAGGCATTGGATTATTGATAGTGGGTGCACTCAACACATGACCGGTACATCAAGAATGTTTGATTCATTCAATGACAATGATAGTGGTGTTGATTCTATCACATTTGGCAATAACAAGAAAGGCAAGGTTATTGGCTTGGGCAAGATTGCAATATCAAATGATATGAGTATCTCCAATGTGTTGCTAGTTGAAAGTTTGGATTTCAATCTTCTATCCGTGGCACAAATATGTGATCTAGGCTACAAATGCATCTTTGGGGTTGATGATGTGGAAGTTATTAGTGTGGATGGTTCAAATGTGGCATTCAAGGGCTTTAGATATGAGAATCTCTACCTAGTTGACTTCAATGCTAGAGAAACTTCTTTGACAACTTGCTTAGTCTCCAAATCAAGCATGGGTTGGCTTTGGCATAGAAGGCTTGGTCATGTTGGCATGAAACAATTGAAGAAGCTTACAACTCACAATCTTGTCAATGGTTTGAAAGATGTTGAATTTGAGAAGAATAAGCTTTGTAGTGCATGTCAAGCCGGAAAGCAAGTTGGAAGCTCACATCCAAAGAAGAGTACAATGAGCACATGCAAAGCATTTGAGTTGATGCACATGGATCTATTTGGACCAACAACATATACAAGCATAGGCGACAACAAGTATGGCTTTGTCATAGTGGATGACTTCACAAGATTCACATGGGTATTCTTTCTTAGTGACAAAAGTGAAGTGTTTGACACCTTCAAGACATTTCTCACTAGAGTTCACAATGAGTTTGAGATTAGAATCAAGAAAGTGAGAAGTGACAATGGAAGTGAGTTCAAGAATACAAGAATTGAAGAACTTTGTGATCATTATGGTATTGGACATCAATTCTCGGCCAAGTACACTCCACAATCAAATGGCCTAGTTGAGAGGAAGAATAGAACATTGCTTGATATGGCTAGATCAATGCTTCATGAGTACAATGTGAGTCAATCATTTTGGGATGAAGCAATCAATACCGCTTGCTACTACATCAATAGATTATATTGTCATCCATTGCTAGAGAAGACCCCATATGAGTTACTTCATGGAAGAAAGCCCAATATTTCTTACTTTAGAGTGTTTGGTTGCAAATGCTATATCTTGAAGAAGGGCACTAGATTGGGGAAGTTTGACAAAAGATGTGATGAGGGGTTCCTACTTGGTTATTCAACTACAAGCAAAGCTTATAGAGTTTGGAACAACTCAAGTGGCATTCTAGAAGAAGTCCATGATGTGCAATTTGATGAAACCAATGGGTCACAAGATGAAGAAGAGAATCTAGATGATGTTGGTGGAACTCAATTGGTGGAAGCAATGAAGAACATGGACATTGGGGACATTAGAGCAAAGCAAGTAATTGATATTCAAGATGATGATAAAGATCAAGTGCTCAATTCACCATTCAAGCTAGTTAGTGACTCTCAAGTGCAAAATTATGGTGCTAGTTCTTCTCATCGAGATACATCAAGTGATCAACCAAGCTCAAGCAATCAAGTGCAAGTACTCCAACCACAACATGTTTCAAGAGATCACCCCATTAATAGTATTATTGGTGATATTAGAAGTGGTGTGCAAACAAGATCAAGATTGACTATGTTTTGTGAGCATGCATCATTTGTGTCAACCATAGAACCAAAGAAGATAGAAGAAGCTTTGAGGGATGCCGATTGGATTATGGCTATGCAAGAAGAACTAAACAATTTCACAAGAAATGATGTTTGAGAATTGGTAGAAAGGCCAAATGACTACAATGTGATTGGAACCAAATGGGTGTTCAAAAACAAGCAAGATCAAGATGGCATTGTGGTGAGAAACAAAGCAAGACTAGTTGCTCAAGGTTACACTCAAGTAGAAGGTCTTGACTATGATGAGACATATGCTCCCGTGGCAAGATTGGAGGCAATAAGGATTCTTTTGGCTTATGCTTGTGCACACAACATCAATTATATCAAATGGATGTCAAAAGTGCATTTCTCAATGGGATCATCAATGAGTTAGTCTTTGTTGAGCAACCTCCCGGATTTGAAGATGACAAGAAACCCAACCATGTCTACAAGTTGAAGAAGGCTTTATATGGCTTAAAGCAAGCACCTAGAGCATGGTATGAGAGGCTAAGGGATTTCCTTCTCTCTAAGGGATTCAAAATGGGCAAGGTTGATACTACTCTATTCACCAAGAAGATTGGAAATGATCTATTCATAGTGCAAATATATGTTGATGACATCATCTTTGGATCAACCGATCAAGCTTATTGTGAAGAATTTGGTGCTATGATGGCCAAAGAGTTTGAAATGTCTATGATTGGTGAACTTAGCTACTTCCTTGGTCTCCAAGTCAAGCAATTGAAGAATGGGACATTTGTGAGTCAAGGGAAATACATAAGGGACATGTTGAAGAAGTTTGGAATGCAAGATGCAAAGCCAATTTCAACTCCAATGGGTACAAATGGCAATTTGGATAGTGATTTTGATGGCAAAATGGTGAATCAAAAGGAATATCGGTCTTTGATTGGAAGTCTACTCTATGTCACCGCATCAAGGCCGGATGTCATGTTTAGTGTTTGCATGTGTGCTAGATATCAAGCCTCACCTAGAGAGAGTCATCTCACGGCCGCAAAGAGAATATTGAGGTACTTGAAGCAAACAAGAGATGTTGGACTATGGTATCCCAAAGGGTCAAAGTTTGAATTGATTGGATATTCGGACTCCGACTATGGGGGTTGCAAGATCAATAGAAAGAGCACAAGTGGGACATGTCAATTACTTGGAAGATCACTTGTGTCATGGTCCTCAAAGAAACAAAATAGTGTGGCAATCTCTACTGCCGAAGCCGAATATGTGAGTGCGGGGAGTTGTTGTGCACAATTACTATGGATGAAATCAACCTTGAAGGATTATGGCCTCAACTTCAAGAATGTGCCATTGCTATGTGATAATGAGAGTGCAATCAAGATGATACAAAACCCGGTTCAACATGGAAGAACAAAGCATATTGACATAAGACATCATTTCATTAGAGATCATCAACAAAAGGGAGATATTGCCATTGAAAGTGTTGGCACCGATGATCAACTTGCCGATATTCTCACTAAGCCACTTGATGAAAAGAGGTTTTGCAAGCTAAGGAATGAATTGAACATTCTTGATTTCTCAAACATGAGTTGAATGCACCCCACCCACTTATTGACATGACTCTCCTTCGACATTGCAAGGTAAAGTTGATTGACATGTCATTCATCCTATGCTAAGGACTTGCTAGAGCATGTAGACATAATAAGTGGTATATATGAGCATTCATGATAAATCAAATGAAATTGATGGATGTATGTTACCACTATGGCTTTTATGCTTGTTTTGATCTAGTGGTGGCATATGACATGTTTGTGAGCTTGTAAACCTAGTGTTGAATCTAGAAGATTTGCTATAAGTGTTTAATTCAACATAGGCAAGATAACCCTTGTTTTGAGGAGTGAAGAAGCTTGTCTTTGGTTCAAATTGAATTAAATATCTTTGGCAAGTATTCTAGGTTAAACCAATTTTGATAAATTTTTTAACCTTACATGTGGTATCGAATTAATTTCAATCTACTCCATCAAACACTTTTCCTTCTCTCCACAATTTGATCCCCTTTTTGGATAAGTTGTTGACAAAGGGGGAGAGAAAAAGATGATTCAACTTGATAAAGGGGTAAATAAAATTTGTTGATGCACACAAGTAGGGGGAGCAAGCTCATAAACAAAGTTGTTGCATTTGTTTGTGCATTCTCATATGACTTGCTCATTGCACATGTATTTAAATTCAATATACATGCTTGTGTGGTGCAATGCTAGTATAGAAATTGGATGATGAAATGATCTACTAGCATGCATAGGAATAGTTTACATGTGGTATCTAGACTTGCCTAAAGCTTTACAAGTGGTTAGCTTTACAAGTGGTCCAAGAACCTTTACATATAATGTTGATCTCACGGGGTTCTTGAGTTTTGATGGATGTCTAGTTACTTCATGATGCTAAGGATGGTGTAAAAGGCAACTCCGATTGGTATCACGCTTCAAAGGTCCATTTCTTACATCATAGCATCATTTTGGTAGAATTACTCTCCCAACATTTCTATCCATGCATATGTGCAAAGCTTTCAATCCAAACTCTATGCACATATGTAGGGGGAGCTAATGCTACTAAAACCGAGCTTGTGATAATTGTCCAAACTTTACTTATGAGCAAAATGATTGGACAAGTATGACAAGTTTAAAACTTTTATTATCAAGATCATCTTTGTGAGGGTTGTCATCAATTACCAAAAAGGGGGAGATTGAAAGTCCCTAGTTTGGTTTTGGCTAATTGATGAAACCTAGGACTAACCTTTGTATCTAAGTGGATGATTTAGATAAAGGTGGTCACTGCATATGAGACATGACATTGACTCATATGACCAAGATGGTGAAGACCAAGATGAGGCTTGGCTTGATGGACCGGTTGTGAAGGTGAAGGGCAAGTCGAGGCTTCGAAGCGAAGGACCATGCGATGGTGAAGCTTGAGCAAGACTTAGCGCCGACGGACCGATGCAACGGTGAAGAGCAAGTGAAGTCAAGGTCGATGGATCGAGACGGTCATGTGATGATATGAAGTGGATCATATCATTTGGAGAAACAAAATGGGCTCAAGGCAAAGGTATAACCATAGGGCCATTTTGTTTTACACTCAAGACACCATAGAGGGTGTGAGTGGTTTAGGATCGATAGCCGAACTATTAAGAGGGGAAGTCTTATCGGTTATTCGATGCATGGGTGCCACTAGGTGAATTCATGAAGTGCATTGCATGTAGGGCCTAGTGAGCTAATTGGAAAACCTTTGAAAATGATTGAGAAAAAGCTAACACACAAGCACATGGAGATGTACACTTGATGGTGTTGGCACATTTGCAAAGGTGGCGTTGGTCGCGCTGTGGTTTGCGGGAAGAGAGGGGTTTGGGTTCCTCTCTCCCTCCCGCCGAGCGTGCGAGCGCGGGATTCAGGCGATTTCAGGGAAATGAAATGCCTATTTTCCACTACGCCGAAAGTCAGAAAAGAAACGGAGGCGAACGGGGTCACTGAGGTGACCGGACGCTGCACCGGACGCGGTCACGGTGTGACCGGACGCGTCCGGTCAGTACAGCGCGGTATCGGGCGCGCGGGCTAGGGTTTGCAACCGGCGCGTCCGGTCACTCGCGGGACCGGCGCGTCCGGTCAAGTGCCCAGAAGGAACTGCGGTTTGCAAGGACGATCGGACGCGGGGCGCGTCCGGTCACACGCGATCGGACGCGTCCGGTCGTCGAGGGAGCTTACTGGACTCCGACCGGACGCTGGCACTGTCGCGTCCGGTCGTTGCGAGGAGCGCGTCCGGTCGTTGTTTTGCGGGCGCGGGGGCTGTGCGGATCGGCGCGTCCGGTCGTTGCGAGGAGCGCGTCCGGTCGGTTGAGCAGCGTGTCCGGTCATAGCGTTTGACCGTTGGCGCGCATTGACCGTTGGAGGATCTAACGGTCGCATTTGAAATTTGAGGGACACGTGGACGTCGCAGGGCGACCGGACGCGGTTGAGCGCGTCCGGTCAGTTTTGACCGGCGCGTCCGGTCGTCCCGAAAAAACGGTCAGTGGAGTGGCAACGGCTCTATTTGTTTGGGGTGCTTATAAATACTCGTTGGCCGGCCCATGGGGAGGGCTCTTGGCATTTCTAACACTCTTGTGCATCCTTTGAGCTAGAGCTACTCCTCCCACTCATCTCTCTTGCTTGATTGCAAATCAAAAGTGAGATTGAGTGATCCCAAAGTGCATTGCATAGCTTGAGGGCATCTAGTGGCACTTGTGGGTGGTTTAGCCGGTGGATTTCTTGTTACTCTTGGAGAGTACCGCTCCTAGCCGGCTTGGAGATCGTTGGAGGCGTTGGTAAGAGAAGGTGATTGTTCTTGGCCACCTCCGGTTCTTTGTAAGAGGTTCTTGTGCTTTCCTCGGCGGGACGCCAAAAGCAACTCTATTGGATTGTGCGTGTCATTGAGTTACCTCACTTAAGAGTGGTGTCTTGTGGTGCCTTGCGGGGCGTGCCTTGAGGGGCAAGTGACTTGAGGGTCACACCGAGGAACCATCTAAGTGTTGGTCGACACAACCGGTGACGTAGCTTGTCGGTGCACAAGTGAACACCGGGTGAACAAAAATATTGTGTCTCTTGTCTCCCGGTGATTGGTCTACATATTGTGTTGTTGTCAATATTAATTGATTGTATATCATCTTGGTGATTGGCAACATCTTCACTCCACCGTCGGTATAAGATTCACAATCTTTTCTCTCGCATTTACTTTTACTAGATTATCTTGTGTAGCTCTAGTGGTAGCCTTTTCTAGTAGTTGTTAGCTTGCTCACTAGTGTAAGTTAGTGACTTAGCACTTGTGTGAACTAGAGATCATAATCTACTAGACTTGTGGATAGGAGGCTTGCATCACAACCTTTGGCTAAGCAAAACTCGCTTTACGCCGTTTGTTATTCTAACAAGTTTGCTTAGTGGTGCTTGTAGAATTTTATAGGCTATTCACCCCCCCTCTAGCCATCTAGGACCTTACAACGTGGCTGGCCTGTTCCCTCGTCAAAATTCGTGATAATCAACCGGCCCTCCATCGGCTTCTTCGGGCCTCGTACTTTTCTGCTGGTCCCCGTGGTTGTAGTTGAGACAGAAGGCTATGTAGGCAGAAACAAGACAATTAATAAAGGAAATTTTTTTAATTTCATGTATATAAACATAGGAGGCTGCATATATTACAGACCTCGCCAACATTGTGTTGGTCATTCGGGTCGACCAAGTACTGAGAACTGTCATCGATGCCCTTAGGGTTCTCATCGTCATAACGACCTTCTTCAGCGCTACCGCGGATCATGTTCAACAATATTTCTTCGTCTTCTCTCGAGTCGTCCATTTCTACAAAAATATTTGCGTACGCATGACAGGGGCTTAGGGCTTAGGGTTTACGGCCTAGGGTTTAGGGTTAAGGGTTTAGAGTTTACAGTTTAGGGTTTAGGGTTTAGTGTATGTCATTTGATTATGAACATCATTTGCTAACAAATATACCACTAATTTATACCACTAATTATACCACTAATTATAGCACTAATTGAAACAATACCTATATTTTGAAGCGGAGAGACGACGTCGGAGAGACGGCGGTCGGTGCGGAGACGACGGGGACTTCGGTGACGGCGGCAGAGAGACGTCGATCTGGAAGTAGGAAGAAAGATGGAACAAATGTATTATAAGAGTGTGTGTTAATACATATGAAATATTATATCACATTTATATATATCACATTATTAATATATATATGTGTGTGTGTTTAGTGTGTTTGTGTTAGTGTGTGTATCCCTAAATATTAATTATTACATCACTATTTATATAATTATTATATACTAATGCATTTTTCAAATTATTTCTTTTTTTACATCATTTTTTAGTGACTTTGGTGACTGCATTTTTTACATCAAATTATTACACCACTAAGCCAGTGAGACGGCGGTGCTCGGGGCGGCGGCGGCGGTACTCGGGGCGGCGGCGGTGCTCAGGGCGGTCCTCGGGGCGGCAGACGAGGGCGCACGGCGGCGGTGCGCGCGGACGAGGGCGCACGGCGGCGGTGCGCGCGGATGAGGGCGCGGACGAGGGCGCGCGACGGACGATGACGCGGATGAGGGCGCAGACGCGGACGAGGGCGCGGACGAGGGCGCGCGACGGCCCCTTATAGGCTACTGGACCTTTAGTCCTGGGTCTGGCCACCGCCCGAGACTAAAGGGTTTTTAGTCCCGGTTCTAGCCACGAATATATAGACCATTTTTGCATTTGGCAAAGTGTTGGCAAAGTGTAGTTGAAAATACACAATTCCCACATATAGTTTCATATAGATTGTGTGAGACTCAAGATTTGGTGAGTATTATTTATAAACATTTTCAAATAGAAAAATGGTCTATATAAAAAGTTTGGATCTTGATGAGCTCTAACAACTTGGTATTCCAAAGTTTTTCATTTCAAGTCATTTAGTCTGTCATTTGACTAAGTTTGATCAAAACCCGTCTTCGATTTTGAAAACATGTGCTTGAGACTTGCTAAAATTTATCCAGATGAAAATATGGTTCATGTATCAAATGTAGATCTTGATGAGCTCTAACAACTTGGTATTCAAAAGTTTTTCATTTGAAGTCATCAAATAGGTCATTTGACCAAGTTTGACCAAAGTCAAAACATTGGTTTTTAGAAACACACTTCGACAGAACACCCATGATGGTCTCTAATGGAAAACTCATGAATACAAAGTTTGTTCCAGTCATCAAGACCTATATTTGGTCTAATGGTCAACGTTTCATTTGCAAAAGTTTGAACCCCTCAATTTTGAATTTTGAAAGAATTCATAGCCAAACGCCGGTTTTCGGAACCTTGGATGGTCTCGACTAGAAAAGTCATGAATACCAATATTGTTCCACTCATCAAGATCTACATTTCATATTTAGACCATTTTTGCATTTGACAAAGTGTTGGAAAAGTGTAGTTGAAAATCCATAATTCCCACATATAGCAAAGTTTGAACCACTCAAATTTAAATTTTCAACACATAATGTTACAATTATATTACACAAGATGTCAAATACACAATATTAATTTGAGTTCACTACCTATATCAAGCAGACACAGTGGTAAACTTTTTCTTGACGTAATGCCCTTGGTTATGATCATTCCGTAACCATGGAGTGTCCTCAGCAGCGAGCAGGATGCTTAGGTCTTTGGCCACACAGAAGGGTGGGATTCGTTCAATCTTTTCATAATCCTCCGACACGTCTGACTTGTCTTCAATTCCCACAATGTTTCGTTTCCCTATAAGAACTATGTGGCGCTTTGGCTCGTTGGTTTTTTTCTCGTCGTGTTTCCCTCTCTTGGGTTTTGTAGACATGTCATTCATATAGAACACCTGATTCACATCAGTAGCAAGGACGAATGGATCATTTCTATACCCAATATTGTTGAGGTCCACTATTGTCATTCCGTACTCCTTATCTACTGATACCCCTCCATTCATCTTCACCCATTGGCATCGGAATAGAGGGACTTTAAAATTATGTGCATGGTCTAGTTCTCAAATCTCCTCTATGCGACCATAATATGTGTGTATGTTCCCATTCGGTTCCGTAGCATCCACGCGGACACCACTATTTTGGTTGGTACTCTTTTTATCTTGGGATATGGTGTAAAATGTATTTCCATTTATCTCGTACCCTTTGTACACGAGGATGTGCCACGCTGGTTGTCTAGCCAACAAATACAGTTCATCTCCAATAGTTTTATTACCCTGACATTTTTTTGCAACCAATCACCAAATGTTTCCATGTGATGACACGTAATCCAAGCCTCATTCTTCCTAGGATTCTCGGATCATACAAAATTCATGTGTTTCTCAATATACGGTTCCACCACAGTGGAGTTTCGAAGAACTGTGTAATGCGCTTTATTAAAAGAATCATCACTCTGGCTGATATATGTTTTCTTTCCTTGTGTACCCTTTCCACCAAGTCTCCTCTCATACCGTGATTCAGGAAGACCAATCAGGTCAAGGTCAGGAATGAAATCTACATAGAACTCAATGACCTACTCTGTCCCGTATCCCTTGGCAATGCTTCATTCTGGACGACCCCGCTGGTGAACATATTTTTTTAGTACACCCATAAATCTCTCTAAGGGAAACATGTTGTGTAGGAACACAGGACCTAGGATATTAATCTCTTTGACCAGATGAACTAGGAGATGTGTCATGATATCAAAGAAGGATGGAGGGAACACCAACTCAAAGCTGACAAGACATTGAACCACATCATTCTGTAGAGTAGTTAGATCAAAAGGATTGATTGCCTTCTGAGAAATTGCATTGAGGAATGCACATAGCTTCACGGTGGCCAGACGTACATGTGGAGGTAGAATTCCTCTTAAGGCAACTGGAAGTAGTTGCGTCATAATCACGTGGCAGTTGTGCGATTTTAAGTTAACAAATTTCTTCTCCGGCACATTTATTATACGCTTTATATTGGAGGAGAACCCAGATGAGACTTTGATGCTGCTTAGGCAATCAAACATGCTTTCCTTCTCCTCATTGCTAAGAGTGTAGCTAGCAGGTCTTAAGTAATGACGTCCATCATCTGTCTTCTCTGGATGCAGGTTGTCTCGTTCTTTCATGCGCTTCAAGTCCTCTTGTGCCTCAAGGGTATCCTTAGGCTTTCCAAACACACCCATGAACCCTAGGAGATTGACACAAAGATTCTTTGTCAGGTGCATCACGTCAATCGAGTGGCGGACCTCAAGGTCTTTCCAATATGGTAGCTCCCAAAATATTGACTTCTTTTTCACATTGGGGCATGCCCCGAAGCGTCTTTTGGAACAAGTTCACTGCCTTGTCCCTTTCCAAACACTACTTTCAAATCCTTGACCATCTTGAATACCTCTGCCCCATTTCGGTTGCCTGGCTTGGACCGGTGTTGTGCCGTACCTTTAAAATGTTTGCCTTTCTTTCTCAACTAGTGGTTCTTAGCTAGAAATCGACGATAGCCAAGGTACATGAACTTTCGACATTTTTTTAAATAGACGGCCTCAAGGTCACCAAAACAATGGGTGCATGCATTATATCCCTTATTTGTCTGTCCTGAAAGATTACTTAGAGCTGGCCAATCAATGATTGTCACGAACAACAATGCTCACATGTCGAATTCTTCCTGTTTGTACTCATCCCACACACGCACACCTGATTTGCTCCATAGCAGCTGGAGTTCCTCAACTAATGGCCTCAGGTAGACATCGATGTCATTGCTAGGTTGCTTCGGGCCTTGGATGAGCACCGACATCATAATGAACTTCCGCTTCATGCATAACCATGCAGGAAGGTTGTAGATACATAGAGTAACGGGCCAAGTGCTATGACTAGAGCTCTGGTCCCCAAAAGGATTAAATCCATCCGTACTCAATATGAACCTTAGGTTTCTTGTGTCGTCTGTAAAGTCCGAGAATTCTCTATCTATTTCTCTCTATTGGGACCCATCTGCAGGGTGTCTCAACATGTTGTCCACCTTACGGTCTTCTTTGTGCCACCGCAACAACTTTGCGTGCTCTTTGTTTCTAAACAATCGCTTTAGGCGTGGAATTATTGGACATACCACATAACCTTGGCAGAGATTCTCTTCTTCGGACGTTCTTCATCCTCAACATCGTTAGGATCATCTGACAAGATCTTGTACCGTGACGCATGGCAAACAGGGCATTCATCTAAATTTTCGTGCTCGCCATGGTACAGGATGCAGTCATTAGGACATATATGTATCTTCTCGATTTGTAATCCTAAAGGGCAGATGATCTTTTTTGCTTCGTATGTAGTGGTGGGCAATTCATTAGGCTTCGGAAGCATCTTTTTTTGGATCTTCAGTAATTTCCCAAATGCCTTGTCAGATATACCATTCTCTGCCTTCCACTGTAACAACTCTAGTGTTGTGCCTAGCTTTTTCTGCCCATCTTTGGCCGACGGGTAGAGTAACTTCTTGTGATCCTCTAGCACTTGGTCAAACTTAGCCTTTTCCTTTTCACTTTCACAATCTCTCTGTGCGTCACGAATGACATCACCAAGAGCATCGTCATCTTCAGCGATACTGTTTTCTGCATTCGCCTCTTCTTCAACTTTCTCCATCGCGAAGTCACAGTATTGAGCAAAAATATCGTCAGGGTCCGCTTGTTCTTCTTCACCATCTTCCATCATAACCCCGGTCTCTCCGTGCTTGGTCCAACAAATGAAGTTTGGCATGAAACCCGACTTGAACAAGTGCAAGTGAATACTTCTTGAGCTACAAAATTCTTTCAAATTCATACACACGGCACATGGGCAGCACATAAAACCATCCCGCTTGTTTTCCTCTACCACTCTGCAGAATTCTCGCACGCTGTCAATGAACTTGTTGGAGCGGCGATCGGCATTGTACATCCAATGGCGTGTCATTATCTGCATTATAAAGCATCACATAATTAAAAGCCCAGCATGAGAAAAGAGCGCGGCACAACCTTGTCTAATTGAGTTCAAAATTTTATAAATGGTTCATCATTTCATAAAATTAATTTGTGGACGTTAATAAAAAGATAGCAAAATCATAAAATTTGTATTTTTCTATTAAAAGGTGTAATTTTATCTCTAAATAAAATTAATTTGAAGAATTTTAAAGTTAAAATTAATTTATTTCAAAATTATAAAGAATCAACATTATTTAATATTTTAAAATGAGAACATGAACAAATTAAAGTAAAAAGTATCCTAAAAAGTCTATAATAGAACTAAACATTATATGTGTATACTACTTTCTAGATACTATAATTAGCATCGTTCATAAAAATTCAAATATGAAAAGTGATTGGAGCTAGGAATATGAAATAAAATAGCCATATACAACATGGATTTAGATATGGTGCTGCTAAAACATAGGAGGATGAAGCTAAAAACCTTTCAAACAAATCGACGATGGCGTAGAAGCGTTTAAAGTGGATTGATCGCCGGAGATGAGACAAGCAAGAACAATGAAAGAACAAGAAACAAGAACATGAACAAGGAAGCTCGAGCTCGGACAGGGAGAAAGAAGAGGGAGGTTCAATTTGTAGAGGGAGGTTTTAATCCCGGTTGGTAACACCAACCGGGAATAAAGCCAGTCCTATTGTCCCGGTCGGTGCCACGGACCGGGACAAAAGCTGTAGTCCCAGTCGGTGGCACCAACCGGGACTAAAGGCAGGGCTTTAGTCCCAGTTGGTGTTACCAACAGGGACTAAAGGTCCCTCCCGACAGCGCCTGACAACAGAGCCGTTGGTGAGGGACCTTTAGTCCCGGTTGGTAACACCAACCGGTACTAAAGCCCTATTTAGTCCCGGGCGCCGAAATCGCTGAGACTAAAGGTATTTTGGGAGATCGACGAAAGGTCAGTTGTGTAGTAGTGGAGAATGGCCATATTCTATATGAATGGGCATAATACGAGCTATGGCTAGAGACAGACATTCTCTTAAGTGACCTATAGCAATAGTTAACAATTATAAGGCAAAGTAGATATACAGAAAACACATAAACAGAAAAAACAACATAGAATGGGTATTTGCATGGCTAGGTCATTTCCTTGTTATTAATTTGACCGAATGTTGAAATTCAACTCTCTTTTTTTTAAAAAAAGTTTCATCTCTGCTTTTAAGAAAGCAAAGTGATGCATGATTCTGCCGGGGTTACCAGCTACAGAAACGAACCAAAAGCGCTAAGCCTATTACAGCACTTATGGTAAATTCATGTTTCCCTATTCAAACTTTTTCAGATGTTAATGAGTTTCGTAGCAATGATATTGTTTAGACATTAACATTAGTTTTTCATTTTCTTTAATGAATCCTACCTTATGGCCGGTGCCGTTTCTTAGGTACTCACAAATTGGAGTACTAGGTTCAGAAACGTACCAGGAGGTTGGAACATGTAAAAGCATGCATTGAGATGAGCATAAAAGTGCATTGATCTTAATCCACAGAGGAGACAGATTACACAACATATAATTGACATGCTTGTTGACATAGAGCATGCACTGCAGGAGAGGGAAAATTTCCCGAGTGTCGCAGGCTTCCCCGAGTGCCAAAAATCGGGCACTCGGGGAAGCCAATCTTCTCCGAGTGTAGCACTCGGGGAAGAATTGCACTCGGGGAAGAGAGGCTTTCCCGAGTGCCGCAGAGTGCCTGGCACTCGGTAAAGAGCAGCACTCGGCAAAGACCCTCTTCCCCGACTGCAACACTCGGGGAAGAGCGACACTCGGGAAAGAAAAATGTTACTTGATGGCCCAACCCGCCCACGCCGTTAAAACTTAAAAAAATCTTTCCCGAGTGCCAAGACAGGGCACTCGGGGAAGCCAGCCTCTTCCCCGAGTGCCAGGGAAGGCATTCGGGGAAGAAATTTTTTTAGTTTTTTTTGCCCCATTTTTTTGTGAGGCCTTCCCATATTATTCGAAACTCCTTGTTCAAATTTGGGACAATTTTGACTTTTTTAGTATATTTCGTTAGTTTTTTTTGTTTCATTGAATTTTTTTTGCATACTTTAAATTTGAACTGCAGGTGCATGAAATAATGGAATTTTCTAATTCAAAAAATGATATTCATGATATTTGGTGTATGTTGAGGCCGTATCCAGGAACTCACATGAAATGTCGAGCATCTTGTTGCCGTAACATGACGAACAACTTGCGGGAAAAGTGTATTTAAATTATATAAAATCCGAACGAAGTTCAAAAATCATGAAACTTGTCTGGGCGTCATGTTATCACATGTAGAGGCTATGGTAAAAAATTGAGAAGGTTTCGAGCAAGTTGCGACGTCGGATGCCTAAAACCCAGACATCTCCGCATGTGATCTTAAAGAGTGGGTTTCTGATCATAAAACATGTGTTCTGTCGATTTACACAAAGAGTGGGTTTCTGATCTTAAACCAGCTTGACGTTGGACTCATACATTGATAATGGTAGCCTCACAGTTAGATAGCAACAAAAAAAACTGCACTAGTCGAGAGTTAAAATTGTGAGCTCTACTATAGACTTTTTTGAAAGGGTAGCTCTACCACAGACTCGGATAGTAGGAAGAGATTTTGTACTATTTTATCTGGTTTCAGTTAGTAAAGTTCTGTGTTAAGTGTGTGAACCTTGACTATTCCTTGTTATGTGAAAGTTTGAGACTATAATTACAAATGACATTGGGCTACACCATGGTTTCAATCGACCTACACCACAGCAGCCAGCAGGTCAAAATGTAGTCAGCAACAAATAGAAATAATTTTACATAAGAAATGTCACATAACATGTTTAACTCGTTTTTAATATGTTTTTCTTAAAATTGTAGTAACATGATAGTCTAGTCAAATGAAAAGAATGTGTTCTTCAATGAAGTCTGTTAGATTTGTGACTTCTGCTATGAGCTATTTCATTAATTATGGCTGTAGTAACTAATGTAATTTGTATTTCTGATATGCACATTTCAGATTCAAGCATGGGTAGAAGATCTTGACTTTTGCAAGGAAGACTTGAGGGTGATAAAAAAGGCAAGGATCTGCCAATCTGCATTTTTGCTGTTGTGCAAGGAAATCTTGAAGGTGAGAAGAAAATTTATCATCTCATCTCTTCCATACATGCAGCAGCAGCAGCTGGCTGGCTTTCAGTTCAAGCGAGCAGCAGCATATAGTAAGTAGTTTGAGTGTCTACAGTATTACTAAAATCACTTCTCCTATCACTGTTTTGATGCATAGTTCCTGTAACTGATTTACATTCAGCAAGGATGCTACCTTGTTCCTCTTAGTTGACATCATAACAGTGAGTGAATAATATAGAGTACTCTTTGCCTGTAGAATAGACTGCTGCAGCGCATTTTCATGTAAGTTAGATGCGTATTTTCATTTACTACTAATGCTATACCTAACTCTAATAGGATTAGGATTAGGATACCCATGTGGAACAACGTGCTGTTCAGCAATGCACATCTGTAGCATATATGTTTCCAGCTTGATGAGTTATCTTCTTTATTTATCAGTTATGTCATAAACAGCTACAAAGAGGATGATGCTCTGCACAATGTTTCTACAGTTTCCTCTCTGTGTGAGACAACAAAGAAAAATTGACTGCTCTATTTCTACCTTGACAAGGCTACTTGCAGTGAGGTAAATCCCTAACTGAAAATTCATACCGGCCTTTGAGATGCTTAAGAATAGGCCTTCTATGCAGGATGAACACATCTTTTTTTCCCTGCTTTCCATGTGGATATATTTAGCCTATCTTATTGCTAAATAGGAATGTTAGTGTGGTTCCTCGTGTCTTTATGTCACCCATACTATATGCTTTTCTGTAGACTGATAAAATAATCAGTAATCATCACGCACACTTAGATGCAATCAAGAAATACATAGTTGTGTGAATTTGTAAACAACCCAATTGTACTAATGTTTACGATAACTTAAAACTAAAAAAACTGGTTGGTAGAGAAGAATGAGTCTATTCTTACTGCACCTGCACCTATCAACTTATTGGATCCTAGCTGAATACAAAATTGCTTATATTGGATTGCATGTGAATTTTAGGCATGTAATTCTGGGACGTGGCAGTAAGCAACATGTTTGATGGTATCGACAAGGTGGCAGTAAGATTGCTTACTGATACAGTGAAATACTCATTTCATAATCAAACCAACTCTTGTGATGGGGTGGTCAGTTGAGACATCACTTGTCCATGTCTGTGTGCTCCCGATAATCTTGTCTTACTGCTGTGTTGCTCTCAATTGACTCTGCCTTCCTATGCACTGTAGTAGGCTTTGATTTTTTTTCCTGCTCCGAGTGTGCTATGCTGGTTTCTATTATACAAGGGAGGAATCAGATTAGATAGATTGATTATGAGATAGTGTCTGTGAGTCGGTATGTTGGGGGAGACACGTAGGACACCCTATTTTTCTTTTTGTTCCCAACCAATGAACTAATGCATTGTTTCTTCCTCGAAAACATACATGGAAGACTAATGTATAGTTTCAGCTAAAAGTTGATACGCCATGGCATGAAGGTGGAGAAATATGTCTGATTGTCATTAGTTGGAATGTTGTACCAGATATGCTAGTTGATGTTGTATTTTGGAATGTCATTGTAGCACAAAGGTAAAAAAAATAGGCAAACAATTTTTTTTAAAAAAATAAAAACAGGCTTCCCCGAGTGCCTGGGCTGTGGCACTCGTGGAAGAGGGTTTTTTTTAAAAAGACAAATTTCTTCCCCGAGTGTCTGGGCTGCGGCACTCGAGGAAGAGGGTTTTTTTAAAAAAAAGACAAATTGTCTTCCCCGAGTGTCTGGGCTGCGGCACTCGGGGAAGAGGGTTTTTTTTAAAAAAAAGACAAAAATTTTCCCCGAGTGTTGCACTTGGGGAAGAAAAACACTCGGGGAAGAAAATAATAAAAAAAAGAAAACGGTGTCGGCCGTCGGCCGACGGCGTCAAATCTTCCCCGAGTACCAGCACGGCACTCGGCGAAGCCTTCCCCGAGTGCACGATTTTTGGCACTCGGGGAAGGCACCTTTCCCGTCAGAGGATTAGCCAGAGGCTCTTCCCCGAGTGCCAGTTGCACTCGGGGAAGCCACTGGCTGCTGTATTGATTACTTTTGCACTTCATCGGCAGCACATGTAAGTTTACTCATGGCACATATAGCCTATGCTTGAATATCTTACATTTCAAAATAGAAGGAGTAGTTATTAAGTGTTTCATTTAGGAATTAGGATGGACTAGAGGCCCCTGTCGGTCAATAAATGTTAGATAAGTCATTAGAAAAGGTTTAGAAGGTCAAGAGACCGTGATCAATTAATAAACAAAAAAAGTACATATAAAGAAAATAAGGTAAATTACAAAAGACTTTCTATCCATAAGCTCAAGGGTAATTCAATATATTTGTTAATTGATTGTCTCATGCAGATTCAATGCATATCTTTGAAAAATCAATAGTTAAATTAAAATTAAAAGATATGGATGCCTTTAAATTATTAAGATTTTTATCAAATCTTTTGATATATGCCATGGCTTTGATGATCAGAAGGAGTATTATCGTTATTTCCATCTGGTGCAATTCCTTTGACGAGACTATGCTCATATCTACAGGGGCTGGATGCCTACCCGCTCCATATTTGGTTCTCCTTCGAGTCAGACAAGGTCATCAAATGTCCAGTGACCCTAACAAATAAGACAGACGATCTTATTGGTGTCCGACCAGCCTAGATCCATGTTCCTACCCTGGCTATCCATATGTGTGGGAGCAGTCGGAGTATATAAAGGACGACCATAAATCATCACTTTTTCAGAAGGTTGGGGCCACATTCTAGAGAGACCATTTACATGAGTATGAGGAAGCAAGAGCAAAGCCCGCTAGAAGCAGCAGACAAAGGCATGTTTGAGGTGGTGATGGTCGCCACAAAGTCGAAGGAAGACCTCAAACGTTGGATCAACATTGGAACCATGGTACATGGAGTTCCGAGGACCCATTGAGAGGAGCTAATAAGGAGTTGGGTACCGTGGTGCATCGAGCGACATTGAGAGCTGCTGTTACCCGTGACCCAGCAAGGTGCAAGGAAGTAGCAGCCCATCAGGTGAGGTGATACACAAGCGTACGCGCACGGACATGGCACTATACATTGTGGTAGCATGCATGCAGTCTGTTCATTTCTAATAAGGCAGTCGGTTGCTATCACTAGTATACGGGTACACTATACAGGCGGTTGGTAACCTATTTCTACTAGCGTTTTTCAGCACCGCCTGCGCTGGAGGCTAGTAGAAATGGGCTAATTCCACAGGCGGTTCCTTATGAGCCGCCTGTAGAAAACATTTCCACAGGCGGCACATTTACACAGTCGGTTCCCTAAGAGAGCCGCCTGTGTAAATGTCACATTTACACAGTCGGTTCCCTAAGAGAGCCGCCTGTGGAAACGTATTTTAAAATTGTATTATTATACATTTATTTATTTATATTGTTATTATTTAAATATATTGATATTGGTTGGTGTTCAAACATAGCAACGTGCAATTTAAATATTTCATTTCATACATACATTTATATATATCAAAGTTTGGTGCTCAAAGACATAAAGTTAATTACAAGAGTATATACATCATCACACATTATACGTACATCAAAGTTTGTTTCTGTCCTCTAATAACCCTCCCTAGTAAGTTTGAGCTTACTAATCTCTGTTAGCACCCGGAACTGTGGCATGGATAATTGGCTTTCATCATCATGATATTTGTCTTCACGTGGAATGACATGCTTCATGACGAACGAGCAGATGTCCTCAACTATGTTGTCTAAAGCACGTTCGTCCATGCGCTCCGCCGTCCCTTGCTTATATACCTGCAAAGAAAGTTTATAAACATCATATATTGTATGACTTGCAACTTTAATGTCAGAACTGTATACATGACTATTACTTATATTACCTTGGTAGAGTTCCTTTCATATCGTCTGTTCTCTCTCATGTTCTCGCACACGTAGTAGCCACAGAGGACAGATAAGGGTGGTTGCTTCATGCACTGTATAACAGGAGAGTGGTTATTTATAGTTGCAACCATGGTTCTATGTGTATGATTTGTATTCATAAGAGTAAATTTTCGTATGTACCGGCCAGTTATGTATAACTTCCAATGGCTGCCCTGGTCTGTTGGACTCACACTTTTCATTATTTATCTTATAGAACCTGTATGCCCTATGATCTCAAATAGAATCACCATGTTATTCTCAAACTCTCACTATGCTTAAGTATGCATACATAGCTCGACTTACAGCTCTAGCAGTTTGATGAATGGAGCATAGCTTTCTTTCGGGTAATCTGCGGAGTCTAGTACCAACACCCTTCTCTCCTTGGGATAAATGATGAAGCATATCCAGTGGTTCCCGCTCGAATCAAATTCATGATGCATTTGTGCATTGGAATAGTTTAGATAGATAAATGCAAACTCACACTTACCCAAAGTGGTATGGGGCCACCACCGCTTTCCTATCTTGAAACTTTTTTAGAGAATCTCCAATGTAGAAGGCGTATTTGACTTCAAAATCAAGTTTCAACTTTCGGAGTTTCTCATCCCGTTCTACACCTTCCAAACCTTGTAACTCTTTGTTGTCATCCCCGATTCGGAATGTGTGCCGATCTTCGGCTATATCTATTGGGCAGAGATAGACATTCCTTTCATCGACACAATAATGAAAGTCCGAACCAAAATACATATCCTGTTGATCATATAACATTCTGCAAGGCACAAGCATGTTAGATATTGAAAATTGATGCAACTACAATGTGTGTAACTATGTAACACTTACAATGCAAATGTCGTTACGATCTGTACGTCTAGCATCTTTTGGTTCATCAGTGCCCACATGTCATCGAATGTAAGCATGCATTTCTTAGTACTCTTGCTGAGAAATGCTATTTGTGGTATGCACATGCTGATGGTGTCGATGCCAGCAGAAGAGGCTCTCATGTACCCGTCATGAAACCTTTTTATACCACTTGGTTTCTTCAAGAGTTTAGCTTGACTGAGTAGAGGCTTTCCCCACATGTACTTTTTAGGGATATGCTTGTAGTCTTCTGCAGTTGGCACCTTGAATTTGACAGGAGTTATGACCTCAGGCGCCGACACCTCTGACTTCGCTAGCTCAGAAATCTTATGCTCTTGTACAGTGTGTTTCGAAGCAATGCCTGACAAAAATCTCACTTGCCCAGCTGATTTTTTCTTCGGCTCGTATGGTGAAACCAACTTGGGTATCGAAAATTTCTTCTTTGGCACCTTTGGTGGCTCACTTCTTGGTTCTAGATCTTGGAGTTGTGGGGAAGGGGTCGAATTGACTGTGGGGTAGGAAGATCATGGAGAGGAGATGGTTGATGGTCAGGGAAAACATGGAGAGGTGATTCTGGTGGGTCGGGAAGACACTGGGGAGGTGAAGGCGGTGGGTTAGGAAGAGGATCGACATGAGCTGATGACTCCTGGGTGAGTGGCATCTCTTGAGAGGGTGGTGGTGGCTCCCTCAGTTGCATGTCCCTCTGAGGCCAAAGGATGAAATTGTTTATTGCCTGTCCGAGTTTCACAATGTCCTCAGGACCAGGGATGTCTAGAATCTCGTCCTCATATCCTTGGACCACGGTCGATACCTCTACTCTGCACACTACTATAGCGCAGGGATATACTAACACCAACTTATGTTACTATAGGTCAGAAAAAGTGTTACTAGCTCTCTTAGTAACACATTTTTCTTTGTGTTCCAATTGACCATGTTACTATAGACTGATTTATTGTAACACATTTACTTGTCTACATGAACATTTGTCTAGTGTTACAATGAATTTTGTTGTAACACTTTTTTTGCTCTAGTAACACTTCATGTTACGGTAGAAAGCATAGTTTGTAACACATTTACTAATTTATTGGAATATTTGCCTAATGTTACAACGATTGTCTACTTCCATGCATCAATAGTATGGCAATAGATGGACCCTATATTGCCACACTATCTCTGTGGTTGTTATAAGTGGAACCCTCTATTGCTACAAAATTATTTCATTGCTATAGGTGGCCTCTCTATTGCCACATTATCTATATGGTTGCTATAGGTGGAACCCTCTATTGTCACAACAAATATTTGGTTGCTAGAGGTGGCCTCTTTATTACCACACTAAATATTGTGGTTGTTATAGGTGGAACCCTCTATTGCCGCATCAAATCTTTGGTTGCTATAGGTTGTATTGCCATGCTGTTTTTGTGTTGCTATAGCATATATTGCCACGCCAAATGATGACACCAATAGTCTCTATTGCAATGCTTTATTTACTAGCATCAAAAAATATTAGCACACCATTAATTTTTCATAACAATATATGATCAGTAAAACATTTCGCTAAAGCCATTAAACAAAAATATGATTTGTCTGTACATGTCGTAATGAAAATATCCCATATCAAAATTGGCTTAGCCACACACATTGTTCAAACCAGCCCATAATAAAGTTGTTCAACACATTTGTTTTTAATAATCAAAATCTACCACTGAACCGAAGCTGGCTTGATATTTGACCATCCCATCACTCGTGTGTAACATTGCATTAAAGCTTGGCTTGATATTGTTGAATAGCTTGAATTGACCATCCCATCACTTGAACTACTCCATTCAAATTGTATCTTCATCCTGAATAAATTCATTCACATAGCAGATGCATTAGTAACTAAATCTAGAATGGAAAATCAGAAACATCGACTAATTAAAAAGAGTGAGTGATATCCTGGTTGGGTCAAACTCAGGTGATCCAGGGTTCTGATGACACCATATGCTAGCCATAATGATTCCAAATATGCTAAAATGCAGAGTAACGATTCGATTGAAATGTGACCGACTCATTTTCAGTAGCTAATAATGATCCACATGCTGCATGATCTTAGTATTTAGATTATACTCCTATCTAGCTATAGCTTCAAGTGTTTGCATTAAGTGACCATACAACCAAACAAATAATATATGTGTAATGGAGGAGCATACCATAAATTAAAATATGGAATGGTTGTATGCCCTTACATTAAATTAAAATATGGAATGCAAAAGGCCCTTACATCATTTTTGAAATGATGCACACACTTCACTTCTCTTCGTGCACTTGGCACTAAGCATTCATGCAATTCTGTCTATTTTCAGAGAAAAATCAATCGATTTTTTTTCTTTTCAGCTGACTTGATACTTTAGTTAACTTATTTGATACTCCAGCACAGTTGTGGAAACTCTAGTAGCATAGTACCATGAAGAATGCATAGACAGATTAAAATCTAAAAGAGTATGAATGCATACTACATATATCATGAAAAAGAATTAAAATCTTACTAGCTTTGATTTTTAAATAATATAAGTACAGGGAAATGAGCTATCGCATTAAAAGTATGAAACAAGCACATACTGAATGGAAGTGTATTCACCTTCTGAGCAACAACACCGAAATGTGCAAATAATAAAGAAGTTAAGGTCCACTGAATGCCAAGCATTTTTTAGATGAAAATTATAGGAAAGAGACTGGCATTTTTCTTATTTACATCCATGAAGCATATGCCTACCAATCAAGTGGACAGCTGGCCCTCACCCCGGTTGCCTGGCAGCTCACTCACCTGCTTCTCTAGTACATGATCATAGCAGCATGCTCTCGACTTCCCTACACAACACGCTATGTTGTCAGGTTCAAAGGTACGGTAGATTTCTAGTGCTTATACAGAATATACAATTCAGAGTTCAAAGTACAAGATCTACAAGGAGGTATGATTATAGAGCAGTATTAATTCAGAGTACAAGAACTATGGAAGATATAATTCAGAGTTTAGAGTACAAGATCTACAAGGACGCATGATCATAGAGCAGTAAATAATTCAGAGTACAAGAACTACGGAAGATATAATTCAGAGTTCAGAGTACAAACTATGTCTATTTCGACTAGCAAAAAATATTTCGTTTAGATCAGATACACAGTATTGCACTTGCACGTGCCATTTTATAGCAAAAAATATTTCGTTTAGATCAGTTACACGGTATTGCAAATGCACAATGCTTTGAAAAATAATAGCTGGAATGACGAATAACATTCAGGTGTACATACTCAAAGCAATAGTAGGCATACATCAATGACAGGAGCAGGATGTTCATTGCCTTGCCAAAGTAAGGTATATAACCAATCACTGAAACCTGCAGATGCAAATATATAAAAATAGTAACTGATAAGAAAAATGATAAGGAGAAACTAAGTTCAAATAGATATGATATGTGAAATTGGTTATCCAGTGGCACATGTAACACCAGAACTTTGTTTGCCCAGAACCTTTAAAACAAAGATGTCATTAGTGTACATAAAAATGTGAGATAACTGAGAGCAACGCTAGACCCAAAGGCTGCAGATTATAAATCAAAGTTGAATGCTACCACTTGCCACAGTTAGCTTTAGAAAACTGATCTATCAGGTTATGGTTTCTAAAATTGAAGAAATCCATTCAAAACATGGTGCAGCTTCAGCTGGCTCAAATAATTCCCCTCGTTGTATTCTAAAATAATCTATACAAAGAGCTCTATTCTTTGTAGTGTACCACTTTCCAGGTTGCATAATAAAAATCAAAACAACTATATGAGCAGAAGTAATAAAGAGAATAATACCACTGAGATGAGCTGTCCGTGTCCTGCTCCTTGGAATGTTGGAGTGGCTGCTGCTAGGATGGAACACATCTGCAGGGAACTAAGATCAGATGGAAATAGCATGGCGAGCTATGAAAGGAAGAGCAGGCAAACTATTTCATCTTCTGGTGAAGAAGTTTTCAGAAATGGCACAGTATGCAACTGATGCAGAGCTGCTTCAAACCTCATCAAACAAACCAAATGAAGACCCATGGAAAAGAAATCCAACCCACGACACGAACTCTTCCAGAAACGTGATGTACTCCCCTGCCAACCGATTTTGGCTAAGGATCAGAGGACCTTGGCATGGCAGCGCTGCTAGGCACGTAGAGATTTGGTATGGTTTATTTATAGCAAACTAATTCTCCCAGGCCCCTAGAGTAACGATGCCACTGGATTACCAGTGTCCATACCCAAATCCGTACCCATATTGTTTGGGGAGGGTATGGATTATCCATTTGTTTGTGGGTATGCCTAGAACAAAGCGGAAGGCGAGAGAGGGACGTGTGACAATAGAGGTCGTCCACGGGCCATGGCCACTTCGCAACCGCGTGGAGGAGGCGCGTACACCAAGCACGGCCTGCCGTCCACATGTCCGGCCAAGGTCAGCGGCGGCATCGTCGAAGCTCGCTCATCATCCTCATGGCGGTCATGGCCACTGCACCCCGGCGCCCGTTCCCAAGAAAGCAGCCGCGTAGCTCGACCCGCCGATTCCCCCCAACCAATTTGCGGTCACTGTGCACGGGAGCGGGCGAGCGCTATGCAGCACCGGGCCTAGAGATTTGGATTGGTTTTAGGGTTCTAGATGTAGAAGAATGTCATTCAATACAAATGGGATCGGAGAGGAAGATCAGATTGTACGTACCCTACAAGCGGGCTGACGGACTGGAAAATTTCAAACGGAGTCAATCGCCGTGGCAGGATTTCGGCTCGCCGACTCGCCGAGCTCCGATGGCCTTGCTTTGCGTGCTGACTGGGGAACTGGGTTCTGGGGAAGTTGCTTCGCGAGGAACTAGGATCTTGCGGTGGAAACTTTGGTGGGAAAGGAAAACCACAGCAACAAAAATGGTGGGAAACGATTCCACACGTTAAAAAAATGGTGGGAATAATTCGGTGGCCAAATTAGATTGAATGAAATATGAGGAGTGTATAGATAATTTTTTTTTTGTGTGAAACAATTCCACCGGTAAAAAATATTCAGCTTAGAGATACGAGGAATTATCTTTGTAGAAAAAAAAGCAGAGCACAGTTTCATCTATTTTGAAGTAATGACTAATATTAATTTTAATATTAACATTAACACATAAATGAAATTTATTTTTATATAACTAATGACATCAATTTTATGTGGCCAATTATATTACTTTTTATTAATAGAGCCCTTTTACAGTGCTTGGAAATAATTCCCAACAATTCCCAACAGCTCCTAATAGCTATGTAAATTAACAATTTTTATTAATTTAATTTGCGCAAGGGTATTTTGGTCATTACGCGACCTAACTCATCCCCACCCCACCCGACGCGGCAGCCCCAACACCAACCCTAGCGCCAGCGTCACCGAACCCTTCTCTCGCCCGGCCTCTCCAGCACGGTTTGCCTTCTTCCCCTCCCCTGCCGGTTCCTGTGCTCCCCCGGGGTCAGCGCCGGTGAGGTTGGAGCTCTCCCTCCCTTCGTCCGCGCTGGTTCTTCCCCTCCCCTGCCGGTTCCTGTGCTCCCCCGGGGTTAGCGCCGGTGAGGTTGGAGCTCTCCCTCCCTTCGTCCGCGTTGGTGGTGGGTGGACCCTGTTCCTCTCCGTTCGCACTCGACATGAAGGCAGTGCCGGCGATTAATTAGGGTTTGGGGCCCCCGGGGTCAGCGCCGGTGAGGTTGGAGCTCTCCCTCCTCTGCCGGCAGGTCAGCCCGTTTTGCTTGCTCTGTTCTAGGCAGCGGCGGACACGATGGCTACAGGCGGCGGACACGATGGCAAGACGAGGCTGCTTGGATCCGCTCCAGAGAAGGTAACTGTCCTGCGCCGACTAAATGTTAGGCCTGATTCGCCTGAAGCTATCTTGTTTGTTGACGCATATGCTTTTTTGGGGGATTCCTTACTGTACTTCTAAGTTCTTACTGGTGTAGCCATATTTGCCTCCTGATGAATCTTCTCAGGATTGTATGGTAGATTCATAATTGTTAGACGATGCCTGAAACGCATGGAATTCTGTATCCACTCACTGAAACCAGGAGACACTGAATTGGGGTTCAGTAACTGAATTGTTCAGTCAAAATTGTGGAACTAGACTTTTTTAGGCCCTGTTTGAGAGTTTTGTAAATTGTTTGGGTAAATTCTGAAAGAACAGTAGCAGAATGAAAATTGAATCGAAATAGCAGTAATGTCCAAACAAACCCAACTTAAATCATTAACAAACTATGGCGGGGCATCATATTAGGAAATAAATCCATTGGCTTGTGACTTGTCCTTGTTTGCTTGCAATTTTGGCTCCATTTTGGCAGTTGTCGGTCGTCGCGTGCACAGGCGGATCGGCCACGGCCGTGCTCGTGAGCTCGTGCAGTCGTGCTGTGTGTAGACTACGAGTAGCGTTTAGTTCTTGTCTTGAATCAGATGGACAAAACTCCCAGAGCTGCAGCTGCTCGTTTGTCTGCAACTTCGGTGTCAGACAGATAGACGCTCTGAAATTGCCTTCTTATGTGATGTTAGTACTTACCAGTTAAGTTAGTCTGTAATTTTGGCAGTGCAGCACTAACAAGCAACTATGCAAGCAGTGAAGATTAGTTGAAAGGCGCAACGATTTCCTTGGCTCGCCACTGTGGGTTTGTGCTTTTGACGAATTGCCGAATGGTTTGTGCAGCACTAACAAGCAACTATGCAATTTTGACGAATTGCCGAAATGCTCCCTGAAGATGTGCCGGATTTATGATTTGCCAAGGTGAGCCCGTTGCTTTATCATTTGTGAGATACTGTGTGTTTTAATTGGGATGTATATAGTTGACACTGAGATGTACTGTTTTTCTGATAAGCGCTGTCTTTTTCCTGTGTATTTGTCAGATAGCTGACTCCTTTAATTTAACAAAAATAAATGGCCCTTTATGTGCCAAGAACAATGAGAATTTGAATATCTTTTTCCGGTGTCCAAATTGTTTTGTGTTGGAGTTGGGCTCCCTCTTGTTAGCTGGTATCCCCAGCCTAGTTTCTTTGTAAACTGTTACTCTTTGCTTTATAAAAGCAATGTTTACCTCCGTCAAAAAAAGGACAATGGGCCTAACTGATAACATGTAGAAATTGCGATGCATGGGATGTGAAACCCTTTTGCCTAATTGATTCATCCGTAGTTCATAGATTAGTTGGATGAATTTTTTGTTTGTTCAGGCACTAGGATAGATCGACGGATCAGCTCATTTTTTTCCGTCCCGCTCGGTCGCCCTCGCCGTGGCGCGGCTCCTCGGCAACGCCCTAACGTTGTGGCCGGCCGCCACGACGCAGACCGACACGCCACCATGGCCGTGGCGCTCGACGCGGCCTGGGGCAAAGTATGGGGCCATCCTGACCATCGCGAGGGTGTACATCAAGAAGAATCTAAATTGCTGAAAGCATCAAGAAGAAATGAAGTTAGACTCCAATTCACAATATAATGATAATTGAGTCACATTGAATCACAAAATGATAGCACTAAATCATTTAATCCTGAACAGATGCCTATGATATTAGTAGTGTCACTGAGTTTACATAATTTGTTGCAGATGCCAATGGTACCAATCAGACTAGCACAAAAAAGTGAAATTTCAGCACCAAAAAGGTAATCGCCATATCTTGTTCCCAGTTTTGGTGTGAGTTGCCTCCAGATTTTTATCAACTTATCATCGAGCAACTATTTGCTGCAGGATCCAAATTTTAGTTTGGTACACTCACCTACGAAATTTGAAAAAGTCGTAGCAGGTTTATCAGAAGATCAGCAACAAGCTGTTCGTGATATGGGACTTGGGGGCCTGCTTAGTATGCCAACAAAAATGACTATCAAAAATATAATGTGTGTCAAACTTGCAGAAACATTCGAAGTCAGCAGTGACACTTTCAAAATATGTGATGAAGGTGTTCCTATTTATCTAGAAGATGTCGGTGATATACAGGGACTGCAAACTCAAGGTGAGGATGTATCCGAATTTTTAAAGCATATAAAAAGTAGTGAAGAGCAAACTGTGCAAACTGAATTGTTCAAGAGGTACGCTGATGAAAACAAGAAGCTCGACATAAGGTGGCTGGAAGTCATTATTCGTGGCTCAAAAAGCCCGGATGATGACTTCAAGAGAGCATTTGTTTTGTTCACCATCGGGCTCATCCTAGCACCCACTACAGTGTACACTCTCAGTTATAATTACATACATGTTGTTGAACATGTGTCACTCATCAAGAAATTTAATTGGGCCAAATTCACCCTCAACCATTTGTTAGAGTCATGTCGTACTTTCGCCACGACAGATGAAGCCATCCTAAAGGGCAATTTGACTCTCCTACAGGTCAGTTACATATGGTACAACAAACACCTAGAAAGAATATTTATTTCCGGTCTTACATGTTTTCTTCATTTTGGTCACAGTGCTGGTACTGGGAGCGGGTCATTGTTGACCGTGGGGTCAAGTACGACAACAAAATTCAACCACGGATGGCGATGTGGAATGAAAGCAATACTAAAGAACGAATGTTTGTTTTTTCAAATAAGGGGATAGATGGAGGAACCGTAAGTTTCCAACATATCATCAATATGATGTTGTTCTCACACATACAATCTAACTATCTTAATTGTTTGCAGCTTATGTTGTCTCGTCACACAGTCCATAAAAAAAATGATCCACCAGAAGCATCAATGTCACAAGCACGAGAATCAATACATGCTCACGAGGAGTACATGTTCAATTCACCAGCCGCCATGTTCAATTCACCAGCCGCCGAGGAGGGTTTAAGCAACAAAAAAGTAAGTATGACATCAATTTATGTGCACAACCCATGTGTGTCTAAGTCTTTATTTCCCAATTATGTAGATGAGAAGCCTAGAAGAAAGCATCGGCGACACCGAAACAAGACTTGAAGTGCAGTTCTTAAAAAGATGTAATGAGATGGAATACAAAATAAATGATAACAAGATATCACAAGCTGAGGAGTTTGCAAAGTTCAAAAAGGAAATAAAACAAGAAATAAGACAAGAAATAAGACAGGAACTATCCAGGATGCATAAGTTTGAAGCTCAAAATGCACAACTGAAAATGGAACTGCAGGTAACCAGCATCAGAGTACTCATTCTAGCTACCTTTCCATGCTTCATTAAGTAACAACGTGTCAAAAACAGGCGCTCCAACGTGCAGTGCAGCTTATTATGCAGCCTACCCCTACAACTGCACATGTTGATGTTCAGGCACCCACTCGGCAACATATGCCTACATCTACAAATTCTCAGCCATCTGGTATGACTACATCTCCACATTTGCAGGTATTACATCAGCACAAGTTCAGTACTCACTAGTTCATGTCTCATGCTAGAATAGGTACTTTGGAATTGAACAAAAAAATTGCAATTGCAGGAATCACCACCCAAAATTTCAAGCAAGGCGTTAATAAGAATAAATGATGAAGCACCCAGTCAAAGAAAATATATGACGGAAAACATCATGAAGCCGCAATGCGGCCCCTCTACAAGTATCACAGAAGGGAATCCTATTGTCGGCAATGCCTCAAATCATATCAAACCAAGGCAGCCTATAATCGAGACTGATTACAATTTGAAACAAATTGACCATGATGCTACCGCTTTCGTTATAGATAGTTATGAGCACGCTTGGGTTGTAAACATAGATGGCCATTTTCTAACAGCAGAACACATGCGCCGAAATGTCACCGGGGCTTTTATACAAGACACGGTAATATAATTTTACGTGCAGGAATTCAATACAAACATGTTGGCACCTACTACTTACAAACACAACCTTTTGCAGGTCATAAATGCCTTTGTTCATTTAAGCAATGTGGAGAATGACTCGGCATCATATATATCAACGTTCCAAGCCGCTATGATAAGAGATAATCTTCTAGGTCCTGAAGATCGCATGAAAAAAAGAAAGACAATTGCCGAGAAATGTCAAGGAAAACATTTGGTACATAAGAGCAACTCCAAGAGAATAGCTAAAAACATTGCCAGCTTGGATTGTAGCCATGTGCTCAATAGTTTTTTTATTATTTTGTCTAGGTTTTTGTGCCGATGCATATAGACGGAAACCACTGGGCTCTCTTAGTTTTGAACTTCATGAAGACAGAGGTGCAAATTCTCAACTCTATGCCACAAATACGAGACGAAGACCTAGAAAAGAAATTGGTAAGTACAGTACTCATACAACTTATTGAGTATTGAATTACAACTACAGGTTGATCAAATGTAACATGTATCTCACCATCCACTAGGTGGAAGGCATACAGTATTGCATTGATTATTCGGTCGAGAGAAACTTGGTTAAATTTGTGAAACCAATTAACTTGCTCCAATGGAAGAAAGTTCGCTATGTTGAAATACCACTACAAGAGGACGGGTACTATTTTTTCCTTTGTATATTAACATATTGTACTACAATTACTTATATGTATGTTCCGTTGCAGAACTTCATGTTGGGCATATCTAATAAAATATATACTGGCATGGGACGGACAACATATGGCTCATGATTTCACACAAGTGAGTCTTAGAATTATTGATCTTCCAAATTGCTAATACTGAAACACAAACCGGTACATGACATGCACTACTTTCACTTGTATAGGATGAAATGAAACTGTTTAGATACAGAATTTGCACCAGGCTGCTACGTTCTGAACGCAACTTGGAATTTCTCTCAAACGGAAAACCTATCACGGTCTGTGATTTACTCCATATTAAAATCTTTCAGTTGGAACAAATTGTTCCAGACTACACAAAATGTTCAGGTCTAACTTTTTTTTTGATGATACTCAGAAGGAAGAGCACTACGCAAAATATCCGTATGAGAAAGAAGGGTCATATAGCCAGAATGAAGATGACGATTTCCAGATGCACTCGCCTAAACCTAGCACAAAAGTAACTCCACCATCCATTGCGCCCAGCATGAAAGGAAGCAATGGAAGGGAAGGCGGGAAAGCAAATACAGAATCAGGAGAAGGGAAAGAAAAGACAGCACCGGGAACTGAAATCACGAAAAGACCAAGAGGACGACCGAGAAAGGTAGTAGATGAAGATAATACAGCATCGGGAACTAAAATTACGAAAAGACCAAGAGGACGACCAAGAAAGGTAGTGGATGTAGAAAATACATCAGGAGGATCTGCAGAAGTAAAAGGAGCTCCAAAGAGGAAAATAGCGCAACCCTCAAAGAAAGATGCTGCAAATATTGCTCCTACTGTCGTAGATGAATTCAGCACCGAATCTATAGCTAAATCTATCGCTAAACGGAAGAGGCTTCCAGGGCCACTTCAGAGGAGCCCTTTTCTAAAATGATGCACTTATCCATTTGTACATCTCAGTGTCTTTTTTTATGTTGGTTTCATAGTACTACTACTGGTGACTATTGGCTAAATCAGAATAATTATGTGTCCAGCATATATTAGCTGACATCAGGGAGATTCATATACGACAAACATTGTTACATATTCTCTTGCAATGTTGTGAACTGAATTACTTTGTATGTTGCAAGAACATCCACCATGACATGAACCACCACTGCTCAGTTTGCATAATAAAATACTAACAAAAGTAATCATTTGGTTGGGCATCCTCTGCCAAACTTTCCACGTGTTCACAAAAATATCAATCAAGTTTGTGCAATAGGAGAAAGCTAACGGAATCATTTGTGGTCAAGTAATGGACATGCTATATATTTGTCGGAGTTCGAGATTTAAACGCTAGATGTGCCAACCTGAAAAGTGCCAACCGTCAGGCTGCAACAATACCAGATCCAAGCATACAGGGAAGCAACCTTGTACATTAGCGCCGCAGGACTTTCTCCTCTTGACATAAGATAATGATACCTACATAAGACTCACAATCAACCAAGATGGCCTGGGTAGCACTATAGTTTCCTGCATTTAGGTAAGGACCAACAGATCACCTTATGATGGGCACTAGCATCTCTTTTATCTGATCAGTCCTTGCTCCCACCCGCACTGCTTTGCACACCACAATAATTTCAAAATCAGCTCAATAAACCAACTGAACAGATCAGGAATTCGCGCAGTGCAGACGTCCAAAGCACATTTTAGCACAAAATTAAATAGCACCTTCCGGAATTGCAACCACCAGAGGGAGCGCCAGATGTCTTCCTCTTGGTCTTCCCTTCTGCCATCGACACCGCCACCGGCTCAGCAGTCGGATAGGGCACACTCTGCATAGAACCAAACCCAGCAAGCAATTTTACATTCCAACTGCCGCACTAGCACGGTAGAACCTACAGGTAAACAGAGAAGTGCACACCGAAAATGAAACGATCGAGGGAGGGGGTCCAGCGGCGTTCACCGTGGCCATTGACGCGTGCGTGGCATAGTACGCGGAGTGGAATGACACCGGGAACGGCACCGGCGTCCCGTAGGGCGCCCCAGACGCAGCCGCAGCCGCCTCCATCAGGTGCTGCTGCATCCCGCCGCCATCATATACGCGGAGCGGCATCCGGGGACGGCGAGACTGCAGCCAGCTTCGCCACCTAAGGACCGAAGCGTCCGGGAGCCCCTCCCCGCCCGCACCCTCTCGGCATCGGGGACGGCCGCCGCCGCCACCGCCCGGCAGAGGAGCACGAACGATGCCGGGCCCTGATCTCACCTCCATCACAAGCGCCGCCGCCATCAGATACGCGGAGCGGGATCCGGGGACGGTGAGACCGCGGCCAGCTTCGCCACCTAAGGACCGAAGCGTCCGGGAGCCCCTCCCCGCCCGCACCCTCTCGGCATCGGGGACGGCCGCCGCCGCCGCCGGGCAGAGGAGCGCGAACGACGCCGGGCCCGGATCTCACCTCCATCACAGCCGCCGCCGAGATCGTGCCGGGGATTTTGGTGCCAGCTTGCACGCCCGCAGCCGGATCAGCGCTCCCAGCCGCTCGACTCTGAATCCCCGCGCCACGCGTGACCGAGCAAGCTCCACCCTCTTCCACTCGTCTCTGCTCTGCTCCAACCCTGTCCCATCGTGCGGCCGTCAATGGACGAGCTCCTCTGGACCGACTAGACGAGAACCCAAAACTTGTCCCAACTTAAGAGCGTACACCGACACGTACCAGTACAGTTTTACCCTTGTTAAAAAAAACAACTACAAAACAGTAATTACCACTCCTATATTTCGGACTCTAATTCCGCTCCATGTTTAAGCTGTTGGGAGTCGTTACGGCGCATATGGCCCACCTACCATAGACACATCTCAACGGCTCCCAACGGCTACGCCTTGACGGCTCTCAACGGCTCCCCTCATTTAGGCCCACCTACCATAGACACATTAAAAAATTACTTAATAATTCCCAACGGCTCTCCAAGCATTGTAAAAAAGCTCTTTATTAATAAGACAAATATTAATGAAAAATAGTTTTTTGATACTTGGCATTCAATTTAAAAGTAAACAATAATGGAGTTGCTATATTTCAAGTGCTTGAATCAATGTTCATCTTGTTTTGAAACGAGTATTTGGGGCCGTAATAAATTCAAATGAAAAAGTTATCAACTACAAAATTTTATAACCTTTTGAGATCTACAACATTTGTTTTTGTCATTTCTCCATCCGAGGTCGTTTGAAAAATTCGAGTTTCAAATGTGAGGAAATTCACGTGATTTTTTCTTGGATAGATGGTTTCAAATGAAAAAGTTGTCAACTACGAAGTTGCATAACTTTTTGACATCCACAACTTTTATTTTGATCATTTGTCTGTTCGAGGTCGTTTGAAAAATTCGAATTTCAAATGTGAGAATTCATACGTAATTTTTATTCTATAGATGATTTTAAATGAAGGTTGTTAATTACAAAACTACATAACTTTTCGAGATCTAGAAATTTTGTTTTGGTCGCTTCTCCATACAAGATCATTATGTACCACTACACATTCACTTATGACTATAGAGCATACGAATCATTTGGTATTAACTTCTATAAAATCTTGTGAATCAAATATTTCGGCATCAAAATGACTTCAAATGAAAATGTTGTCAACTAAAAAGTTGCATAACTTTTTGAAATCTAAAACTTTTATTCTGGTTGTTTATCCATCCGAGATCGTTTACTACCACTGCACACTTATTTGTGATTATAGAGCATATGGACTCATTTGATATTAACCCTATAAAATCTTGTGTTGTATATTTGGACATCCAAAAGATCACAGATTAAAAAAAGTTCGAACTACAAAAAAAAACATAAGTTTCATAGGGAGGAAAAACAGTAAGAAAACATCAAAAAAAAATTCTCAAAGTAGCAAAAAGCAACAATGTTACAAAGGGTTTTGGAAAAGTATAATAAAAATTAACAAAACCAGCTCCACATAAGGTTTGAAACCGGGAGCTAAAGTTCACTCAAAGGCTCATCCACAACTGGGCTACTGAGTTTTGTTAGACATCATGCGGCCTTTATTTTACTTGTACAAATGTAGTGGCGGAGGCAAGTGGGGCCAGCAGGGGCCATGGCCCCACCCAATGTTTGGTGCAAAAAAATGTACTTCTGTGCATATGGCCCAAGTCCGTGTAGAGACGAGAGAGAGCCGAACCGTCAGTAGTCTGACCGTGGGGCGAGGACCGAGCCGTCGAGGGAGATCCGCGATCGCGATTCACAATCCTGCCGCAGCGCCGCCACACCCGCTCTGCCGGCGCCCATCCGGCGTCCAGGTCCAGCCTCTCCGATCGTCCCTGAGCTGCAGAGTGCAGGCTGTTCCTGTCTGCAGCACGTCCAGGCAGCAGGCACCATCATCCGTTCAGGACTGCAATCTCCAGGTATATTCTATTCTAATTTTTTATGTCCATCGGTTTAGAGCTAATACCTAATTGGCTAATTAGACTATTATTAATTAAATTGAAAGATAATCGTCATAAAACTTAAAACGAAGACAATGGACTCTTTTTACAACGGAGACACTGCTGATGGTTCGATAGATCAAGGGCAAGATGACTTCGATGCGATTCGGACACGCCAGTGTAGTTGGTGAGCGAGATTAAAGCTGGAGGTGAGTCCAGATCAGATCACTGTGACTCGATGACAATGTTGGGATGGATGGCACAAACATTATTTAATCAACAGGTACTTGTTGTCTTGTTCGTCAATTTAATTATTCTGATTTGCTAATGGCTAAAATAATCATTTGATATTTGGATGCATGTAGTACAAACAAATTAAATAGAATTTGCTATTTGATACAATCTATACCAAGAATTAATATGTTTGAACTATCTGTATTCTATTTTATGCCACTCGGATTTGGGGATGAAACAATTCTGAAATGATGAATACCCCTAGCACGGCTTTGTTCATTATAGTATCATGGAAAACATAGCTGAATTGTTCAAAAAAAATCATAGCTGAATGCATATAATGATGCTTCCTGCAAGAGCCATATATTTTCATACCGACAACGAGCACTTTTTATTTCAGTGAACCAAATCCAGAGGTCCAAGTTCAGAGAACCAAATTTGTACAAACTACCCAGTGAGTAAAATCCGAAGTTTGTCCTATACATGCTAAATTGGCAAAGTATTCTGATTCATTTGTAATTCTTCTCCCAAACATTGTTGTGTAGGGCTGAAGATTTTTTGTTCTTGTCAAAATTTTGAAAGCTAATATCGAGGTTATTTTTTTAGCAGTCCTCTAAGGAAATAGTCAAATTGTTTCCTCATCACAATGGTTATATTTTTTAGGCTATTAGAATCACGGCAGACAGTCCCATTGGAAGGTTATTGTGCTTCCTGAAGTTAAAACAAGGTGGCCGATCCCAATCTATTTTCTTTATTGCTACTATTATACATTTGTCATCAATCATAACAAGGATAGACAAACTGTTTGACTCCACTTTATGAACAATTCATAGCTGTTTTGGTATTTACAACATTTTGTCCTAGATATTGAAGTATCACATATAGTATTTCTTGTTTTCAGTGAATTAATGGACTAAGTGCTATTAAGAGGTTGTTGCAATCCAAAAGACCAAGTGATAACTACATAGCTGGAGTACAGGGTTTTATTAAGTTTGCCTACAGTGGGAAAAGGTCCGATGCAAAGATTCAATGCCCATGCGTCAAATGTGTCAGCGTATAGTCACAAATGCAAGAAACTTTTCGCAAAAAAAAAAAATGCAAGAAACAGTGTATGAGCACTTAGTGTGTAATGGAATGTTGCGTGGATACACTATATGGGGTTGTAACGGGGAAACAACATCTTAGAGGAACGAATCATAACGACGTTATGTCGGATGGAGATGATATTTCCGCCTGGGTTTTTCACTATCATGGTGCATCTAGTTCTTCACTTAGCAACAGAGGGAAAACAGGTGGTTCTGTATGTTATCGGTCAATGTATTTTGTGGAAAGGTATGGGTCGATTTCTGTTGAAGGTGAATTGTGGTCGTAATGGATTGAGGATGAATGACTAGGCTTTCTATTGGAATGTTGATTCTTGCTTAGCAACTTTAGCGGTTGTGCTTGTTTACAGTTTTGCAACTAGTCAAATTACTGTGTGCATTTTCTTCTCATTTTTTAAATAGTTCTGTTCTTACATGTCTAAGTTGCTGATGAATGAATAATGCAACATGATACTCGTAAGAGCTAAGATATAATTGAAAAATATGAACTAACATATTTTTGACAAGAGCTATAGACTCCCTAGAGTAATTCTTCACTTCCATTGCTCCAAATGTTAAAGGGAGTGTTCACTAAAGCTTCCTGCACCTGCTGTAGTAACTGCAGAGAGCAAAGTACAGCCGTGGTTTGCAGCTGCGGTTAAGTTTTATCTTTTGAATTTGCCAATTACTACTACTAGCTATGATTTCACTGAACTGAAATAGAAATTGGATTGGTATGTTCGATCTATATGTATGCCTACATATGATCGCTTTCATACACTATTACAGTCCTCGGTAGTTTTTAATATTTTTATCTTATTGCTATGCAGGTTCAGTTTGTTTGGAGCACACGGACTCAAGATTATACTCATACTAGGATGTTCCTCATGGTGGTGGCTTGATAAATTATCTCATTACGTGTTTGTAACTTGAGTGGTTATGTGCATGTAAACTTAAATTATATGTACATATTGGCCCTGTTCGGCAGACTATTTTTTGGCTTATAAGCCGGCTGTGGCTGATCTGCCGTGAGAGAAAAATACTGTTCCACGGCTGATAAGACGTGCTGATAAGCTCAGTCGAACAGGGGGATTTTTATTGGGCTGTTCTAGTTTTTCGTGATCTGGTCTAATAAAAAAATAAAAGCTGAAATCTAAACTAATAAGAACGCAACACATAGAAGAACTAGGCGGTCCATTAAAAACTGACGTGGAAGAATTGGGCTGGCCCACAATACGGGAGTGGACTATAATGTTGCTAATTTGTAGCTGGGCCAAAAAAAATTTGGGCTAATTGGTCTTATTGTAAATAAAAATAATAATAAAAAAGCACATGCTATATTGGTCAAATGTGAATTGCCAACGTATCAATGACAATATCCTCTGTCTTCATCATTATCTAATTGTCACAGAAGTCCAGATTTCTTGTAGTGTCAGCCTAATAAATTGACAACAGGCTCTGGCATCGAACTAACCTTTTTAATCGCTTACTCATTGCTACTTTGGTTCTCATGTGATGACCACGACGTGATTGCCTAACAGCCTTGACGACACCTGGATGCGATGTTCGTGTCGCCTATGAATAGGAAGGTCCATATGTATATGTTTCTTTATAACACTTGGACTGTAATATTATTTTGTGTTACTACAAGATAAATATTTGTAACATATTTTATATGTTCCATTTATATCTTACAATATAGTACACTTTTGTAACATTTTATTTATAACATTAATTTTGTGTTACTATAATTATTGTCAGTAACACATTTTTATAAAAAAAGAGTTTTGTGTTACAACCGAAGTCTGTAACACACTATTTTGTGTTACTATAAAATTTCACTGGAACACATTGATGAATGTGTTACAAGAAAGTGCTACAATATCCTTGTTTTGTAGTAGTGGCGGTAGTCTTTAGAAATGTCGGCACCATGGTATTTAGGTCCTCTTGGGATCGCTTTGCCCGTGGCTACTTCCCTTGTACGATGATTATTAATCCCATATCTTATGACTAGGGAGCAAGGCGTACAAGTAACAATGTCGTCAACTGGATAGTGATCCTTGTTTGCCGTAGATGCGATACTGCTTGGAATGATTGTTTCACTCTGTGCCACTAACGGTTGTGACACCACTGGGACTAGCTGCATTTGGGGAGCCTGAGTGCTGATCTGTTGATTTGACACCGCACTCGCTAGTTTCTGCATCAACTCAGGAGGAGGGTTTTCTAGCAACTTTCCCATCATCTCTTGAAAGTCTTTCTTAGCCTCTCCCTGAAAATAAGTTGCCATTTGTTCCTTGTACCGATCACGTTTGTTATACTCATTTTTCCACTGAGGGCAGAATCCATCCTTCCATCGTTCTTTGGATGAGATGCCTTGAACACGGCCAGGATGCTCAGGGTTACCGAGGCCAACACTCAGGATGTCCCTCTCCCTTCGTGGCGTGAACTTGCCTTCCTACTGCATGCCTGCCACTACAAAGATGCTCTTCGATGCTTTGTCAAGTATTGGGTCTTCAAAGGACACACCGGTCTCGGTTTCCTTTGGTTTGCGAGCACGGATCCAATTCGTGGACCTTTCACCGACTTGCTCGGACAGCAACGGCAACCCTACCGTCTTTTTCATAGCCTCTTCTTGCCTCCATTTGGGAACCTGGCGCTGGTAACCACCTGTGCCTAGATGGTGGTGGTACTTGTTCCTCTTTGCGAGCTGGGAGTTGGCTTCGCTCCGAACTAAGAAGTTAGGGTCATTCCTCTGCTCTAGAAAAACAGCCCACTACCCTTTAGAAATCTTGTATTTTGTTGTCGGATCCATCCCTGTCTTTGCATACTTGACATTCATCTCCGTCCTCCAACCTCGGACACTAATTGCACACTGCTTCATTGTATATGCCTTCACTAGATCATCTGGCACGTTCCGAGGAAACTGGAACCTCGTCTTCATGTTATCCCAAATTTTCATCTTGTCATCATCGGACACACCGGACCAGTTTTTAATTGTGATGTTAAGAATGTCCCTCACACAGAAACCAACTGCGTTCCGGTATTTGGGTAGGGCCTCCTCTGGAGCTAGGGGCTATCCGATCGGGCTCACATCTATGATGGCATATGTGTCATCTGGAAATTGGTTCAGCCCTCTCTCGCCTCGTTTCAAACCTAGCTGCTTCCTTTTCCTAGGCCGACATGGCCTCTCAGTGCTCGTCGTCGCAGTCGTCGGTTCCGGTTCGTCTTCGTGTGCCACTTCCACCTGAGACATGATCTCTCTAAACTAAGACATTGCCTCCTGGGTATAGACATGTGAATCATGGACGGGTTTCTATGTAGAAACTATGAATCGAAATCATGAATGTCTCTAATTTACCTCATCGGCTTCTGGATTGTAATCAAGGTCATGTTCCAATTCACGATGAGCCTTCCTCACTTCTAGAGGCTCCATGTCGTCGCTAGCTTCTTGTTCGTATGATGACTTTGATGATTTGCTTGTTTCTACTTGCTTCGTGGGGTGGGATGACCCCAGGATGACCCCTGGATCTTGTTCCGTAGGGTGGGATGACCCTTCTACTTGCTCCGTGGGATGGGACTGTAGTGCTTCGTCCTTGTGCGGAGAACTCATCGCAGAAATCTATGTAAACGAGAAACACGGTTTAAATTGCATATCGAATTCATTGGACCTAGATCGATCGCATGTAGAGTCTCGTCGAGGCCATAAGCCTATAATTCATTGGACATATATTTATAAAAGGATAGGCACAAATAATACATACATATATTTCCATACATCATAATCACATATGAAATAATAATTATGAATCCTATTACATATACAAAGAGAAATAATAACAAGTATTAATAAAAGGATAGACACAAATAATACATACAAATATTTCCATACATCATAATCACATCTGAAATAATAATTATGAATCCTATTACATATACAAAGAGAAATAATAATAAGTATTAATAAAAGGATAGACACAAATAATACATACATATATTTCCATATATCATAATCACATATAAAATAATAATTATGAATCCTATTGCATATACAAAGAGAAATAATAACAAGTATTTATAAAAGGATAGGCACAAATAATACATACATATATTTCCATACATCATAATCACATATGAAATAATAATTATGAATCATATTACATATACAAAGAGAAATAATAACAAGTATTAATAAAAGGATAGGCACAAATAATACATACATATATTTCCATACATCATAATCACATATGAAATAATAATTATGAATCCTATTACATATACAAAGAGAAATAATAACAAGTATTTATAAAAGGATAGGCACAAATAATACATACATATATTTCCATACATCATAATCACATATGAAATAATAATTATGAATCATATTACATATACAAAGAGAAATAATAACAAGTATTAATAAAAGGATAGGCACAAATAATACATACATATATTTCCATACATCATAATCACATATGAAATAATAATTATGAATCATATTATATATACAAAGAGAAATAATAACAAGTATTTATAAAAGGATAGACACAAATAATACATACATATATTTCCATACATCATAATCACATATGAAATAATAATTATGAATCCTATTATATATACAAAGAGAAATAATAACAAGTATTAATAAAAGGATAGACACAAATAATAATTATGAATAAAATTACATGTAAAAGACATAATAATATTTCTCTGATTTTATTTATATTTTTCTGATTTTTTATAATTTTTTTAACTATTTTTATGGTTTTATTCAATTTTTCACTAAAAACAAATTGCCAAAGTAAAAAAAACCCCTCTCCTCTCCCCTCCCTCCCCTTCCCGGCCTTCATCGCGCCCGCCCTTCCCCGTCCGCCACTACGCCCGCCCCTTTCCCGTCCGCCACCACCGCGCCCGCCCTTCCCCGTTCGGCCCCACCACCGCCACCACCACCACAGCCGCCGCCACCAACACCGCCGCACGCAATGCCGCCACCGCCGTCGTGCCCGCCCTTCCCCGTCCGCCGCCGCACCTCCGCGCCCGCCCCTTCACCGTCCGCCACCACCACCGCGCCCGCCCCTTCCCCGTTCGGCCCCACCACCATGCCACCACCATAGCCGCCGCCACCAACGCCGCCGCACGCCATAGCCGCCACCGCCGTCACGCGCGCACGCGCAGAGAGAGAGAGAGAGCGAGAAGGAGAAGCTCAACGCAGTGCTCGACGGCGGCCGGGTGCGACGAAGACTGAGGGGTCCGGCTAGACGGCGTCGAGGGCGGCGGCAGCGGCGTGGAAAAATCGGGCAGCCTACCGGCGTTGTTTCAAATGAACTGGGCGCCAGGGACTTAGAAAAATTTCAGGCGGAAGAGCTGAAATATATACACAGGGGGCGTTTTCTACAGGCGGTTGGTGTTGACCACCGCCTGTAGAAATGCATTTCTACAGGCGGTTCACTATAAGGACCGCCTGTAGAAATGCATTTCTACAGGCGGTTCCCAAAGAAAACCGCATGTAGAAATTATTTTCAATTTATTTTAAGTTTTCCTTATATATATTTTCAAAAATTGTTTAAATGATTCAAAAAATCATTTCTTCAAAAATATTTGTCCTAAATTAGTGAAAAAACTTTTGTTGTGTTCCTCTTGACTAGATATACATGTTAAAAATATGAAATTTCACGTTTGAGGTACTTTTGTATGCAGCTTTATTTAAAATGATTTAAATTGAATATGTGCCTAATATCTTGTTTAATACATAAATAATTCTAGGAATACCAGAAAAATATGCATCCAATTTTGTTAACTTTATTGTTTTGTGTAAATGCTACAAAAAATATAGTCCTTGGTGCAATTTATCATTGACAATATAAGCTGAGGAACCCATATGTTTGATCATGGTTTGGTGGAAGGGCTCTTCTACGTATGTGAAGCATGTATTTTATGCCTATCTCCAAATGTCTTGAAATTTTTTTGGCAACCTCCTACACCCAAATGATGGCCCAACACAAGATCTCAGGATTTTCTAGTCATGCAAGCTATTATTATATTTTTCTTCACGCTAAATGAGATAAAAAATGGTGGACTACACCTAGATCCCACTAGGTTTTTCCATCAACCGCAACAAAGTTTTGTTTCCTAGGGTAGATGAGACCCTGTGGAGAAGTTTGGCACCATTTGGAGTCGTTTCATGGGTAGACTCAGTTCAAGCGCTAATTACCAGGTGACGTCGCGCAGAAATTCAATTAAACCGGATAAAGTACCAAACCACATCAGAAAAATCCTAAACTTGGTGGGTTGAACATCAATGGCACTAGTAAGCCTTAGAAAAAGTGAAATAAGCATAGGGTCTTACATGTAGAAATAGAGAAGGGCACATAGCATAAGGTACACATTTTATCATAAATGGATTACATGGCAAATGGCAAATAAAATCTAGGCAGCTATTGTTCTTCCTTGTCCATCGTGACGCACCTAGGGAAACGAGCTCTGTAGAATGCTTCGCTCAACATTCCTTATCTTTACTAGATGATCGTCTACAAAGAGAGACATGTCGCTGAACTGGTTAAATTCATCCAGGTCAGATACACCATCAACTCATATGGCTTGTTGCTTTCCAGGGAAAACTACATGCTTTGGCTTGTCGGTACTTTTCTTTTGATCATTAGGAGGCATGATCTGTTCAGCATAGAAGACTTATGCAGCGCGATTAGCCATTATCCATGGATCATCTTTGTAGCTTACCTTACTTAGATCAAGAACTCTGACCCCATAGTTGTCCACTGTGACATGTTTGTCTTCAACCCATTGACATCGAAACACAGGGATCTGAAATGTACCATAGTCTAGTTCCCATATGTCCTAAACGAAGCTAAAGTATGTAGTTTCCTCACCAGTTTTAGAGTCTATGGCGTCGCATCGAACCCCACTATTTTGTGACATGCTCTTTTGGTCCTTGGACTTGGTACAGAACGTGAAACCACTAATGTCATAGGTTTGCCATGTCCTGACCTAGCGTGATGGTCCAGATGCTAACACCTTGATGGTGCGTTCCTCGAGTGTTTCCCCATTTGGTATGTCCTGCTCCCTTAGCCGTGAAGTGAACCGATTCTTGTGTTCCTTCATTAACCATTCTTCCGTGCGCCCATGATTATGTTCGCGAACCTCTTTAATGTGTTGGTTGATCAAAGGCTCCATTATCAATAGCTGATGTAGGACGCTGTGATGTGCCTCGAGAACTATATTGTAATCATTTGGGAGCAATGTTTTCTTTCCCATCATCCCTCTTCCAGTCAGCCTACCCTCGTGTCGTGATGGAGGTAGACCTATTGCAACCTGGTCTTTTAGGACCCAGTTGCAGAATGGACCTCCGGACTCAATAGCCTCTTCGGTTAAGTACCCCTCTACCATAGACACCTCTGGACGAGCACGAGTTGATACATAGCCATTTAGTATTGACATGAAACGCTCATACGTCCACATCTCATGCAAGTACATGGGACCCAGTGCCTCTATTTGTGGAACCAAGTGCACCACAAGGTGAACCATCATATCGAAGAATGCTGGGGGGAAACACATCTCAAATTGTGACACTATCTCCACTGCAAATTCCTTAAGAGATGCCAACTCATCACAATCTATCACCTTCTGTGAGATCCTGTTGAAGAAGTAGCAGAACCGTGTGACTGCAACCTTTATCCACATTGGGTTTATAGCCATGATGGCAATAGGGAGAAAAGTAGTAGCATGACATGACAGTCATGTGAGTTGTAGTTGGTGAGTGTAAGGTCTTTCATTGACACAATACTCCGTATGCTAGAGCAGAATCCAGATGGAACTTCCAATTTGTTTAACCACACACACATTGCATGTTTCTCATCGTTGTTGAGGTTGTAGCTTGCTGCAGGGAGGTGGTACTTGCCATTTTCTAGCCGAACAAGGTGAAGTTCTTTTTTTATGCCTAATTGTACCATGTGTATGCATGAATTTAGTCCTTCCTTTGTCTTGCCCTTCATGTCTAGCAAGGTGCCAATTAGACTTTCAAACACGTTCTTCTGAACGTGCATACCATCGATCGCGTGGCGTACGTCTAACTCTGGCCAGTATTCCAAATACTCAAAGAAAATAGACTTCTTCTTGAATGTAGCCCCTGGAGCTGGTTTGACATTCTTTCTTGGTTTTCCGTCTTTTGTCTTCTTCCCAAAAACAAATTTGAGTTTGCTGACTATGCTGAAAACTTTTTTGCCTTTACTGTTAACTAATGGAGCAGTAGACTGTAGTTCACTATTATTGTCAAAGTACTTATCCATCTTTTTCTACCGATACCTATGTCCTTTCGATAAGAAGCGTATGTGCCTCATGTATGCTATCTTCTTACATGCAGTAAGGTACACGTAAGCGGTGTCATCTATGCATACCACGCAACCAAGCTTCCCCTTGAACTGCCCTGATATTGTAAAGAGAGCAGGGTAGTCGTTGATCGTAACAAAGATAATTGCTCTAAGCGTGAATGATTCTTTGAGGTACTCGTCCAACATTTGAACATCTGTTTCCCATAGTATCTTCATGTCCTGCATTAAGGGCTCTAAGAAAACATCCATATCAACTCCAGACTGTGTAGGTTCAGAGATAAGGATGGTTAGCAAAAGGTACTTTCACTTCTGCATCAACCATGGAGGAAAGTTGTAGATGGTGAGGATCACCGGCCATGTGTTGTGCTTGTTGCTCCTCTCAGCAAATGGATTCATTCCGTCAGTATTCAGTGCGAACCTAACATTCCTTGGTTCCCTTGCAAAGTCCTTGTGGTTTTCATTGAAATCTTTCCACTGTTGGCCATCGGCTGGGTGCCGAAGCTTCCCATCGTCTTTGTGCTCATCAGAAGCATGCCAGCTCATAAGTTGGGCATCCTCTGGGTTAGCGAACCAACACCTCAATCGATCGACCATAGGAAGGTACCACATCACCAAAGCAGGAATCTTTTTCTACGCATAATAGTCTACTTCTTCCTTTTCTTTGCCGGTGGGTTTTGAACTACTCTTCTGGGTCTTTTGTTGGGTCTTCTTTTGTTTTTTCCCTTAGACATGGAGGTAGCACACTCTTCCTCTATGTAGTCTTTATTTGTCTTGTACCTACTTGCACCACACTTCGGACAGCTATCCAAGTCCTTATAATCATCACCTCGATATAAGATACAGTGATTTCTACAAGCGTGGATCCTCTCAACACTCATCGTGAGTGGACTGATTAGCTTCTTTGCATAGTACGTGTTAGCAGGCACTTTGTTCTCCTTAGGAAGCATGTCTGCGATAATGCTGAAGAACGCATCGAAGCCAGCATCAGAAAGACCATATCTAGCTTTGCACACCAACAACTTTAGCACAGACCGCAGCGTCGTGAACTCTTTGGTGCAACCCTTGGACTCATCGTACAAAGGCTCTTCTGCTGCCTTCATCAGGGTCTCCATACCTTTCATGAAGAACACTGATGGATCTTCCACATGACGATGCAACATTGCCTCTAGAAATTCTGCATCTTCCGCAGCCATATTAGTTTCGGCGCCATCTTCATTTCCTCCAGCGAAACCATGATCAGGAACATTTGGCACAACATGTTCAGCAGCTAGACCATCGGTGTCAGGTTGTTGTGTCTCGTGTATGAACTCAAACCCGTCAACAAGCACTTCTAGACCATCGGCATCGATGTTCATAGGAATTCCAGTTGCATAAGGCGCAGAGCTACCCTCTCCATGCTTTGTCCAAATCAAGTAATCCTTCATAAATCCTCGACGGACCAGATGAGTAAGGATTTGTTGAATGTCATCAGATACAACAAAATTTCTACAATCCATGCATGGACAATGTATGTGTGTCTTTCTTGTTCTTGAAGCATGGTTCTTAGCAGCATCAATAAACCTCTGGACCTCAGTTATGTATGATGGATCTAGTCTTGATAAATTATACATTCAGAATGACCTCTCCATCACTACCTGTAAAACACCATTCATGATCTAGGGTTTAGATAGGATTTATCTAGGGTTTATGGTTTAGCTTGGGATTAAAGGAAAAACCCTAAGTTGCATGATTAAAAAAAATCTAAGTATATAGCATAATTATAGAAACACACAATTCATTTGAAATGTATAGATGTGGAAAAAATAAATTGAGAAATAAGGAGAGATATTGAAGTAAAAAACCAAAGTACCACATAATTAAAAAATAAAAAATCTACATTTCTCTCTCTACATAAATATACAAGAACACACTATTGATTCAATCTTGCATAAACTAGCTAAAAATTGAGAAGCAAACATGAAAAGAGAGAGAGGAGAGGCATTATCCAACCATCTTGAGCAACCTCATCTAACCATCTTAAGAAATAAAGACAAGAAGCTAGCTATTCTTCTCCCACACTCATGGTGAAACCCTAGATCCGAAAAGTGGCTCTAATTGAGCATTAATGAGCAAATTGAGGCAATTAGGGCATAAACTAACATTTTTTTTGGCAACCTCCTTCCAAGAAATCAAGATCAAAACCTCCCCCTTGTATTTTGTAAAATCTGGACCTCCAAAATCGCCTCCAATGGAAGGTGGCTGCGAGATACAGTGCTGCTCGGGGAGGAAGAAGTGGTATTTACACCCAGAGAAATCACAGGCGGTTGGATAAGCCAACCGCCTGTGGTAATTCATCTTCACAGGCCTTAAGCCAACCGCCTGTGTAAGGCCTGTGAAGATGCATTACCACAGGCGGATGGCTTAGTAAATGAAACATTTACGCAGGCGGTTGGCTAATGCATCTTCACAGGCGGTTGGCAGCTCTGAGACCACCCTTTTTATACCATAGGCGTGTGATAACTAAAACCGCCTGTGGTATAAAAAGGGGGCGTCGGTGTTGTACTCTTTTCTACCAGTGTATTTGGCTGTATCAGTTCATACAAGGCAAAGGGTCTATCAATTGTATGGATGTGCACCCAACCAAAACATGGTGAATACATAGATAGTCCCACTGGAAGAAAAACATTTATTTCCATTGGGTGTGTACACTACACAGGTTGCTGGTGAGCTATTCAGAAGGGCATGTTTCCATTTGGAACTACGAGACGCAGGTATGACTACTCGTACTACACCTCGACAATATCCTTGCCAGGTTATCATGATGGTTGTCATGGGTCATCAACGTATTTGTGTCAAAACTACTTGACCTCTTGGTAATTTCAATGTGGAGCAGGAGAGAATCATAAGGTTTCAAGTCTGTCACACTCATTTTTAAGGACAAAAATAGGATGCATAAAAGACTTATGTGCGCCCCAGGATATGATCGCACACACAAGTAGACAAATTATATAGTATCATCACAGTGCTTATTACATAGCGAATAGATATTTAACACATAGTCTTGAACAATGAGTAATATTAACTAATAGTAGTTCTCCAGTGGAAACTCCAAACACAGGGACATGGTTGACTAGTTGACATCAAGACTAGTACTAATTACGATAATCTTCCTCATAATCATCATCTGTTATGGTGGAAATAGCAAGGGTGAGTCCATGTCGAACTCAACAAGTACAACACAGGGTTCATGAGGCACAAAAGGCTAGACACTGTTTAACTGCGTTTAGCTTTTATTCACCATGTAATTAGCAATTTGAGTAGCATCATGGTAATCCACTTTCCATTAATGAATCAATGATCAATTGTAATAAGGATAATGAATAGCATTAACATGAGCATAATAATATCAACAGAAATTAAACAGGATATAACAATTATGATCAATTATTCTGTAAGAATCCCCAAGGCCGCTCGTATCCGTGAGCACGGCTACTATACCAGTTTTAACTCTGCGCAGAGGTGTACACTTTCACTGTGAGTCATAACTTCTAAATGCATGGGTAGGCCATTCCCAAAACACCGGAAATCATATAAAGCCACTTAAAGGTTCATCTAACAAGTTAGGGCCATTAGATTCACTCGGCAGGCAGATGTAGGAACCCCCGTTTTCAAATAGCACACTTCCTTCTCGGTTATACTCATTGACTAGAGGTTGTCCTACACCCAACGTGGCAAGCCGTTCTTACGCCATTTAAGGTAACCACTAACAAGCTAGAAAATGTCCTTTAAGCAACTAAAGCCAAAGCCATATAGCCCTCACAGCTGTACTGTATATCCCGGTTATCACTTATAGATAAGTCCTTATGGAGAGTAACTAGAGCATCAAAATAACACACATGCTCTAGCCCCCTTTTAACAGTAACAAAATCATCTTAATGGTTGATTGCTTAATTCATTAATCAAATTACAAGATCATTGTTCATGATTAAGCACTAGCAAAAGCTACCCAAATGCATCCCCAAGGTTGACAAGGAACCAAGATAACAATCACTAAGTTATAATCCCTAAGGTTATCAAGGTAGACACATGCATATGATATAGTTTATAGTTAATAGGTAACAAGGATAGTCCCATGTTATACTTGCCTTGATCAAAGCTCTCCGGATGATACTGCTGATCTGGCTCAAAATAATACTCCTGATCGTTCAGAAACTTCACACCTTCTATAATCGATCATCAATCAACAACATACATGCAACCAAGCAAATATAAACGAAGCAAACAAAGAGATATAATTAGAACAGTACACCAACAGTAACAAAACAGTAATAAAAGTTTATTAAACTCTTCTACATGTTCTGACGATCAGACAGACGTAAAGATCACCAAATTCGGAGTTAAAACGTAAAAGTTATGAATTTTCTAAGATTTCCTATAGATAAATAATTACTTAAATATAAACTCGAAAATTAATTTTCCCAAACTGACTGTACAACTATACTAACATGTAGAGCTCGTAAATATGAACCTAACGCAACTTGAACGGATCAAATCGGAATTAAAACGAAGATTTTATGACCAAAACAAGTTTAGTGGCAAAACTATAAATATCCGAAAACGTATTTTTGGTTTACCGAGAGAAAATACGCTTTCAAATCACTAACACGTCTTTTGAGGTTTACGCCAAGGGTCAGCGGGTTCTAATTCGTAAAAATGCAGGGACTCTTTATGAAATTTACCACCGAAAGGGTATCTTCTATTATAAACCGTAGATCTCAAGATGAACGGCTCCTATTCGATCCAGGGAAAGCCGGCGGCGCTACCGCCGTGTTTCCCCCTCCCCATGGCGGCGCCATGGCCGGCGGCTCACCAGAGATGCAAATCTCGATCTATACCTCACTACAAGTCATGCGGATAGTACCAAATGAAAGAGAAACTTCATGCGACCTCACCTAATGCAGAAACGAGGACAAGAACAACTCAGGTCGATCGGACGGCTTCAAAGGGCAGACGGCTGATCCCCTACACACGGTAATGAAGCAACAAGCCCTTAACGTCGAAATTGGAAGCACAATTAGGTTCACGAAAGCAAGCTAAAGCCGGTAGAACAACTTACAGTGGTGAAAAACCGAAGTGGCCGCCGAATCTCCCCCCACAGCGTCTTCTAGCTTTTGCGGCGGCGGCTAGAGCTCAAACGGTATGGCTAGGTCTCGTTTTGATCTAAAACTGACCGGAACAACTCGGCTCTAGCATAAATCGAGGATAACGTGACCAATTTGGAAAGATATTCCCTACTTCGCGGATTCGGTTTCTATACGGCGGTGAAAATCGTGACCGGCTCGGTTATGATAAAGGGAGGAAGAGACGTCCGACAGTGGGCCCCAGCGGTCAGCGATCAGAAGAGAGGAAGAGGAGAGCGCGGCTGCCCGTCGGCTGTGTTGGGCCGGCCCACGCGGGCGCGATCACGGAAGGGAAAAGGGCAGCGATGTCGGCCCGTTGCGCGGCCCAGAGCAAGAGACGAGACAGCAGGCTGGGTTAACCGGGCCACCAGCAGGTAAGTAATTCTTTCTCTTTTTTTTCTATTTGTTTTTCAAAACCCTTTTCAAAGAGAATTTCAAATCCAAATCAAATAAAATAAATTCCACACCACAAAATAAAATAAATGCAACAACATGAATGCATCATCAAATACTCTATCTAAAATTTTAAATCCTAATTCCCCATTAATTGTTATCTAAATTATTTTAAATCCACTAATTCTAATTGTTGAAATTTTTGGGTGTTACAAATTCTACCCCCTTAAAAGAATCTCGTCCTTGAGATTGGACTGCTTACTCTAATAACTGCGGATATGATTTCCTCAATTCATCCTCTCTTTCCCAAGTTGCCTCTGCCTCTGAATATCTATTCCACTGAACCTTGTACATTTTAATAATCCGACTTCGAGTAACTCTCTCAGCAGATTCTAAAACCTTGATCGGAAACTCTTCATAGGTAAGATCCTCTTTAACAGTCAATTCCTCTAAAGGTATCTGCTCTTTAGGAACACGTAAACACTTCTTAAGTTGTGAAACATGAAACACATCATGTACTCCAAATAAATTCTCAGGCAACTCTAATTGATAAGCAACTTCACCACGTCTAGCAATAACTTTGAATGGCCCAACATACCTTGGTGCTAATTTACCTTTCATGTTAAACCTCTTCACACTTCTCATTGGTGACACCTTCAAATAGACATAATCACCTACCTCAAAAACTAAATCCCTTCTCCTATTGTCAGCATAACTCTTCTGACGAGATTGTGCCACTCTCAAATTCTCACGAATCACCCGCACTTGATCTTCTGCGTTTCTAAGAACATCTATACCAAACACCTGAGACTCACCTATCTGATCCCAAAATAATAGAGTTCTACACTTACGTCCATACAGAGCCTCAAACGGTGCCATCTTAAGACTCTATTGATAACTGTTCTTGTAAGAGAATTCTTCATAAGGCAAACTCTTATCCCAACTGGTTCCATATTGCAATGCACAAGCTCTCAACATATCTTCTAATATCTGGTTGGTCCTTTCAGTCTGCCCATCTGTCTGTGGATGGTATGCTGTACTAAAATTCAACTTTGTTCCCAAAGATTCATGTACAACTTTCCAAAAGTGTGACGTGAACTACGAACCTCGATCAGATACAATCTTCTTTGGAACTCCATGCAAACATACTATCCTCTCCATATACAACTCTGCCAATTTTGGTCCATGGTAGGTAGTCTTAACTGGTATGAAATGAGCAACTTTAGTTAACCGATCTACTATCACCCAAATAGAATCATAACCTCTCTGAGTACGAGGTAACCCTACTATAAATCCATACCAACCTCCTCCCACTTCCATTCAGGAATCTTCATTGGTTGCAACAATCCAGCAGGTCTCTGATGCTCAGCTTTTCACTCTCTGACAAGTGTCACACAATGCCACATACTCAGCCACATCTTGTTTCAGTCCAACCCACCAATATTTCTGTTTGAGATCCAAATACATCTTTAATACTACTAGGACGAATAGAATAAGCTGACTCATGAGCTTCACGAAGAATTACCTGCCTAACAGCCTGATCCTCAGGTACACACAGCCTCTTTCCAAACCACAAAATCCCATTATTATCCATTCGAAACCCTGGTGACTTACCAATCACTATATCTTCTGCTATCTTCTTTAGTTTCTCATCCTTCAACTGACCCTTGTATATTTCTTGCTCTAAGGTAGGTTCTATCACTAATTCCATTGTATTAGTAACAATTCCCAAATTCAAATATTCAAATTCTGCACATAACTCACTAGTCATGGACAACGTTTGTATCTCATTGGCATAACTTTTCCTGCTAAGAGCATCAGCTACTACATTAGCCTTACCAGGATGATAGTGTTTCTCTATATCATAGTCCTTGATCAATTCTAACCATCTACGTTGCCTTAAGTTTAGATCAGACTGAGTGAAAATATACTTCAAACTCTTATGATCGGTGTATATATCACTCTTATGCCCAATCAAATAGTGTCTCCAAATCTTCAAAGCTTGAACTACAACTGCTAACTCCAAATCATGCGTAGGATAATTCAACTCATACTTTCTCAACTGTCTAGATGCATAAGTAACAACTCTGCCTTCTTGCATAAGAACACATCCCAAACCTTGACGAGAAGCATCACAATAAATAGAAAACTTCTTACTCAAATCTGGCAATACCAAAACAGGTGTTGTAGTCAACCTCTTCTTCAATTCCTCAAAACTAGCTTGACATTTATCAGACCATACAAACTTGGCATTCTTCTCTAACAGAGATGTCATAAGTTTAGCAAGTTTAGAAAACCCTTCAATGAATCGCCGGTAATATCCAGCTAAACCCAAGAAACTACGAATCTCGCTAACATCAGTAGGTGGTTTCCAATTCAATACATCCCTTACTTTGCCTGGATCCACTGATAGTCCTCCATTAGAAACAATATGACCAAGAAAAGAGACTTCTTTCAACCAAAACTCACATTTACTTCGCTTAGCATACAGTTTATGCTCTCTAAGTTTCTGCAACACCAACCTCAAATGTTCAGCATGCTCTTTCTCCGTCTTGGAAAATACCAGTATATCATCAATAAATACCACCACGAACTTATCCAGATACTCCATGAACACCTTATTCATCATGTACATAAAGTAGGCAGGTGCATTGGTCAAACCAAATGACATAACAATATACTCATACAACCCATACCTCGTAGTAAAAGTTGTCTTTGGAATATCAGAGGCACGAATCTTCAATTGATGATAACCAGAACACAAATCAATCTTAGAGAACACACAAGCACCTCTCAACTGATCAAACAAATCATCAATTCTGGGCAAAGGATACTTGTTTTGATAGTTACCTCATTCAGTGATCGATAATCAACACACATCCTCTGACCATCATCTTTCTTATCAACAAAAATAACTGGTGCACCCCACGGCGAAGAACTAGGACGAATAAAACCTTTATCTTGTAATTCTTTAATTTGTTTCTTAAGTTCTTCTAATTCATCTACTCCCATTCTATATGGTCGTTTGGCTATGGGTGCAGTTCCAGGTAATAATTCAATAAGAAATTCAATGTCTCAGTCAGGTGGCATACCTAGCAAATCATCGGGAAAGACATCTGGAAATTCATCAATAACTGAATTCTCTTTGATAGCATCATCATCAAGCCGATTCACCAAAGCGGTTGGCTGCTTCTGCACTGCTACATCCACATTGATCTTATCCCCATTAGGTGCAGTCACAACTACTACTTTCTGTTGGCACTGAATCACTGCCTGATTTTGTTTCATCCAATCCATACCCAAAATCACATCAATACCAGATGTCCTCAACACTATAGGAGTTATCTTAAACTCTACCCCCTTAAAATCATACTAATTGGAAGACACCAATTAGTGGTTTGCATGGTACCTCCAGGGGAATTTACTAAGAGAGGTTCTTTCATGGCAAGCATGGGTACACTATGCATTCTAACAAATATATTGGAAATAAAGGTATGCGAAGCTCCAGAATAAAAAAGAATGGTTGCAGGAGTAGAATAGACATTGAACGTACCAAGCATTACTTCAGGCTCCGCCTGTGCCGTTTCAGTAGACACATGATTCACCTTTCCAGTATTAGATGGTCTCTGCCCCTGCGGTGTCTGTTGATTCTGCTTCTTGGGACAATGATTAGCATAGTGTCCAGGCTCTCCACAGTGATAACACAGATTAGGGGTACTAGGTGCACTGGTCTTCATTGGAGTAGAGCTAGAATTACCTTGGCGTAGAGTTTGCTGACCACTCTGCTGCTAGAACTGCCTATTCTGCTAATATTGAGGTCGTTGTTGGAACTAATTATTCTGTCGATTCTGAGACCACTATTGATTTGAATTACGGCTCCACTGACTAATTGGTCCCTACAATTTAGAATGAAACCCATGCTGAGAATTGGTACGCTGGCGGTTATTGTTTCCAACACCTTGTCCTTTCATCTTTCTTTTCCTATCCATCTCCCGACGTTCATTATCCAGCACGATAGCCTTATTCACCAGTTCTTGGAAACTGGCATAGTTATTACCCTTCAACTGCAAACGAAGATCATAATAAATTCCTTTGAGGAAAAGACGCTGCCTATATGCATCTTCCCTCACTTCATTAGGAGCATAGCAAACCAACTGCATGAACCTGTCATGATACTCACTAACGCTCATCTGTCCCATCCTGAGATTTCTAAATTCTTACTGCTTCAGCTCAATTATACCCTCAGGAATATGACGAGCTCGAAAATCTCTAACAAATTCATTCCAAGTGATAGGAGGAGCATTGTTAGGATGTGCAGCTTGATACGACTCCCACCAAGTCTGAGCTGTCCCCTGTAACTGACCAGATGCATATAACACATTTTCCTTATCATTGCATTGAGCGATGCTCAACTGCTTCTCAACTGCTCTCACCCAATCATCCGCCTCCAAAGGATCAGCAGCATGAGAGAACACTGGAGGGCGTCCCTTCAAAAATTTTCCACGTTTGTCTCTCACCTGAACAGGTGGTGGTCCTCCTGCAGGGGGATTGTTCTGCATGTGTTGCATGAACATCTGCATCATCTGATTCTGGGTGTTCATAAGTTCCTCCATAGTAATAGGTGGGTTAGCACCTCCACGACCCCTGCCACGGCCTCTGCCTGACATCTGTTTTCAAAATATAGAAAATGAGGCTCAGTATTATCCAAGATGATATATTCAATAGATAAGCAAATCTGATTTCTCTGGACGAATTCCAATTTCAGCGGCTCAGTAAAACTTCCATATCTTGAGTTACAGACGTCCAATTAAGATGATCTTTATATTGTTGGAAAGCTTACAAAATTATCTACAACTTTTATTCACAACACTTTTCCTGATTCTGTCAATAAATTAGTCAAAAACGGAACTTAACCGAAACTGTTTCAGAATTCCAGACTGTGCAGTGACCTCAACTTGGAACAGGTATATCTCTTAACTCATAATAGATAATAAGGTGATTCTTTTGGGGTTGGAAAGGTACAGAAGTCTAATTATTCTCAGTAAAATTTCTTAAATTTCCCAGGAACAGATTTTAAGTTATTTCTAAAACATCCCAGACTGATCCAGAAATCAGCAAAGGACAGAACCAAGTTTACCTCACACCCAACTAATATATTCTTGATCAAACTTAATATTCTTAACCATGGAACTTGTAGACATGTCTACAAAAGTTTAGCACACATTAAAAAGATCCAAATCACATATTATCATAATAACAATCCATCAATCACATAATTGTTCACACCACAAACTGACTCTCAACAAAACCAAACTCAAATTGACTCGCAACTACTATCGTTCTTATTACATAGGGATTTCCTAATCTTAATTAAGCTTCTCATAAATCTTGGACGGCCTAACTCTGCCCTTAATTGGTCGATCTCCTTATAAGCTTGCTCCTTAAGTTCTTTTTTTCTTTAGCAACTCATCCTTCAAATCCACCTCATGGAGAGCCAATTCACGAACCAGTCCCACTGTAGCTTGTAAAGTCAAGGACGAATCATCTGCAAGCGACACAGTCCAGACACCCTTGTCATGTAAGAAACAAGGAAAATGCCGGAGTGCACCCTGTAATGTCTTGTCCGAGTGAAGACCATGGTAGTAAACAAACACATTGTAGGCGACATCCTCCATGCTTGTTTCTACGGTTGCCCGGCTCACTCGGGTGATGAACTTTGACTCCACCTTAGACTCCTTAGTGGTAGGATCCCTTGTCTTGACCCATAGCTCAGTCTCCCAGTAGGAATCCATCCATGGATGACTATACTCCGTGCAACGATACTCCAACGTAGCTTCCCAATCGTAGTAGTAGTTGTCGAAGGTTCTTGTCAGCATGTCATGGAAGAAAACATCGGCTTTAGGAACCATGATCTGAAACTTCGTGGTCCACCCCATAACTAAATCCTCCATTGGTTTGTCACCGACTCTTGATTCAGCATCGGATAGCTCTTGGTCACCATCTACATGGGGCTCCTGGGGTTTGAAGCGGGCAATGTACTGTGCAGCGGATAAACGGGGATGAGGAGACATCTACAAGATTTAGACATAGATTAGATAGAATCAATGTATTTTCGCAATAGAATAAGGTAGAGGAAGCATAAAAATTTAGTAATTAACATGGTGAAAGAAATAAGCATGAAATAAGTGAAGCATGGATGCTAATAATGGCCACTCTAACTAGGCTTGCGTCCTACAGTCAACACGGCTCTGATACCAATTTGTCACACCCATTTTTAAGGACAAAAATAGGATGCATAAAAGACTTATGTGCGCCCCAGGATATGATCGCACACACAAGTAGACAAATTACATAGTATCATCACAGTGCTTATTACATAGCGAATAGATATTTAGCACATAGTCTTGAACAATGAGTAATATTAACTAATAGTAGTTCTCCAGCGGAAACTCCAAAAACAGGGACATGGTTGACTGGTTGACACCAAGACTAGTACTCATTACGATAATCTTCCTCATAATCTTCATCTGTTATGGTGGAAATAGCAAGGGTGAGTCCATGTCGAACTCAACAAGTACAACACAGGGTTCATGAGGCACAAAAGGCTAGACACTATTTAACTACGTTTAGCTTTTATTCATCATGTAATTAGCAATTTGAGTACACTACAAGAAATGTCTCGGTTTTTGACGAAATGTTGATGAAACGTGCATCACAAACCATGCGTCTTATTCCATGGTTTGTGACGTTTATATGTTCATTTCACGTCACAAACGACGTGACATGAACATATAAACGTCACAAACCATGGAATAAGACGCATGGTTTGTGACGCACGTTTCATCAAAAAACGAGACATTTCTTGTAGTGGTAGCATCAAGGTAATCCACTTCCCATTAATGAATCAATGATCAATTGTAATAAGGATAATGAATAGCATTAACATGAGCATAATATTATCAACAGAAATTAAACAGGATATAACAATTATGATCAATTATTCTGTAAGAATCCCTAAGGCCGCTCGTATCCGTGTGCACGGCTAGTATACCAGTTTTTAACTCTACGTAGAGGTGTACACTTTCACTGTGAGTCATAACTTCCAAATGCATGGGGAGGTCATTCCCAAAACACCAGAAATCATATAAAGCCACTTAAAGGTTCGTCTAACAAGTTAGGGTCATTAGATTCACTCGGCAGGCAGATGTAGGAACCCCCTTTTCAAATGGCACACTTCCTTCTCAGCTATACTCATTGACTAGAGGTTGTCCTACACCCAACGTGGCAAGCCGTTCTTACGCCATTTAAGGTAACCACTAACAAGCTAGAAAAGGTCCTTTAAGCAACTAAAGCCAGAGCCATATAGCCCTCACAGCTGTACTGTATATCCCGGTTATCACTTACAGATAAGTCCTTATGGAGAGTAACTAGAGCATCAAAATAACACACATGCTCTAGCCCCCTTTTAACAGTAACAAAATCATCTTAATGGTTGATTGCTTAATTCATTAATCAAATTACAAGATCATTGTTCATGATTAAGCACTAGCAAAAGCTACCCAAATGCATCCCCAAGATTGACAAGGAACCAAGATAACAATCACTAAGTTATAATCTCTATGGTTATCAAGGTAGACATATGCATATGATATAGTTTATAGTGAATAGGTAACAAGGATAGTCTCATGTTATACTTGCCTTGATCAAAGCTCTCCGGATGATACTTCTGCTCTGGCTCAAAATAATACTCCTGATCATCCAGAAACTGCTCACCTTCTATAATCGATCATCAATCAACAACATACATGCAACCAAGCAAACATACACGAAGCAAACAAAGAGATATAATTAGAACAGTACACCAACAGTAACAAAACAGTAATAAAGTTTATAAAACTCTTCTACACGTTCTTACGATCACACAGACGTAAAGATCACCAAATTCGGAGTTAAAACGTAAAAGTTATGAATTTTCTAAGATTTCCTATAGATAAATAATTACTTAAATATAAACTCAAAAATTAATTTTCCCCAACTGACTGTACAACTATACTAACATGTAGATCTCGTAAATACGAACCTAACGCAACTTGAACCGATCAAATCGGAGTTAAAACGAAGATTTTATGACCAAAACAATTTTAGTGGCAAAACTGTAAATATCCGAAAACGTATTTTTGGTTTACCGAGAGAAAATACTCTTTCAAATCACTAAAACGTCTTTCGAGGTTTACGCCAAGGGAGGGTGGGTTCTAATTCGTAAAAATGCAGGGACTCTTTATGAAATTTACCACCGAAAGGGTATCTTCTATTATAAACCGTAGATCTCAAGATGAACGGCTCCTATTCGATCCAGGGAAAGCCGGCGGCGCTACCGCCGTGTTTCCCCCTCCCCACGGCGGCGCCATGGCCGGCGGCTCGCCGGAGATGCAAATCTCGATCTATACCTCACTACAAGTCATGCGGATAGTACCAAACGAAAGAGAAACTTCATGCGACCTCACCTAACGCGGAAACGAGGACAAGAACGACTCGAGTCGATCGGACGGCTTCAAAGGGCGGACGGCCGATCCCCTACACACGGTAATGACGCAACAAGCCCTTAACGTCAAAATTGGAAGCACAATTAGGTTCACGAAAGCAAGCTAAAGCCGGTAGAACAACTTACAGTGGTGAAAAACCGAAGTGGCTGCCGAATCTCCCCCCACAGCGGCTTCTAGCTTTTGCGGCGGCGGCTAGAGCTCAAACGGTATGGCTAGGTGTCGTTTTGATCTAAAACTGACCGGAACAACTCGGCTCTAGCTTAAATAGAGGATAACGTGACCAATTTGGAAAGATATTCCCTACTTCGCGGATTCGGTTTCTATAGGGCGGTGAAAATCGTGACCGGCTCGGTTACGATAAAGGGAGGAAGAGACGTCCGACAGTGGGCCCCAGCGGTCAGCGACCGGAAGAGAGGAAGAGGAGAGCGCAGCAGCCCGTCGGCTGTGTTGGGCCGGCCCACGCGGGCGTGATCGCGGAAGGGAAAAGGGCAGCGACGTCAGCCCGTTGCGGGGCCCAGAGCAAGAGACGAGACAGCAGGCTGGGTTAACCGGGCCACCAGCAGGTAAGTAATTCTTTCTCTTTTTTTTCTATTTGTTTTTCAAAACCCTTGAGAATTTCAAATCCAAATCAAATAAAATAAATTCCACACCACAAAATAAAATAAATGCAACAGCATGAATGCATCATTAAATACTCTATCTAAAATTTTAAATCATAATTCTCCATTAATTATTATCTAAATTATTTTAAATCCACTAATTCTAATTGTTGAAATTTTTGGGTGTTACAAAGTCACAGATTTACAAGAATTAAGGTATCCTAGGGAGATTTGGTCCATCAAATTTATCGCTGGAGAGCAGTGGTTAGCAGCCGGGGATAATAATGGGTGGCCCATGTCTATGCCTACACTTCCCCTACTGAAGAGGACAAGGTCAAGGAATTGGAAGCTCACGGCGATAATGCTGTAGTGTTCGGTTTGTCTGCTCATCCAAAACATAAATTATTGTTGACAGCGTCTTGCGATGACAAATCAATCAAGCTCTGGGACTGGAGTCAGGGCTGGACATGCGCTCGAGTAATCGACATGCATGCACCCATGCGCGGTCTCATGGTTGGCCCAAGGGACACTAGCATATATATTCGCTGCTGCTACTAGTTACGGCAAAGCAATAAAGGTTTGTTTGCCTTCATTTTTTTTTGTAATAAATCATGTGTTGGTCGATCGTGATTACCAGTTAGTGACGATAATCAACCAACCAACTAATTATGTTTTCTTATATTGTGATAAATTACACACATTTTATTATAACATGCATCTTTTCTGCTTAAAAATTGTAGGTTTGGGATATTCATTCTCCGGATGCCATCGCCACATTCGAGGGGTTCGGGCTTACTTTTTACACTGACAGTCATCAGGACAATCTGGCTACTCTTTGTTATGACAGGCATACAAACTTGAGGAATGCAAAGGTTTGTGTGGCATCCGCCTTTCTGTAGGGAGCAGTAGTTTTGTTGAACATTAATTATCTCACTCACATGCAGGGGGCAATTTCCAGCCTCTCATCTATAGTGATGCTCAACCGGCTTTATTTTTTGAATTAGATATGGGATTTGCGGACAAAGAAACACGTTCACACACTTTACCTGGGTATGCTGGCGAGGGAGCTTCTTTGGGATCTTGCTTCCCATCCAACGCTTCCAATATTGGCTGGCATCATGTCAAGTATCGGTTATAAGGTGCATCAAATTATCTTGTGGCATGTTAATACCTACAGGTAATAATCATTAATTGCTCCTCATCAATTCTAGGGACACATGACCATGCATCGAATTCACCTTCTCCCATCCCATGCCTACAGTTCTGTGGATGAAAAACGTTGTCATTTATTACAACCTCCTATCCAAAAGCATACCGTTGAATTAAACTAGGAGATATTGGCTCCTTTTGACACAGCTCAGCTTCACCAGCTCAATGAACAACTCTTCCGGTGAAGCTGAGCTATTTTCCTCTTCGTGTTTAGCAAAACAACTTCATATGATGAACAAAAAAAAAAGATCAAATTACCGTAGTGCCCTTAGCATTTCTTTTTTCTTTTCTATTTTTTTCTCAACTCCTCACCAGCTATCTTCTTCGCTGTCTTCCTCACGCGCCGCTAGGTTGCAACTCGCGTGCCTGACCACACTGCTCATCCCGACAGTTCTCGTGAGCCTAGGCGGCTGTGCCACAGAGGCCACGAGCCCCAGCGGCTGCACCCTGGTGGCTGCGTCCGAGGCCCAGTGGCCTGCTCGTCTTCAACCTGGTTTGCTCATCTTCAACCTGGCGGCCTTCGTCTGCTCTGCTCATCTTCAACCTGGTGGCCGGGCCCTAGCGAGATGCGCCATGGTGGGCCATGCCACGGGGGCCGCGAGCCCCGGCGGCTATGCCCCGAAGGCCGTGAGCCCCGGCTTTCGGGCCGCGCTGGCCACGCCCCAGCAGCTAAGCGTTGCATCCCTGAGCAAGGTCACATCCAGCATCCTTACATACTAGGGCCCACTGTTGGTAGGTGAAGTTGGGACAAACAACTTTTTTCAGCTTCATTCCAACTCATCTCTTTGTGAGAGGAGAAAAAAATAGCTTCACTCGTGAAGTTGTTTTGAAATGGGATGTTTGCCAACAAAAAAACAGATCACAACAGATCATGAAGTTGTTGGTGAAGCTGTGACAAATAGGGCCAAAGTGAATCACTTCCCATGGACGACCGTATAAGGCCAGTCTCAGTGGGGTTTCATCAAAGTTTTATGGACATTAAATAGGCTGATGTGGCACCGTATTGATGAAGAGAGAGATGATAAGAGTTTCATGTAAGTAGAGAGTTTTGTGGGGATGAAACTCTTCTACACCATTTCCAAAATATGGATATATTGGTAACAGGGCCATGAAATCCCCACTGAGACTGGCCTAAGAACAACATTCGGAGAATTGTCCAGGACTCCCTTTTCTAAAAAAAAATGCACAAATCTCAATGCAGCCCATCTACTCAATTATTTTTCTCCTAGATTTCGCATGGGTGCAGCTCGTCCAACCCAGGATGAGTCCAGGTCCAGCCCGGATGTGTTGGTCAAGCTGCCGCCGCCGGAACTCACCCGGTTATCACGTGCTCAGTGGTGCTGCTCATGAACGCGTGCTGCTTGATCGGGTACCTTGGCATAGGGTTGTCGGCGGTGCCGCCCCTTCCTGATGCCCACAGGTAACCACCGTGATTTTCCTGTCTTTGGTTTTTTTGATCTGGTGTTCAATGGTGGTCTCGGCATGGGGGAAGAGAGAGTAATAACTGACAACACAATATTCAGTTATGCTGATCGGCCACCTGGCCGGATGTTGGGTTCTACTACTAATAATGGTGAATAGGTTAAAGGTGGAATAAACAACGGTGACATGATTAGTGATTGTCTGAGAAAGATAACGAGAATTTCTTATGGTTCTGGGAACTACGAGTATGGATCTTCTCGTGATTAAATTGAGATTACGCTCGCTGGCAAATGAGATTGGAGGAGGAGGATGGAGGTGCTGCAGTCCGCTTGGTCTGCCGGCAGCCGTTTCGTGGTTCGTCAGCCCGCCGACTACGGCTCCTGGGGAATGGGCGGTGCTGCCTGGTCCAACAAACCGAGAGGCTCCGAACAAAGGGGATCTAGAGGTCAGTGCTGAAATTGGGCTTGGTTGCACGGGCTGGACCCATGCAGGACCAAAGAGGAAAATAATGGCTGCTTTGAGATCTGTGTACTTGTTTTAGAAAGAGGTGCTCCCGAAGCTCGGCTAGTGGTTTGGTGTGGGAGCTAAAAGCATCGCTGTGCTGTAATTTCAGTTCTTGGGTAGTAGCTCATAATCCAAGGCCCAGTAATCTAGTTGCTCATGGTTTGGCGGCTTTAGGTTATAAGTTGACACCGGATACTGCTGTCTTTGATAGTATCCCAATGTGTATCTATGAACTGTTGGCCAATGATTTGGCCCCAGTTATTGAGTAATGGATTTTCCATGTTTCAAAAAAAAAGGACTGTATAAGGTAGCTAGCTAGGGACCGTATACTTGCTAGCAACCTCCAGTAAAAGGGATAGTCGTGCACTTCTTTCTACCGGGGTGTAGGTGTTTGCTTTTGTAAAAGAGAATACTACAACAGACGGCTCTTTTCTAGTATCACAATGCATGACTCATGCGCATATAACCTATCACACATACACCAGCAAATCTGTGAAGGCATCCCTTGTGAAATGGGCATGGTGGGATTCGATGCAGTTTGGTCATCTCCAACTATGGATTAGATTATGCACTAGGAAGATTGACCACCTTATATCACATGATGGACACGGTTCATGAGTCAGGATAATCACTGAAGAAAGCTAGGTAGATTCATCGCTTCAATACCCAAGTCCACACCATCATCATACCTAAGATGCAAATAGAGCATCACACCCTTCATATTTAATTTGCCTGTTACATGCATGCTTTGGTCTTCCAATTCCTCAATATATCAAGCACTTGGACACTTGATGCTGGTCATGGCATACTGTTCTCAAATGGCAGAAAGGACAATGCTAACCAAACCCAGCACACTTCTTCGAGACAGGAATTGAGGCATTACCTCCAAATCAGGGAAATCCTTGCCTACATTGCCAAATTTTAGACAAGGCTACGAAACTAAACAAGCAAACTTCATCAGACACTTCATTATATTCTAATTATTAACTATATACAATTCTTCTTTATTGCGGCGATGGGCAAGTTTTTATATTTCCTATATAAAAACTAATATAACTAATGGTGGTCTCCTAATTACATAATAGGGTTATGAAAAGGATTGAACCCTCATGTGAGATGGCCAAGACAAAAATCCTCACAGCAAATGGATTTTATTTATGGAGTTTATTGTAAATTTCAGACGCTCAATCCAAAAATCGCTATCTATGGATCTGTAAATCTTGAAACGCATCTCAAAAAGAAGGGAGACCGTGAAACAGGTCCCTACCGGGCTTTCTCACCGAAGCACTACTCTTGTCTTCTGAATACAATTAGTGCTTTGGAAGCTATATGAACACATCTGTTTGGCTCCTGGCAGGCTACTGAATGCAACCCTTTCCTTCAATTGTTCCAATACCATATTTGGACCCTAAGAAGTTTTAGTCTATATATATATACCTCAATATGTTTTGCTATTTTTATTTGGGAATAGTTACATACTTCGCTGTAAATTCCCGTTGTTGTAATTTGTATGTCGTTAAATCTCATCGTGTGTAGCAAATGGTTTTAATCGCCAATAATAACAAAACTGTGGTCTATTGTGTACTGTAACACCCTTTAAATGCTGTTTTTATTTCAATGACCAAATATATTTCAATAACTAAAGGAAAAATTATTTTCTGTGAACATTAAACTGTCCTTCTGTAAGTTTCTTATATCATTTGGTAGACCAAGCAAAGATGCATCTTTGCACACAGACCACTCGCTAATTCACGTGCAAATCTAAAGGTCCCGTCTATTTTCACTGCGGTATGTTTTTTTTTTGGGTAAGGAATTGAGTACTGTAGTAATGTAGATAGATATAAGATGAGGGTGTGACAACGGAGCACATGACAGCAGTGACCATGCACGTGGCACAGATTTTCTCTAAAATGATAAGTACTCATTGGTCCCTCTTTTACACGAAAAAACATATATTATACACAAAGCTGAAAAAAGATAAAAAAAAACCATAAGCTGCAAGCATCTTACAATTGTAGATTGGAGAACAAACAATAATTTTGAGGTAGGATTTGGGATTTTAGGTTACTTCGTAGGGGTATTCCGTACTTGAGCAGGACCGAATCAACGGAGAGTAGTAGCGGCGGCGGTGGCGGCTGTCCGCCCGTCCGTCGTCGCCGTCAGCACCGAGCGGCGGCTGTGATCACGGAACAGCGACGAGAACGCCGACGCCGAAGTTTAGAAGATCGGACGGAGGGAGAAGAATGGTCGAATGTGCGGCCGTGCGGCAAGCCACCGGCACCGACTTCGACTTTCGTTCACCCCCCTTGGGCAGTGGGCTCTTGGCTCTTGCGGAGGCCTGCCATGCTTATATGAACCGGGCTGCCAATTAAAGTTAGCTGTGTTGGTCTGCAGGGCTGGGCTGCCGGGTCAACCTATTTTTCTTCTGGGTGCATGGCTTGTGAAAAAAGGTTAAGTCCACTTTAGGTCCTCTAACTATCACAAAGGTCTGGATTTCATCCTCCAACTTCAAAATCGGATAACATTGGTTCTCCAACTCTTAAAAAAGTTCACTTTTCACCCCTAGGCAGTTTTGTAGGCGGTTTTGCATGATACTGTTCACGGTGCTGACGTCAGCGATGACGTCAGCACTTATTTTTAATTTGCAAAATTAATATCTTTTTATTCGGAACTCCAAATATAGCAAATAATATATCAATTTTGATCGTCTCGACGAGCTATTTGCAATGGTATACTCCGTTTTGTTGTTTGAGATAGTTTTATTTCGTGAAAAATTAAATATTTCTATAAAACAAGTGAGAATAACAAAACTCGCGGCCATCGTGTCGCTGTACCGGTATGAGGAGCGGATGAACAGGTACGTCCTGCTCATGCTCTACTCCATGCATGTGTACCTGGCGCTGGAGCTCGTTCTGGCGGCGGCGTCGCGCGCGCTGGTTGGGCTGGAGCTGGAGCCCCGGTTCGACTGGCCCTACCTCTCGGCCTTGCTGCGCGACTTCTGGGGCCGGAGGTGGAACCTCTCTGTACCGGCGCTGCTCCGCCAGCGCGTGTTCCGCCCCGTACGCGGCCACCCCTCGTGCGCGGCCCACCACCCCTCCGCCACCACGCACGCCCCGTGCAGTGTGAAGAACGTGGCGGCCTCCCCCATGGGCGGCGGCAGCGTGACGTAGGAGAACATGGCCTCGTGCATCACGCCGGAGACGATGAACACGGCTAGCACACCCACGGGGGCGCCGGTATTGAGAATTCCGTATTTGTTAAGAGTTTTACCTCTCTTGGTAAGGGTGGTCACCACAAGACATCAGCTAGTCTTTTTATTTTACAATAAAAAAAAGAAAAGGAGCAAAATATACTTGGAGGCAGGTAGCAATTTGCAGTGAACCTGCCAATTTTGTGGGGTTTTTTAGAACTTGATAGATGTGATTACAGCAAAAGGATTCCGGTGGAATGGCATTTTGTATCCACTGGTATATTTATAATTGCATATTGGTTTGAGTTTTACCTCTCACGATAAGGTTGGTATATATGTTTCGCTGGCTCACCTTGATGCTCGTCGAAAGGAAGGTTCATCAGCTAGTCCTGGAACCTCTCGCTCCAAGAGCTAGTAGCAATTCTACCAACTACCATGTGTATTTCGATGGGAGTACAGAGACAGGAGCTTCGCGGATCTAATGAAGGCAGAAGGGCGATCGATCATGTGTTGACGATTAGGGCTGGCCGAGCGGCGGTTCGTCAATATGTCAGTAGTTAGCAATACTAAGAGCGTCTCCAATGGTACCCAAATAGCTAGTTTAGGAGGAATTCTATTGGCTATCAATGAGAGAGATCAAATAGCTAGCGACTCTTAAATAGCTAGTCTAACATAATTTCCCACAAACCACTCTCTCACAGCCCACATAACTCTCTATTACAATGTTCTATTTTTATTATTTCCAAATCTCATCTAGCTTGCTAGTATTTGCAAATTGCTATTGTGGACGCCCTAATAATGTGATCACCGGATGGAAGTCAACTGCCAAACGTTAGGAATGGCTGTGAGCACGAAAGCCAAGAAGAGGAACGAAGGCCTCCAACTCCAAAGCAGAGGAGGCCTCCAACTCCAAAGCACTGACGCGCGCGCGGTGCGTGAGCCAGCTGTAATTGGAAGTGGGCCCTGCATAGCTGTGTTATCCAATCCTCTGTGGAGTGGGACCGGGAGGCATGCCATGTATGAGTTATCTGACGAAACTGAAACCCAGGATGAACCAAGTCGTTTTCCTCCTCAATCCCGGCCTCTATCTCTTGATCTCTTCCAAAACCTTCCGGAATCTGTACATCAGGTACAGCCCACTGACGTCTTTCCGGGAGTCGTTCCTCGCCATCCTGCTCTACTAGCTTGGCAGCAGGTAATATAGGGCACGTTTGGTTCCGAAGGGAGAATTTGCCCAGACTACACAGAAACCGAGAAACTAGCTAGCGCCGGCGAGCCAATCTCACTCACCCATGTGGTAGCAAGGGGATACCGTCGCCGGATCCGGCCTCCCATGCGCATTGTCGCCGGACCTGCCTGCGCCAGGGCCGAATCCAACCTCCCCGTGCGCCGGCGAGCTCGAAGGAGAGGGGATCCGGGTGCTGCTCGCCGGCTCCAGATCTGCAAAGAGAGGGAAGAGTGAGGAGACGACGAGAGAAAGAGAGGGAGATGGGGACAGCTGACCTACCTCCACGCGCTGCCCTGCCGAGGGCCACCGAGCACCTCACGCCGCCATGGATCCCGCGGATCCCGCCGCCGTGGAGGGATCCCCACGCCGCTGTGGATCCCGCGGATCCCGCTGCCGTGGATCCCGCCGCCATCTCTACCTCACAACTCCCCACCAGATCCACCGCCGTCTCCACCTCGTTGCCGGTAGGGGAAAAGGAAAGGCCGCCGCGCCAAGGTGACGGAGGCCGTGCGAGGGGCATCGAGGGAGGGGGCGCGCTCGGGGAGGGGCGCCGTCGGGAGAGGGAGAGGGAGGGAGGCACGGTCGCGGGGAGAGGGGAGGGGGCGTTGGGTGCTAAGTGGGGGAGAGGGAGCGCTTGGTGAAAGTCACGCGATGAAGTGCGGCGCTAGATGGGGGAAGTGAGTGAACCCTAACACCCTTGCTCTGTATATATATGAACCCAACAGCTGGTTGAATATGGGCTTCTTGCTAGGCCTCAGAATATTAACCGTAGAGGTATTTTTGGAGGCGGGTCTCTTATAAGGCCCGCCTCTGTTAATAGATTTTAGGAGGCAACATAAATCTATTTTGCGAGGCGGTTTTTTTGTAACCGCCTTGGTTAATAAAAAAGGACTGCCTCGCTTAATCCAAGGCATTAACCGAGGTGGTTGGAAATCTTGCTTGCCTCCGAGGCCCATTCTAAAACGTCTCGCAAAAGATTTTTTGTAGCAGTGCATGCTTGCACGAGCTCCTGGGTGAGTAGCAAGCCGTCCAAATAGCCCCACTCGCTTCATTTCATCCACACCAGGTGAGGAGAGGCAAGCATTGTCAACGGAACCAAACACGCCCATAATACGGAGTTTGGAACATGCCTTCTCGCCAACCAGCTCTATTACGTCTATCGTTTTAAAAAATAAACAAATAAAAATATTCAATTTAATACTAGTAATTCATACAAGAACTAATATTTATATCTAAAGTTCTTGCCTGTGTGAGAGCACGAGTTGATATGGATTAGTTGTACTCTAATATTAACTTTACAATCCTTCTGACGATGGGTATGTTTTTGTGTTTCCTAAAAACTAATATGATTAATGGTGGTCTCCTAATTATATAACAGGGTTATGAAAAGGATTGAACTTATTACGGAGGATGAATGGTCTGAAATGCTTTGACTGTGAGAAAGTTGGAATGACTTATAATTTGAAACGAATAGAGTAGTTCCTAATAGGTGAGAGAGAGACAGGAGGAGGGCTAGGTGGTGGAGAAAGATCAAAACTAGGATTTAGAAAAAGGGAAAGTCAGTCCAAGTGAGATCACCCCTTGTACCGTCATGCACTTGGGCACTTATATTAGGGGTGGTTATTTACATGTGGCCTCTGGTGGGGCTAGATTTTACTTAACACTAGCTAGTTTAATAACTATTTGGACCTCTTTCGGTGGGAGGTCTGGCTTATATGCAATATGGGCTCCTGCAACAATTTCCTTCAAAATTGTATATTCATGAACCAAAATGTAAGACATTTGACTTCTATAGATGTATTACTTTTGCTATGTATATCTACATATAGTATCTAGAAAAGATAAAATGTCTTACAATTTAGAAACATGAGAGTAATGAAGAGTCTCACAATGGAGTTGTGGAGCTATCTGCAGCTTACCCAAGCCACGAAGTTCCGTCATGTCTGTCACACCCATTTTTAAGGACAAAAATAGGATGCATAAAAGACTCATGTGCGCCCCAGGAAACAGTCGCACACATAAGTTGACAAATTACAAAGTATCATCACAGTGCTTATTACATAACGAATAAGTATTTAAGACATAGTCTTGAACGATAGGTAATAATAACTATTAGTAATTCTTCAGCGGAAACTCCACACAGGGACACGGTTGACTGGTTGACACCAAGACTAGTACTCATTCCGATAATCTTCCTCTATATCTTCATCTGTTATGGTGGAAATAGCAAGAGTGAGTCCATGTCGAACTCAACAAATATAACACAGGGTTCATGAGGCTCAAAAAGGCTAGACATTGTTTAACTGCGTTTAGCTTTTAATCATATATTAGCAATTGAGTAGCATCAAGATAAACCACTTCCCATTAAAGAACCAATGATCAATTGTAATAAGGATAATGAATAGCATTAACATGAGCAAATAATAATCAACAATAATTAAGCATGATATAACAGTTATGATCAACTATTCCATAAGAATCCCCAAGGCCGCTCGTATCCGTGAGCACGGCTAGTATACCAGTTTTTAACTCTGCGCAGAGGTGTACACTTTCACTGTAAGTCATGATTTCCAAATGAGTGGGGAGATCAAGCCCAAACACCCGAGAACCATATAAAGCCACTCAAAAGTTCGTCTAACAAGTTAGGGCCATTAGATTCACTCGGCAGGCAGATGTAGAACCCCCCTTCCCTGTGGCACAACAACCGCAGCCTATACACACTAGGCCAGGGGCTCGCACTACACCCAACGTGGCAAGCCATTCTTACGCCATTTAAGGTAACCACTAACAAGCTAGAAAAGGTCTCTTGAACAACTAAAGCCAGAGCCATATAGCCCTCATAGCTGTACTGTATATCCCGGTTATCACTTACAGATAAGTCCTTATGGAGAGAAACCAGAGCATCAAAATAATACACATGCTCTAGCCCCCTTTTAACAGTAATAAAATCATCTTAATAGTTGATTGCTTAATCCATTAATCAAATTACAAGATCATTGTTCTCGGTTTAAGCACTAGCAGTAGCTACCCATATGCATTCCCAAGGTTGACAAGGAATCAAGATAACAATCACTAAGTTATAATCTCTAAGGTTGTCAAGGTAAGCACATGCATATGTATGACAATTCAATGTATAGGTAACAAGGATAGTCCTGTGTTATACTTGCCTTGATCAAAGCTTCCCAAGTGATACTGCTGACTTGGCTCAAAGTAATACTCCTGATCGTCCAGATACTGCTCACCTTCTATACTCGATCATCAATCAACAACACACATGCATCCAATCAAACAAACACGAAGCAAACAAAGAGATACAATTAGAACAATACACCAACAGTAGCAAAACAGTAATAAAAGTTTATAAAACTCTTCTACACGTTTCTACGATCACACAGACGCAAAGATCACCAAATTCGGAGTTAAAACGTGAAAGTTATGAATTTTCTAAGATTTCCTATAGATAAATAAATACTTAATTATAAACTCGAAAAATAAATTATCAAAACTAACTGTACAACTACACTAACATGTAGAGCTCGCAAATATAAACCTAACGCAACTTGAACGGATCAAATCGGAGTTAAAACAAAGATTTTATGACCAAAACAGTTCTAGTGGCAAAACTGTAAATACCTGAAAACGTATTTTTGATTTAACCGGGAGAAAATACGCTTTCAAAACACGAAAACGGATTCAGGATATTGCGCTAAGGACCGCGGGTTGATTACTAAAAAGCTGAGGGTCTCTTTAACAAATTTACCCGCGAAGGGGTAAGTTCTAATCTGGGCCGTTGATCTCGATTTGGACGGCTCGTGTTCATCATCGAGTCTACAGTGCACATCCGGTCACCTCCCTCAAGTCCGGCCGGCGGCCCCCCATTACCGCCATGCCCACCTCGCCGGGAAAGTTCCGTCTCCCCTTTTCCGACCTCTACTTGATCCGCCACCAACTCAAATCGAAAGAGAAACTTCCCCCGAACTCGTCTACCTAGTTTAGGAAGACTGCTATAGCGCGGAAACGGAACGCGGCTAGGTTAGGGCGGCGACGCCATTGCCGGTGCACCCAAGCTCACCAAAACCGCGATTCAAAGCATCTCAACACCAAAGAAGGGCACGAGAAGAAAGAGGAGAAGATTTGCGGGCTTACCAACGCGACGAATTAGCCTCCAAAGCACCCGAAAGCTCCTCCTACGAGCAACCGAACCTCCAACTTCCCCCAATCCCTAGCGCTCGGTTTCACGTGGTGGAACTCACGGTTTAGATGAAAAACGGAAATAGGAAGGTCAAGGCGTCCTATTTATAGCTTCTATTTGCCGTGTTCGGGTGAGATTCTCCGGGAAATCGCGAGAAAGGCGGCGGTGGTACTCCGGTTCGGAGTCCGGCTCGAGCACGGGAGGAGGAAGACGACTGACCACCGGGCCCCACCGGTCAGCGAAGCAAGGAGAAAACGCGCGGCTGCTGGCTTGGGCTGGCTCGGCTGCTGGGCCGGCCCACTCGGTCGCAGGCGCCGGCGCGGGGAAGAAAAGCAGGCCGTCCGTCGGGCCTTCGGCCAATCAGGTAAGAAGGTAAGTTGTTTCTTTTTTTTTCTTTTGTTTCTTTTCTTTTCTAATTTTCCAAACACATTTTCAAATCAAATTTTCCTAAACCAAATCAAATGAAACAAATATATCCACACCACAAAATAAAATAAATGCAACAGCATGAATGCAACACCAAATAGTTTTCAAAATTTTAATTCCCTTTCTCTAAATTATTTAAAATTTATTACTCCTAAAATTTGGGTGTTACAAATTCTACCCCCTTAAAAGAATCTCGTCCTCGAGATTGAACTGCTTACTCAAACAACTGCGGATATGATTTCCTCAATTCATCCTCTCTTTCCCAAGTTGCCTCTGCCTCTGAATATCGATTCCACTGCACCTTGCACATTTTAATAACCCGACTTCGAGTAACTCTCTCGGCAGTCTCTAAAATCTTAATCGGAAACTCTTCATATGTAAGATCCTCTTTAACAATCAACTCTTCTAAAGGTATCTGCTCCTCAGGCACCCGTAAACACTTCTTAAGTTGTGAAACATGGAACACATCATGTACTCCAGATAAATTCTCAGGCAACTCTAACTGATAAGCAACTTCACCACATCTGGCGATAATTTTAAATGGCCCAACATATCTTGGTGCTAGTTTACCTTTCATGTTAAACCTCTTCACACTTTTCATAGGTGACACCTTCAAATAAACATAATCACCTACCTCAAAAACTAAATCTCTTCTTCTATTGTCATCATAACTCTTCTGACGAGACTGTGCTACTCTCAAATTCTCACGAATCACTCGCACTTGATCTTCTGCGTTTCTAAGAACATCTATACCAAACACTTGTGATTCACCTGTCTGATCCCAAAACAATGGAGTTCTACACTTACGTCCATACAAAGCTTCAAACGGTGCCATCTTAAGACTCTGTTGATAACTGTTATTGTAAGAAAATTCTGCATAAGGCAAACTCTTATCCCAACTAGTTCCATATTGCAATGCACAAGCTCTCAACATATCCTCTAATACCTGGTTGGTCCTTTCAGTCTGTCCATCTGTCTGTGGATGATATGCTGTACTAAAATTCAATTTTGTTCCCAATGATTCATGCACAGCTTTCCAAAAATGCGACGTAAACTGCGATCCTCGATCAGATACAATCTTCTTTGGTACTCCATGCAAACAAACTATTTTCTCCATATACAACTCTGCCAATTTTGGTCCATGGTAAATAGTCTTAACTGGTATAAAATAAGCAACTTTAGTTAACCGATCTACTATCACCCAAATAGAGTCATAACCTTTCTGAGTACGAGGTAACCCCACTATAAAGTCCATACCAACTTCCTCCCACTTCCATTCAGGAATCTTCATTGGTTGCAACAATCCAGCAGGTCTCTGATGCTCTGCTTTCACCCTCTGACAAGTGTCACACAATGCCACATACTCAGCCACATCTCGCTTTAATCCAACCCACCAATATTTCTGTTTAAGATCCAAATACATCTTAGTACTACCAGGATGAATAGAATAAGCTGACTCATGAGCTTCGCGAAGAATTGCCTGTCTAACAGTTTGATCCTCAGATACACACAGCCTCTTTCCAAACCACAAAATTCCATTATCATCCATCCGAAAGCCTGGTGACTTACCAATCACTATATCTTCCGCTATCTTCTTTAGTTTCTCATCCTTCAACTGACTCTTGTAGATTTCTTGCTCTAAGGTAGGCTCTATCACTAATTCTATTGTATTAGTAACAATTCCCAAATTCAAATATTCAAATTCAGCACATAACTCACTAGTCATAGACAACGTCCGTATCTCATGGGCATAATTTTTCCTACTAAGAGCATCAGCTACTACATTAGCCTTACCAGGATGATAGTGTATCTCAATATCATAATCCTTAATCAACTCCAACCATCTGCGTTGCCTCAAATTCAGATCTGACTGAGTGAAAATATACTTCAAACTCTTATGATCAGTGTATATATCACTCTTATGTCCAATCAAATAATGTCTCCAAATCTTTAAAGCATGAACTACAGCTGCTAACTCCAAATCATGTGTAGGATAATTCAACTCATGCTTTCTCAACTGCCTAGATGCATAAGCCATAACTCTGCCTTCTTGCATAAGAACACATCCCAAACCTTGATGAGAAGCATCACAATAAATAGAAAACTTCTTACTCAAATCTGGCAAAACCAAAACAGGCGCTGTAGTCAACCTCTTCTTCAATTCCTCAAAACTAGCTTGACATTTATCTGACCACACAAACTTGGCATTCTTCTCTAATAGAGATGTCATAGGTTTAGCAAGTTTAGAAAACCCTTCAATGAACCGTCTGTAATATCCAGCTAATCCCAAGAAACTACGAATCTCGCTAACATCAATAGGTGGTTTCCAATTTAATACATCCTTTACTTTACCTGGATCCACTGATATCCCTCCATTAGAAACAATATGACCAAGGAAAGAAACTTCCTTCAACCAAAACTCACATTTACTTCGCTTCGCATACAGTTTATGCTCTCTAAGTTTCTGCAATACCAACCTCAAATGTTCAGCATGCTCTTCCTCCGTCTTGGAAAATACCAGTATATCATCAATAAATACCACCACAAACTTATCCAAATATTCCATAAACACCTTATTCATCATGTACATAAAGTATGCAGGTGCATTGGTCAATCCAAATGACATAACAGTATACTCATACAATCTATACCTTGTAGTAAAAGCTGTCTTTGGAATATCAGAAACACGAATCTTCAACTGATGATAACCAGAACGTAAATCAATCTTAGAGAACACACAAGCACCACTCAACTGATCAAACAAGTCATCAATCCTGGGCAAAGGGTACTTATTCTTGATAGTTACCTCATTTAGTGACCGGTAATCAACACACATCCTCTGACCACCATCTTTCTTGTCAACAAAAATAACTGGTGCTCCCCAAGGTGATGAACTAGGTCGAATAAAATCTTTATCTTGTAGTTCTTTAATTTGTTTCTTAAGTTCTTCTAATTCATCTACTCCCATCCTATATGGTCGTTTGGCTATAGGTGCAGTTCCAGGAAGTAATTCAATAAGAAATTCAATGTCTCGGTCAGGTGGCATACCTGGCAATTCATCAGGGAAGACATCCGGAAATTCCTCAATCACTGAATTCTCCTTAATAGTATCTTCAAGCTGATTCACCACAGCGGTTGGTTGCTTCTGCACTGCTACATCCACATTGATTTTATCTCCATTAGGTGCAGTCACAACTACCACTTTCTGCTGACACTGAATCTCTGCCTGATTTTGCTTCATCCAGTCCATACCCAATATCACATCAATACCAGATGTCCTCAACACTATAGGAGTTATCTTAAACTCTACCCCCCTTAATACCATACTAATTGGAAGACAACGATTACTGGTTTGCATGGTACCTCCAGGTGAATTTACTAAGAGAGGTTCTTTCATAGCTAACATGGGTATACTATGCATTTTAACAAAAATGTTGGATATGAATGTATGAGATGCTCCAGAGTCAAAAAGAACAGTTGCAGGAGTGGAATGTACATATGAATATTTTCTAAACCAAGCTCTCTATTCTCTTCTCCACATCAGCATTTGCTTGACTATAAACCAATTATTGTCCCTGCTCTTAGGAGTCGTGGTGTGAGTGTGTGACTGGTGTGGGGTTGGACATGACGGAACTTCGTGGCTTGGGTAAGCTGCAGATAGCTCCACAACTCCATTTGTGAGACTCTTCATTACTCGAAGGACACAACAAGGTACTTTTTCCCATTTTTTCAATTCCATTGTTTATAAACATGGTAATTTCATTAGCAAATTACAATTGGGTCTGAATTTGTAGATATTCACGTAAAATAATGTGCAAACATTCTCATTTTATTGCGATAATTCTGGATTAATAGCACTATGTCAGACTTCCTCATTAGAGACGCGGCTAGACAGTCATTATTGATGTGAAAAAAACATGTCACTTATATTGTGTCTCAGATGTGGACATATTGTAGAAAGTTAAAATATAAATGAGCTTACGAGAAATTATCAATAGTGCTTATCTCAACTGACATATTGTAGAAGTAAAATTATAAATGAGCTTACGGGAAAATATCAATAGTGCTTATCTCAACTGGTCTTATCCTATTTGTTTTCTATTCCTTTTTCCCATTCCTGACACTGACATCGAAACCAATAATTATGTAGGCTCTTGGTCAAATGCAACAAAGGGGTAGAAATTATGGAAATTAATATGTCAATGGCAAGAACAGGCAGACTTGAGGACTGGTGGTGGGACCAAGGGTGTTGATTCCCTCCAAACTGGATGTAATTAAGAATAATAAGGACTAGTCTCAATGGGAGTTTCATGTCCCAATTTTCAACACATCCTATTTTGAAAACAGTGCAGAAAGAGTTTTATCCCCCATGAAACACCATTTGCTCTCATGAAACTCTTATCATCTCTCTTCATTAATATAGTGTCATAGCAGCATATTTAATATCTATGAATCTCTGATGAAACCCCACTAAGACTGGCCAAGGATCAACAATTTGCACTATCCAAACAAAACTAAGGAGATGGATTGGGCTAGCTGAGATACATCCATCGAGCCCACTCGTTGAGACGCAGATCTCAAGCTATAAATAAAACTATATTATATTGCACGAATCTTTAATGGACTAGAGCAAATAAAAGAAGAATTGATCCTCGGCTTTTGACTTGCAAGCTAAATCCTCGTCATGGCATTTAATTTGCATCCCGTATCGATCAAGCTGCCGTAAAAAAGGGAAAAGAATCCATCGATCTCGGCTTGTGTATTGTGGTTCTGTGGATGCCAATCTTAATGGGAGTTTCATAGAGTTTTATGGGTATTAACTATGCTGACATGACACTGTATTGATGAAGAGAGATGATAAAAGTTTCATAGGAGTAGAGAGAGTTTCATGGGGATGAAACTCTTCTACACTGCTTCCAATGAAAACTTTGCCATGAACCTCCACTGAGACTGGCCAATAGAGCCAAGTGTTTGGCTATTATCCAAGTTGTAAGGAGCCAAGCTATACAATAGTAGTCTCTTATTTGTCTACGAGAAACTTTTTTTATTGTTAGTTTTACTCATGCCCTATCTTCTTTTTCCTAATCCTCCTCACAATCACTTAATGCATGAACCCACTACTGCATATGCATCCATTCTCAGCTTGTTGCTTGCATAAAAACCAAGCTCTCTATTCTCTTCTCCACATCAGTATTTGCTTGACTATAAACCAATTATTGTCCCTGCTCTTAGGAGTCGTGGTGTGAGTGTGTGACTGGTGTGGGGTTGGACATGACGGAACTTCGTGGCTTGGGTAAGCTGCAGATAGCTCCACAACTCCATTTGTGAGACTCTTCATTACTCTCATGTTTCTAAATTGTAAGACATTTTATCTTTTCTAGATACTATATGTAGATATACATAGCAAAAGTAATACATCTATAGAAGTCAAATGTCTTACATTTCTGCACTTATGTTTGGGATCCGATGGAATAAAAATAGCTTGAGGGGTATATAGGAAAGAAATAATATTTTGCACTACAATATACCAGCACAACTGGTATTGATTATATTGTCTACGCTAGAACAGACAATATAATCAATACCAGTTGTGCTGGAGCTAGCAGTAAATATGCTTCACTGCTGCGTCATAAGAAGTCTAGGATCCAGATAATGATTGGGACCTATTCACCCAGTAGTGAAGACACCATTGGTAGTGATATCACTATGCTAGAACACACAATCACTATCGTGCCATCACTACCGGTTATAGTGGAGCCGACGGTGATAAGTACATCACTGCCGGTTAGTGCCTTCATCCGACAGACTATCATAGCCAATTCGTGACTCCAACCGGCAGTGATAGACATGATACTATCACTGCCAGTTAAAGCTACGAATTGACAGTGATAGAGCCACCCATCACTGCTGACAGTGATAGCCTATTTTGCATAAAAAAATTCTAACTTTTTTATAGGACATCGGATTAAGATAAGTTTTATATTAAAATTGTAGAGCTTAAGGAGATTTAAAACTTTGTAGTTGAAAACATTTTGATTTGAGATGGTTTACAATTCCAAATATGTAATATAAGTTCCCAAATCAGATTTGAGATGATTAACAATGTCGAATGGAGATGAAGTCAACATCAAAGTTGTAGTACTCGATGAGATCTAAAACTTTGTAGTTAACAAATTTTTAATTTGAGATCGTTTGAAGTGTTAAATATACAATATAAGGTTCAAAATTATATAGTTAAAAGAACAGTGTCGGCTATATAGTCACATACGTCGCGTAGATCAGTTGGTTTGTGAGCGCAGGGGACGTCAACATCGAGGTCTTGAGTTGAATCCTAAGAAACAAATATTTAAGAAACATATATTTTCTGGATTATGAAATCTTACCTAGTGTATAACACTACCGGTTGGAGAGAAGAAACCAGAGGGTCTGCAAAAGGTTCCAGATGGCATCGGAAAACTCCGGTAGTGCACTAGAGAAGGGCAGGACCAGATGAAAGACCCTCCAACAGTTGACAACTGCTAGTTCTAACAGCTAGTGGATGTGGCATCACCGGAAATCTCTTGTGGATCACGGAAAGTCTATGCTGATCAACGCATGAGTGCAGTTTGCTGCTCAATGGCTATATTTTGGGGGAGAGGATAAATATATACCCCAAGCTGGCCATTTGAGTGTTGTTGGAGTTGAAAATGTTTTTGATGAGTTGGGGCTCATCTTTTGTGCTCTATCCACCAAAAGTGCTTACGGAAACATTATATGATTAGCGTAGTGCTTTGTAAAGTGTTTGGTCTAGTTAGACCATCATATTGGCACTTTGCTCTATGCTTAGGCATAATATTTAGTGAGTTCTGCATACTTCTTGCCACTCAGTTCTTGCACACACCATTATTTTACACTAGGGGGTTGTAATCTCGCGAGGTCACACCAACTAAGTTTTTGTGGTGTGGCCACCTATCTTGTATAGGAGGAACGAGGGCCATGATGCTCTGGCTAGAAGTTAAATAGCGAAGATGGTGGGGAGCGGTCCAAGTGAGCCCATCTTAAAGACCCACTAGCGTGCGGGGAAGGCCCGAAGACTATCCATGGAGTTACCTGACCGAGAGATTGAACATGCAAGGGCATCCTTTTGAAGGGATCCAACGAGGACTTGGGGGAGTGTGAGCTTCCTCAGGAAAATATCATCATTAGAAGTTTCCATTCTCCAACTCATTTAAGCTTCCACATTTATTACTTGAAATTCTTTGATTGTGTGATTTATTGAGCCTACAAGCTTAGTTGATAGGATTAGAACCTAGGGTGTAAAATTCTTTCACATTGGCTATAACTGCAATCAAGCGCTATTGTGGGTTTTGGTGATGATGGCCACGCAATTAGGGGACTAATGAGATTTATCAAGTTGACAAGCAAGTAAAATGGCATGGAGGATAATATATGTGTTGGTGGAGCCCCCAATTACAAAAAGACACAGTGACCAACTCAAAGGCTTTTAAAATTCTTTATATATCGAATTTGAGTTTAGAAAAAGATGCACCGTAAAGGAGGATGCAATGCACAAGCTGTGCAACCATGTGCTCAAATACCCACCAAACATATCCTTGAGACCTTAGCCAAGAGAGCAAGCTTTGAAATCCATCTTTTGAGTTGTCTGTGCAGAGTGGCACTGCCGCTCGAGCAGCAGTGCCAAGGACTCACATGACACTGTCGTGACTTAAATTGACCGTTGGGGCTGAGGCGGTATTTTACATCTCCCTCATCCCCTTCAACGGTCATATCGACCATTCTCCACGTAACAACAACCAGAACAGCTCTCCTCTTTCCCAAGCAAGGCTCCCAAGCTCTCTCTCCCTTGATTCCCTTCCAAATCTTTGAGAGATTGAGCCTCCAAACTTTAATTGAGAGCTGCTCCAACTGTTCTTCAACTCCTAGAGCACGTGGTTCACGTTCAAGCCGGTGGATTACATCTATTACTCTTGGAGCAAGGCTACTAGCCAACTAGGTGTCACCCAAAAGCTTCCAACTCAATTGTGGCTGCTTTGGGACTTTTGTAATCACTCCATCATCTAGTAAAAAATCCCTCATCTCAAGAGTTCGCTCTCTTGACTTGAGAACGAGGATAAGGGTTACAAAGCCCAAGCCTTCATGGCTTCCTCAACAATGTGGAGGTATGCAAGCTTTAGCGGCGAGCTGAACCACGGGATTAATCGCTTGTCTCTCGTGTTCTTCCTATTTGTGTTGTGCTACTCTTGTTTGTTGTTGATTCCAAGGTTTGGTCCCGATCTACTTATTTGTACACTTCCTTGTACATACAGCTGGTGGAATAGGCTCTATTCTACCCAAGAAGCTCAGTAATTTACCCGATCTAAAATTTCTTTGATAGATTCTGAACTATGCTATATTTGTATCTGTGCGAGCGGCAGTGCTGTGCATGATTTGATAGCAGTTTTCAAGTTTTGTTTTAATAGGCCTATTCAACCCCCCCCTCTAGGCTTAGCTTGGATCCTTACATTCGCGACAATAAACACTTAGCAAAATCATAACGCACATTTAGATAGATATCTTGTATAGCTTTTGATAAGTAGATTTTAGAGGTAATTAGTTTTATAAGTTGTCTAATTCACCACCTCGTTTTAGGCATCACATGCCCCTAGTTTCATTGTTAAAGGCACCACTTTGGATTTACCACCTTAAATCATTTAGGGGCCTAACTTGTTAGCTGATCTCATCCAGCAACAACTTCATCATGCACAACAACAGATGAAGAATCATCAAACAAACATAGTAGTGATCATGAGTTTGCAGTTTGAGGGCTAGTTTATCTTACTACAAAAATGATTTTAGGAGATAGAGGTTCTTATTTTTGTAGGCGACATTTTTATCCGACCACTTCTATATATAATTTTAGGAGACAAAAGATTTTAGAAGACACTTAAAAAATATGCCCAACTTAGAAAATGGATTTATAGAGGAAGGCATCCTGAAACGTCTGCCTCCGTTAATCAATGATGTGCAGAGGCGGTCGCCGTGGGACCTTCATCTCTATAAATTTATTTTCATAGGTGGGCATCTTAATATATCTGCCTCTAAAAATCATTGTTAACATAGGCGGTCATTCTAAGCGTTCGTCTCTAAAAATCAATTAACAAAGACGGGCATCTTAAGATGCCTATCTCTAGAAGTAGTTGCATCAAACAATAATTCATAACTTTCTGTCAGAGATATGGGACAAGGGTACCTGCACCGCCCATATATGTGACCATCGCCAAGACATCGGCCCAGAAGCCGTCAAGGAGGAGGCCCGTAAGGGCTGACACGAAACGTGGAGGTCAAGGCAAATCAAGGCAGGGGTATCTGGATGATAGCTAGGATCAAACTGTTGCGCATATCGTGTAACAAACTAGAAACTCAACCTATTAGCCCGATCACCCTCTTTGTAACCCTACCTCTCCTCCCTATATAAAGGACGGTAGGGACCTCGAGCTCGGGATCCAACTCATCTGTCTTCCACCATTTCAATCTTCACGTAGCTAGGAGCAACAACCCCTGTAATTGAGCATACAAATACAAGAGCAGCCACACCACTATAGTAGGGTTTAGCACGCACTGCGTCCCGAACCAGTATAAATCTCCGTGGCTCGTGTGCTACCATCTAATTCCATCTACGCGATTACGTTGCTGGATATTGCCGAAGCAAAACAATCTGACACTTTCCATATAAAGTTAGATGAAGACAAACTTTATATTAAAAATTGTAGCTCTCGACATGATCTACAACTTCATAGTTGAGAAGTTTTTTATTTGAAACAGTTGAGAGCCCCAAAACATTGTTTTAAGTTCATGGATTTTGAAATTTAAAATTTTGAAACTACACCAGAATTTGACATGATCTATAACAAAGTTATAGTTCTCAATACAATCTATAAGTTTGTAGTTGCCAAGTTTTTATTTGAAATCATTTAGAGTCTCAAATATGTGTGTTAACTTTATAGATTTTGATATTTAAAATTTAGAATTTCTAAATGACCTTGAACATATAGATCAGGTCGGCCACCACGATTTCTAGTGACAATATGTTATTGTTTTGTTGGTTCGCATTTTTATCAACGATACCAGCATGAACAACTACTACACTGGCAACGAAAACATGTCGTTTATAGGTCATGCATGATTTGGGCAGAACATAGAAACTAAAAACATCAGTAACTTTTAAACAATCTAGTTTAGAAACATGTATGTAAAAGATATATATAAGGACTTTAAAGAATAAGTGTAGAAGATATTAGTGTTCGAGAGTGTGCATCAAAAGCTGTGGTCCTTGGAAACACACCTGACGGCGAGTCACTACTGGCGGGAAGCTTGCTGGGTCACAGACGATAGCAGTCAGCATCGCCTGGTGCACCTCGCCCCATGATTCCTCCACACCATTCAAAAAGTTGCTGTCCATTGCCATCTTGCTATTTCTATGGATAAATGATTCGAGGGACGAGAAGCCATCCTCGGACGCCAAGATGACCATCAACACCTGAAAATTGCCAATGTGCTGGGGTGACAGTACTAGCTCTTCCTTTATGGATATTAATATGGCATCAGTGGAATGTGGCTCCATCTTTCGGAAATGGAAACTGGAAGAAGGGACGCGTGATCGCGTATATTGGCAAACGGGTGTAATCATGGCTGCCACGTAATGTTCTGTCCTGTTTGTAAGAGTAACTTGGCATTGGGTGCACTTGTTTGGCTCCAAGGGGAAGCGGAGCTCCAGCGGGTACACGTCCAGCAGATTACTAGTCTCAGAGAACCCCTGTTCGAATCGAAACAAATGAAGGAAACTCTCAGAGAGGATCCGGATCTTTATTCTGCAGGCAACGGCTAGTGCTGTGTAAGAGGCGGGGATTATTTCATTTCCTAAAAAAAATCCTTATGCAAGTCTAGTGCTGTGCTTGGACTTGTGAATCTGTGACGAAATTCTTACCTGCTGAGTGGTTGCCTGTAATACACCAGTGACTGTGACTCGCTGCAGCGGAGATGGTGTTGCAGGAGTAGACTTCAACAGCACACGATGCGCAGTGACTCCCTGCAGAGCAGTTGAAGATCAGACACGAGCAGTGACTCTAGCATGTGGAATAATTTATCAAAACAATACGATTTTAGCTTCTGGATGAGCTATGTGGTAGATTAACTGTCTGTTTTGGATTAAATTCAAGGTGCATATACACGTTATGTTATCCGATGCTTTTTCTTTCTATAAGGGCTGCTTGGTTGCAAGCCAATTTTGGCCATGCCAAAATTTGTGCAAGTTTAAAGGATCTGGCATACAATTGGTTTGGTTCCAAACTTTTGGTAAAACCTTCCAAAAATTTGGCAAGACAATTTCTTTCTCGATCCCTTGCTGGCAGCAAACCAAGTGCCAACCTTTGTTGTCTTACCAAAATGTTGGCTTGCCTTAATCTCGATGTACACATATATACTTCTGCTTGTCTTAAAATTGGCATGGCAAATATTGGCCTTCAACCAAGCAGGCTATAAATTGCATGCCGCCGGGCCATCTAATTACCTGATATTTTACCTTTCCATTTTAATTCAGGACACCCATGTCACTTCTCAAGACTACCAATCTGTTTTAGGAATGAATCCTAAGGTTAAACCTATATATATGTTTTTTGTAAAAACGGGTGTAGGCTTGTGTTTGTCCAATAATAGAAGACCTAAAATACATACATACATACATACATACATACATACATACATACATACATACATACATACATACATACATAGAGTGAGAGAGAGAGAGAATCCATTATGGAATGAAATTTCGAAGATAAAATTAACTCACCTTGAATAGTTCGATAGTTTTCCACGGTGAAGATGGATCCCCACGACAAACTGCCGTCCAGTGAACCTTTATCCAGCAACAATATATTATTCTTATGAGCTTCCAGTCTATATACATACTAGACAATGCACGCCACTCTCTCGCTCTCTGTACATGCGCCCACATTAGCCAGCCTCGCTAAGCCTTTAGTGGAGACTGCATGATCGATCTGATTTAGAAACCGAACAATCATTCTTTGTTTTCACCCGAGAAGGTCACGCTTTAGTGGCAAAGGACGGTTAGGTTTACAAACAAACCAGCAAATGATACTCATCACACTTATGTGATAATAGAGGACCAGTTTCCAAATAAATTAGAAATACAATTGAAGTTCTTGCCTGGTATGCACCATATTAGGGAATCCATGTCATTGGCACTAGTATGAAACCATTTTTAGAGGACCCTTTCTTTTTCATAGAGGTGGCTTTATTAAAATCTGCCTCTAAAAATGGTTTTTGACCGAGTTCCCCCTCTACAAATTGATTTCTACAAGCAAATAGTAATTCTAACTTTGCAGTTTATGACTTTTTCATTTGATACCATTTAAGTCCCTGAAATTCTTTTAAGATTAATGTTTTTTAAATTAATATATTTTTAGTTTTTCAAATGACATTATTTGGACAAACGACCGAAACCAAAGCTATAGTACTTGAAGAGATCTACAGCTTTCTAGTTCCAAATTTTTAAATTTGAATTCATTTATGGTCTCAATATGCACTAAAATGTTCACTAAAGAGAATACAAAGGAATGTATTGGCTATATTGTCACATATAACTTTGAGGCGCAGTGGTTAACGAGGCAATACACGAGGCCTGAGGTCATGAACTTGGTCCCTCACAACACTTACGGTGCATGAAGGGGCTAGCTTAACGTTTGCTATTTATTTATCTGACCTTTAAAACCCATCTATAGCCGCCTCTAGAAAGGCTAGCTATAGTAGTGCGGGTTGCCCTAGGCAGTCTAGCAAGCTAAGCTGGCACCTCTAAAATGTGTCATTTTAGGAGTAGTATATGTATGTGCTCAGGGGATGTGATAGATCAGATGATATGATGGGTCATGGTGAACATCTGTGAAGCTCGTGGACATGGCCGGAGGAGGGTAAAGAAACTAATAACAAGTTGGGTCTATATGTCAACTATGACATGCGAGGCTCCACAACTCTGATGCGGAGTGGACTCTAAGTTGCTGATAGGACTTATTGTTATTGGCCTCAATAGGGGGTGTGAATTGTGGCTAAAACAATTAAAGCAACAATCCTTAACCTTATAAAAAACAATTTCACCTCTAGCAAGAACTAATCATACAACTACTCAAAAATTGGTCCTTAGGCCATCATACTAAGGCATATTCTTAGTAAGAGTATATTGGCAATAGGTCCTTAAGATTTGAAGAAATGAAACATAGCTAGTATGCCACACTAAGGCTAAAGCAATCTATGATCCACTCACCATTTCAAGCACACGATAGAATGACAATGGCCCACAAATGAGAGAAACAAAAGGATGGAAGAAAGACAACCAAATAGTTACCATGGTATCGAGGACAAGTAGTCTATACTACCCCTAATCCATATTGGAGCACCCAATGAGTATTGTGCTTCCTTGAGTCACAAAAGGCTGAATATCCACCAAGAGTACCAATTCACCACTCTAGAATGGCCTGTCTTAAACCAAATACACATCTAGGATCCTCCCAATAATATCTTAACTAGGAAGGTCAGCTAATGCTCCTCTAGGCCATGTAGGTGTTAGCAAGCACCAAGAATACATCTCTTCAACCTTCACTTGATCAAACCAAAGATAAGATACACACTAAGAGTACATCTCTTCAATCCTCTTGACTTTAACTACCCTCAAGCTCTTCACAAAACTTCTCTATGGTTGAATTTGGTTTGGAGAAACAAGTAGTCACACAATGTTCCCATGTCTCTGTCTAGATGAGGGGCTAGGGACATTCATGCTTTGTATTTGAAAGTAGAGACGAGAGAATGAGGGATGAGCTATGCTTCTCTAGGGATGAGCTATGTTTTCAAGTCCATCGGCCATCGTTTATAGGCTCCATTTATTTTATAGTTAAATGCAACAAAGGTCTATGAACTATGCAAGGGTTTCAATTAGGTCTATCAACTCTAAAAGCTGATTTCCTAGTCCATAAACTTTTAAAGGTGTTCACCATAGGTTCATACCTCTTCATTTAGCCAGATTGAACTTTCATATCCATAAAATTTTTTAGAGTAAAGTGCATTGCCGGTCCTCAAACTTGCGTCGTTGTGTCACTCCGGTCCCTAAAGTCTCAAAACAATTGTTTAGGTCCCTAAACTCTATTCGGGTGTCAAAATAGTCCAAATGGGTCTAGACAGTGGCTAACGTGGCTCGCTGACATATGGGTCCCAGGTGTCAACTCTATCTTCCACCTCTCTCTCCATCTCAGGGTGCGGCCGGTGGCGTAGCGACGGAGAGAGAGGGAGAGGCTACGGCGCGAGCTCTCCCAGTTGTGCCTCCCTGTCCCTGGCCGTGCCGTTCCCAATTGTGCGTCGCGCGCCCCTCATCTGCACCGCCCCGCACGGCTCCCTCTGCGTGCCGTGGCCCCCTTCAGTGCGGACCCTGTCGGCCTTGCGAGCCTCCGTTGCCCGTGCCCCGCGCGCCGGCAAGCCATGGTGCTTGGAGGAGCTCAAGAGGCTTAGGGATCTCAAGGAGACGTACAAACGGTTGGAAAGCATGCAGGGTACCTAAGGTTCTGCTTCTAGATCACCTAGGAGCACGGCTTCCTGCACCTCGTATCAGACGGCGTGCTGCAGCAGTCGCCACACGGTGAGGCCGAAGAAGAGCTCGCGACGATGGTCGACGCTGACAACGCAGACGAAGACGACCTAGCGGAGGCGCCGCCCAACGATCCGTACCTGGCTGCCACACAGGACCTAGCGGTTCAGCACGGCTGGTTCATTGTGCTGGACGGGGTAATTAACGATCAATAACGAACTCACAACAAGCAAACCATTGTGACCCGTGCGTGCTTCGACTCTGGCCATGGAACAGATCGATCTGCATGAGGTGATAAGCTGAGGCACAACGACGGACATCCAACGGGCGACCTACAGGGCTCGATGTGGCGGTGAAGTGGATGCGGCTAGGGTTCTTCTGCTCCAACCTGGGCGGCGAGGCCTTCTTTGGCAGGACGTCGACGTGCTGTCGTGCCAGCGGCACCCGCACGTGCTACGCCTGAGATGGAGAGGAGAGTGAGGTAGAAGATGGAGCTTACATGCGGGACCCACATGTCAGCGAGCCATGTGCCCATGTTACCCACTATCTAGACCCATTTGGACCATTTTGACACTCAAATAGAGTTTAGGGACCTAAACGACCGTTTTGAGAGTTTGGGGACCGGGACGACATAGCGGCACAAGTTTAAGGACCGCCAGTGCACTTTACTCAACTTTTTATGTGTTTCACTGCCCTTCATTTGGCCCTTAGATATGGTATGGCATGTGGAATCAGCAACCAGCATGGCATGAAATGTACCGAGCCAATGCTTGTCACCTGACCTGTTGCCCACCTTTCCACCCCCTCAATCTTGGCATCTGTTCCTTTACCCTATCTCTAATACAATGATTGGCACCACCAATATCAACCACTGAGCTCCTACTATCACCATTGTTCCTCGCCTTGTGCTTCACCTCTAACCTAGAAATGAGCTCTACTGAGTCCAACTCTACCTCTTCTACCGTACCGTTTATGCTCATTGGACACATAGAAACCATGTCGGAGCTCCCAACTCATCATACTACACCTGCCATAGTTGAGCTTTGAGCTCACATGCGTTGTAGTCCAAATCTGTGTAGGCCATGCATCACTACTTCAATGAGTGCTCCTTGAGTCCACCATGGCCACCTCATCCCTGTTCGCACGCATTTGGGGGCAAGTATATGCAGGACCCACCATTTTTGCCACTGTCATCTACCTTCTGCCCGTCATCGGCTGCCAGATAGGCATGCTCATGGTCGACCAACTATTGGCCTCCACCAGGCAGATTAAGACCACCATCAGGTGTGAGGGTGAGTGGTGAAGCTCGCGGTCTCATCCATTCTAGCTGGTGAGTATTGCCTTGGCCGAATCAGCTCCTCCCCGCCATAACCGTGCCTATGTTGATTTTGGGAAGAAAAAAAGAGGAAGGAGATCACTCATGAGACATGTGCATTGCGACATCTCCACAGTGCACTCCTGCTGCCCTCTGCTTCATGCCACCAGGCCTTCATCACACATCCCCATCCCCTGTGCTCATGCTTCTTGCTAGAGTTTGCTCTCACCACCTTGCACACTCACAGAACGGATCAAGGAATGAGAAGGGAGGGAGAAGGGGCTAATTGAAAATTTTATGTCATGTGGGCTGTTGACTCCACATGCTACATTGGATCTAAGAGCCAAACGAAGGGGTATGGATCTATGGTGAACCACTTAGAGAGTTTATGGACCCAAAAGTTCAATCTAAGGGCAAAATGAAGGGGTGTGGACCTAAAAAGTTATGGACCCAAAAATCAACTTTTAGAGTTGATAGACCTAACTGAAACCCCTGCATAAGTTAATGGACCTCTGATGCATTTAGCTCTTTATTTAATTTCATCCAATCAAACTTTATTTGAAATCCTTGACTTAAATTTCCTCTATTCCAACCACTATTCATTAACGTTAGTCCAGTTTCACTCATTGTGAATTAAAAGCGCTCTTAATTCCAGTTTTGATCAAGCTATTAGTCTCGACCCTCTCCCTTAACAATACATCCAAAGATAAACAAAGTGGTAACATTATGGCAAAGTAGCCCAACACGAAGTTTTTGTAGTGACACACTACCCTGTCCTTAGCCTTCACGATTATCCTTGCAACATACACAAAATATAGTCTTTGAGGGCCAAGGAAAACAAGTGGCCTCAATGTGACTAATCCTTTGTCATTATCCTTGCAAAACAAAGCTAACCACATATCATTGTGTTTATCAATCACTGAAACCCAAACTAGGGGCCCTGATGCGTCTAGATGCCACATAGACCAAATAGCTTAGGCATGCACTTGTTGAGAAGAGGAGGAAGGGGATCATGTTGGTGGCCACGGGGAATGGACCATTTTGCTAATTGAAACAAAGGGAGGAGTAGGGATGGCTCGGTGGCCAAGTAGTCTTAAGTAGAAAAAAATAGGCTACCAGTTGTAGGGCGGCAAAGCAGAGATGGGTGTGTCATTGGGCCGAGGAGGAAGGGCGGCCCATTCGGAGAGACAAAGGAGAGGCCTGGGGCTTGAAAAAGATTGTGCAAGGTTTTCGTGGAGCAATGTGACATGACCTACAACACTTTTCCACACCATCACAACATCTTTCAAGTTCAATTTTTCACAAACGGGTTTCTAGCACTTGCTGGTTGTGCTAACGGCTTAAATGAAATATCATTATGACCATATCAATAAGCACAGAATGTTGAAAACAAGAAACTGTTTCTCGTCTCTATATCAAACGTCTAGTCATCTACTACATAAGTACTAAGTAACTATGTAAGTTCCTAAATGGACTAAAACTTTAAGACCTATGTACCAGGCATTCATGTTATTGGAAACGTAAAGCGAGACACTTGTATAAGCCTTCATATTTCAAGCCCTGACCTCTCGGGACCCACGGGTGGAGCTGCACCCGCGGATGCATCTGCATCTTAGAAAGGATGTATCTTGGTTGGATTGGAAGGTGAGGGGATCAAAGATTTGGTTCAAATCAAATTAGAGGTGGAGAAAGATTATTCTTTTGTGAATTCAAAACATTCAAATTGGATTTGATCTTGGACTAGGGTTGGTTCTAACATAGATTAAAGAGCAGCGCAAATTCATAAGATATGACACTTAATGCAAGTTTAAAATATATTTTGAAATGGTGTTTTGCACATAATTAAATAAAACAACTTTTCATCTGTTGTAAATGTTGAATGATAAAAGTTTTATTGAATTTTATCAATAGGCAAAACACAGGATGTTACACCACTGAGAGCTATACTATATGTGCCATGATTAAACTTACTTGCGGTACTGATGGACTGATGTCAGTTTCAATGAAACCGCACGTATGCTCTATTTCATCAAGCCTCTCAATTATATAAGGTGTATCTGGCCTATCCGCTGGGTTAGCGGCAATGCACTGATTTCCAATCTCAGCACACACACGCACATGTTCCAACAATATGTCTTCCTGCGATGGTTTGAGCCTAATACTCCAACTTTGAAGTACCTAAGAAATGAAAAATATGAGGAAGGTTTGTCAAATAAATAGTAACCAGAATTATGTTGTAATACTTGTCTATAGAACGAGAAAACAATCCATAATACTTGAGGATATCAACGGCGTAGTTATTATTATTACAATATTTGCATACCCTACCCCTATTTAATTGCAGTAGAAATGAAATGGTTATATTATTACATTTAATAAAGCATGGATACAATTTCATATTGATTACTTTTTAATCTAGTACTTATTTTCTTGGTTGGTGTGTATAATGTGCTACGGACAAGTATCATAAAACTGTTGGGAATAATGTGCAAACCAAATTGGTACAAATTTACAACAAACAATATTGGATTAGGAAAGCACGCTCATTTGGTTAAATAAACATTATTATATATGTGAATTGCATTTTTGAAATTTCATCAGAAGATTCAGTTTTATGCCGCATTTTTTTCTATTCTGTTTAGTGTTAACTACCTAGTGCTTGGAAAAAATTATATATGGTTTAATGTTTTACAGTTATTTTTTGGTTTCCACTACTAACTACTCCCTGCCATGATTATATTACGCAAACCTATGCTCTTGTTCATGTGTATAAATATCAACATATGCTGGTATTCAAGACATTCTCATAATAATGACTTCAGAAAACTCATAGAAAATCAGTAGAAAAGAAAATTCCTATAAACTTTGTCATTGGTCAAGAAAAGAGAGAAACAATATGCAGTATGACACTGGAGCCGACAGTATCAAGTAATTAGCTAGATCTATTATAGTTCCATAATAAATAAGAATTATATTATTTTTATGAACGACGCAGCAGATCTACCTGTTATTTCATTAAGAAGAGAATAAAAACAATGGAGGAGAGGCAGTCACAGGCTTTAGAAATACTGAACAAACTACTGTATAAGACTTGTAGTTGCACAGTGCACAATACCATATTGCGTAAGCTAATCATACAGTTATTTTAAGTTTGATCCTTTATGTATTGGAACGTGTTGTTCTTACATTCTGAGTGTTGCAATAACCCTTCAGTCCTGTCAATATCTCCATAATTATAATACCGAGACTATATATGTCTGACTTGAATGTGATCACTCCACCGTAGGATTCCGGTGCCAAATATCCCCTGCAAAAAGGAATGAAACATGTGCTCATTCAGCAGTATATTTGCAGGTTTGAGGTCGGAATGAGAATAGTAGTACCCAAAACAGACTGTGGTCTAAAGATGCTTTGCTGCTTACACTGTCCCAATCACTTTTGAAGTCATAGTCTTGCTTTGATTTCCGTCAAAGCACCTTGCAAGACCAAAATCAGAAATTTTGGGTACCATGTCCTCATCCAGAAGTATGTTTGCAGGCTTGAGGTCTGAATGAACAATACCATTATCGTGGTGAAGATAATGTAAACCCTTACAAATTCCCTTGACTATTTTATAGCGCGTCCTCCATTCAAGTCCTTCAGATATATCTGCAAATTGAGGAGAATTTATTTATCTTTTAATTGGAGGGTGAGTCGTTCTCATTTCATCACTAGTCCATCCATTCATACAAAAGAAAATGAGGAACGGAACAAGCCGTGAATAAACAGTAAAGTAATATCTATAATTGTGGATGCTAGGAACAGAAAAAAACATTTAACTCTCATGGGTTTA